>CM053575.1:49877144-49918212 GCA_028646485.1 Cryptoprocta ferox
CAGTTTCCCCGTGGCTTTTCGTTAAGAATATAGAACCCACTGTGCTCAGGTATTAGCCATTTTGAGATATGAAGAATTCATTTCAAAATTCTCCTCCGTGTATACATGTACATCTCAGGCATCTGGCAGATTGGAGTTTCTTTCCTCAAAGGGCCATTTTCTGAGCTGCATTTATGCAATTTGGGATTTACCTATTTTCTTTATCACAATCCTCCCTTTGCAAGGATACAGCTGAGTGTGACCAATGCCCTCATTGCTCCTCTTTCCTGCCATCTCTGCCTGCTTCTCAACTTATGACACCGCATCTGCTGCAGATTCTGAAACACTAACTACTCGCTTTCATGCTTTGTGCTTCTGTCATTGTGGCCACATCATTTCATTTCCTCTGCATGAAATTCTGCCACCTAACGCCGTCCTGCTGAATCCCACAGCTCCAAGATTCCTTATAAGCTTTACCTGCTCTGTGACTCTTTTCCCAATGTGTTGACCTTTTTCGTAACATTCTAGGTTCTTTTCATTTCTTCATTAGAAAGTTTATCAAATACTACTGAAAATGTCTACAATTTTAAATACATTATGGCCTCCATGCTATATTCATTGCTTTATTCCCAGTGCCTGTTCAATGCCTGGATCTTTATTGTCCCTTAGAATGAATGAACCAGTAGCATTATTGTCCATGTCATAATCACAGAAGGTATGTCTTATCCAGTCTGGCCTGGCCTTGTGTGATACAGGAATTTATCACCTGTTGTTTGGAGTGAACCCACGGTGTTATACACATTCAGGGAAATACCCAAAATGATTCCATAAATCAGCAGTTATCACATGTACTCTCAGATGGTATCATGTCCGTTTATTATCATTTATTGGTTTTCAAAGTTTCTTTAAAACTAAATTGAGTGATATTTTCTGAGATGAAATATAACAGGCAGTGAAACCAGCCGCTCTCAGAATAATACATGGGATTTGAAATCTTTCACCCAAAGATTTTGAACCTTGCTCTGGCTCAAGTGGATGTTTCCCAACTACTTCCTTGTCCTTTATCACACCTGAAATGTTGCTGGAGTTGTCAGTGAGGGGATTTACTCAGAATTTTGTCAGGCTGTCACCGCAAAACTGTCTTTGGGGTCTATGAAGAAGGAAGGAGTGTCATCTCCCCCTACTATATCTTGGGGTATCAATAGTGTTTGTTAAATAAAATCTGGAACAATAAATGAATTATACAAAGACCACTGTTAGGTATCTAGTCTACACTGATACTTGATTAAATCTTTCACACTCTGGAATAGGAATTCTGCATCCATATTAGTGCTTGTTGATATGTAAAACATTACCAAAACACTCTCAGCATATTAAAATAACAAACACTCCTTATCTCATTAAATTATGAATTCAATGTGGCAATGAGACACATCATAAGATGTTCAACATCACTAATCATTAGGTTATTTCAAATCAAAGCCACAGGAAAATATCACTTTACACCTATCAGATGGCTAGAATTAAAAAGTCAAGAAATAGAAAGTATTGGTAATGATGTGTAAGGAAGCCTTGTGCACTGTTGGTGGAAATGTAAATCAGTGCAGCCACTTGGAAAAGAGCATGAATGTTCTTCAAAAATTTTAAAGTAGAAATACCATATGATCCAGTAATTCCACTACTACTTACCAAAAACTAACGAAAACAAACCCAAACACTGATTTTTAAAGCTATATGAACTCCTATGTTATTGCTGCATTATTTAAAACAGCCTATGGGGCACCTGCGTGGCTCAGTCGGTTTAGTGTCCGACTCGTCGTTTTGGCTCAGGTCATGATCTCACGGTTCATGAGATTGAGCCCACATCAGGCTTCACACTGACAGAACGGGGCCTGCTTGAGGTTCTCTCTCTCCCTCTGTCTATCCTTCACCTGTGTGCATGCATATACTCTCCCTCACTTTGCATGCTCTGAAACTATCTTATTGCTCTTTGTTGTCTGTCCTCCCCATTAAAACAGAGACACCATCAGAATAATCCTCAACTGTGGTAGGGACCCCTCCCTAAGGAGAGAGAAAAAAGGGAGAGATGACTTCAAGGTCACCTGGATATGTGCCTAGGTGCCTACATCTTCAATAACTTTGTAAACTGAGACAACTTAATTAGACTTCATGCTTATGTGTGTTACCATATATGGGAGACAAAGAAATAGAAAATGTATAAAAAAACTATGCCACGTGATGTGGGCCGCTCAGTTCTTTGGGCACGAACCCAAGTGTGCAGTGCCGGCACAAATAAAAGTTGCTTCCTGGAAAGAAAATCCTTGGTGTCATGACTCTCTGTGCGAGAATCCTGCTACATAACTAGTTTGTTCACAGTTGTGTCTACATTATTTATTTACTTTTTTGCATTATTAAAAATATTGTAGCACACCAATAGGTACTCAGTAAGCATTTGCTGAATGAATGAACTCATGATCCCTGTTCTATTTGATGAAAATATTGTGAATGTGTTTCTTGTTTAAGCATCTGTGAAATTTTAGTGTCTGTTTTGTTCAGTTGCTTCTGATTAATTGTATAATACGTGCTTGAGCACTCCCACACTACGCCTTACTTTCTCATAAGAGTCCTTTCACATTGACAGCAATGGATTCACTTGTATTTCCAAATATACTGTAAGTCCTCCCAGAGAAGGATCCCAGTGCTCCGGATCAGCCCTGTGTCTCCACGTCCCAGCTCGGGGCTCAGAATGCACTATTCAGTGCTGAATTCCTATGTATTAGCCATAATCTAACCCAGGAGACAAAGACCTGGGTCCAGAGACAGTACAGTCAGAATATAACCACATCATGCAAAATTTTCTTAATTATTAGAGAACCCGTATGTAAAAAAAGAATGTGAAGGTGTCAGTTCCAGAAGTCTCTTCTAACCCTAGTGCTGGGGAATAAAAAGAGGAGATGAAAGTGTTAATTCTGACCAGACTGCAGGAGGAGAGCTCCTGAAACAAATTTTGAACAGTGGGTGCTGTTTAGACGTTGCTGGGGATTCAAGAGTTCAGAGAAGAGAGAGGCCTGTGTGCCTGGGATTCACTTTTCTGAGATGCTGCGGTGGGCGAGGGCCGGCCATCTCTCTGGCTTGTTCTGAGGTCTTTAATAGGTCACGGTAGGCCTGGTTCTGGAAGCGCGGAAAGCTGCAAAATGGAAACAATAACCCCTTGCAATTAACCTGCAGTGCTTAACAGACAGGGTTAACCTGCAATTAACACACAGGGGTGTGGCTGGGCTGCCGCCAGCAGGGACAAAACGCATATCTTCCCACCGACCCCGCCCGCCGGCCCGCCCACCCGCCTGCTTCCAGCTTTCACCATACTCTCATTTGCAGAGGAGCAAATTTGGGAGCTGCTGGCAAAGTGTTACAGGAGGGTGGAAGAGACGCTGGTCTTTGTCTCACAGAGTCGAAGAATGAATTTCCCGAACAACCAAGAGTGAGCCAAGCAATAGTTTATTGAGGGAAAGTACAAAGCTCTCAAGAGTGAGAGAGGTCCCAACTGAATAGCCACCAAGGATTTTTGTCCCTGACTTTTTATTGGGACCTTATCATAAAGTTTGTGAGGCTCCACTCATGCACCTTGCCTGGGCAGGTCTGGAATACCTTCATCTTCCCACCCTCTCCCCCACCGCCTCAAATCCTACCACTTCTTCAGCCTCCCACTTGCAGCTGCTGTCCACCGGCCCCTCCCTCCACCCCTGCCCCAGGCTCCCTTACCGCTCCCTGCCTAATGTTAACCCTTTTCCTATTTAAAAGGAGAAATGCCATTTGCAGAGGTCCAGCCCAGGTATTAAAAAGAATAGTATAAAATGGGCTTGAAACAGAGAAACAGTAACATAATAACCATACAATATAACAATGAGCTGAATACTGGGAATTGTTTACACAGGTTTCAAAAGAGCTGAGAAACTCACCAGCAGAAGGGAACACAACCTAGAGATTTGCAAAAGCAGGAAGCCACTGCAATCCCCAGATTGTGGAGTCAAAGGTGGAGTCGCTGGAGCTGCAGCCAAGGTGACCTCGCCCAGCTGAAGGTGGAGCCTCAACCGAGATGCAGACCCAGGTGGTAGACTCTGCTTCAAGAAGGGAGAGTGGAGTGAGTGACATGCCCCCTGCCTGCCAGTGCTCCCTACACGAGTCCATCTCCCCCTGGAGTCTGGGGTATTCAAGTAATGATTGGTCCCCTGTAATAGGGGGAAGAGCTGCAGAAGGGTGAGTGGTGGATCTAAATATGCGTGTCCTTGGTACAGGATAAGAGCATAATTGATTCATTCCCTGAGGTGTGACAGTATCACTAGCACCATAAGATTGATGATCTCTCATGGATTTGTGGCATCATAGCCAGCAGCACTATGTAAGGGGTCAGACTCACTGTAATGCATGGAAGAGGTAGGTAGTTGAACTTGTAGAGTTCTGAGGAGTAGAAATTCTGTTTATAGGATCTTTTCTCTCAAAGCCAAATTGCCAGATTTCTCTGGTAACTGCTTCAAGATTGGCATACAAACTAACCAAAATTCTTGAAGCCTTACCCATTCAAGTAGAACTCATGACTCTTTACAGCATTTTGTATTTGAGCATGAAAACAGCGATCACACTGTGTTATGGTTGGCTCTGCCTGGTTCTCTAGCCTCCACTGCAGAGAACAGTCTGGGAAGGAACTGGATGCCCCTAGGATGGGGCACAGAGATGTCAGGGAGTGTCTCTTTGTTAAATATAAAGCGGCTGGCCTTGGGACAAAACAAGCCACAACTGAGAAATTTGATTCTTGTCTTTAACCATATGAAAGACATCAATTATCCAATAGATACATGTATCCCATAACACATAAGAGTACCAAGTTTATACAAAAGATGATCAGAGTTGGTTTGAGTGAGGACTGGAAATCATTTTGCAAAAAGTTGCATTTTCATTGCAGTTCTAAACCTGGTGTGTGCTTTTGGGAGAATGGTCTATGTCTGGCTCCACTTGTTTTTTAATTTTATTATTTATATTATTTATATTATCACCATCAGGCAAACACCCTTTGCCTCAGTTTCCCCCATCCCCATCATTCTCTCCTCTGTCCATCCAGGGGGGCAGGGACAGAGTCAAAGCTAGTGGGCGGGATTGGGGAGGGAGAGCAATGTTGGGCAGTCCCTTTGAGAGACCTCATTTTAACAGACCCTAAGCTTGGGGTGCCTTTGTTCTCCAATGTGGAAATGCCTGGCTTCCAATTGCTTTCTCGCCCCTGCTGGGTGGTGGGCAATGGTCAGGTGGGCCAGAGCAAGGCTAGGTTGACTCTTTGCTCTCACTGAACTTCCAGTCCCTCCCAGTGATCAGTAATTGAGTGGGGGTGTCAGGCCTGGTGCTGAGGTGGGATACCCCCCCCTCCCTGCCTCCTGCCTTAAGATTTCTAAGGAGGATTGGCATACTGGAGATCTCAAGTTGGGAGTGGGCTACTTCCCAAGTACTTAACAAAAATTCCCAACATTTTATCATGTAAAGTTTTAAACACAGAAAACTTGAAATAATTTTACTGTGAACATCAGTCAACTTGTCACAGATCATTGATATTTTATTTTCCTTGCTTTATCCTATATTTACGGACGTATCCATCCTACTATCTTCCATCAGCCCATTTATCTTACTGATACATCTCACTTCTCCCTAAATATTTCAGCATTCAGGTCATTAATTGAATTTTGATATTTTATGTAGTTCTTTGATTTTGTTCAAGCGCATAATGCACAGATGTTACGTTAGATACATTTTGACAAATGCATCCATTTTTTGGTGAAATATGTTTATGACATATTTTCTATGTAGTTTCTGAGGCATATTTGTCTGCACTGTTGAATGGATCAGTTTTCCAGTATTTATCTTTGCAAGAATAGGCACTGTTGCTCTGTATAACATCAGTTTTGAGATAATACCTGGAGGAGAATAATGCTCAAGAATGTGGTTTTTAATTTTTGTCTTGGGTTTTAGTTGAATTGAATGAAATTCATAGATTTTAGGCTCCATACAGTGTTGGAGTAAAGGAATGGTTAAATAAGAATCATGTTTTTAGGTGCTGACATGCATTTGTACAAAAAATATGCAATGCATTTAAACTCCATATGTGAATCTCTGAATAGATGTGGTGATGATGTGAAGTCATTGGATATTTTATTGATCTCTTAATGAGAATGCGGATATGTTAGAGATGTATACTTTTGGATAAGTGATCATGGGAATGTATTTACTTGTTTTTTTTCAAGTATTTATATGAGTCTCCAACGACTCATATAATCAGTCTCCATAATCTCTGTAATCAGTGTAAGAATACAGAGATTGTGGTGTGTGTTTGATGTGTCAAGATATGTGACTGGTGATTAGAGCATTGGGCAATTGAGTGTATTTGTGTTTTTCTGTTTGTGTATGGATCAAAAAGAGGCAATGTTGGTAAAGAAATGGCTAAACGTGCCTAGGGTTGTGTCTGCGGGAGTCTCAGAATGTCTATGACTATGTATGTTTTGCATACATGTGTTTGCATCCTCTGATCAAGTAAAGGTTAATTAATACAGTAATGGATATGGATGATGACATCAGGGACGATGAGACCAAGAATGGGATTCTCTTGGGAGCAATTCTCATATGGCCCAGATCACTACTTATGGATACCACCTTGTCCATTGTTTCCGATTTCGCCTCCTCCTACCACAGACAAACGAGCTTTGGGATTCTAGGGTAGGCATAAATTTATGAGTCACAGGAGAGTGAGTTGCTGCTGCTCTGCCAGCTGGACTCAGACCATCACATCCAGCTACAGGGAAAAGAACCATCTGCCACCCAGTGAGTGCCCTTCCTTTGGGTTTCCCATGTGGGCTCCTTGTCTGGAAGTTGTCCCAAGCTTTAACACTACTACTGCAACCCCAGACAGACTCTGACCCTCATATTTCCTCTCCAGACATGAGCCAAATCTACTGGCCTGCAAAGTCAAGGATCACGGCTTCTGATGCCAGGGCCCATCTGAACCAAAACCCTGATACCAAACCGTAAACCTTTAAGGCTAAGGAGATCTAGATGCATCAGATCTAGATTTTGCCCATACTTTGATTTGCCTGCAATTTGAATTATTGTCTCATACACCTACCTTTTGGGTGTGCAGCTGGAGAAAAAAATCACAGAACCAAATGAATTGAAGTCATTCAACCATGTGGCATTCAATCTTAGCTGGGAGTTTTATTATTGAATCTGTCATGGGAATGTCATTGGTAAAGACATTACTGTGGGTCTGTTATTACTGATGTGTTATTTGTAGCATCGTGTGTATGTGTGCATGTGTATGAATGTTTGCAAGTCTGTGTTCTGGAGGGTATAAATATGAGAGGATATTTCACACATATTGTATAATGTCAGTGAGTAGCTCTGAGTCTTCCTAAAGTCTGTGGTTGTGATCATGTTATGTGTGACTAAAGGAGTGCATGATAGTTTCTGTCTGTGTGATACGAGATAGTCCTTCTGAATATCTGAGTGCCTTAGTATGTGTAGGAGTATAAGCATGTATATTTAATGGTACTTTTGTGTGACCATGCATGTGTTCAGCTCATTCACATCCTGTGCAAGAGAACCACCTTGTTGTGTCTGTCTCCATCCTCCTGACTTTTCTTTCTAGGGTAGTCGCATTTAGGAGCCTTTAACTGACACCCTTATGGCCCAAACAATGAAAAGTGTTCGTTATGTGGTGGCAGAGTATGTTTTCTTGGGGGTACAAGTTTTCAGAGTTGCTTTCTAGACTGAGGAAAGTCTAGAGCATGGATGAAATACGGCCTTCTGATTTACCTAAATTTGCATACCTGGATTCAAGGACAGTGGGGTATATCTCTCTTGTGAGAGAGACCTTAGTATGTGCTGGTGCTCTGAAGAGTCTTTCCATTTCTTCAGTATGTGGAAATAATCTTGGAGTGAAGAAGATAAAAGAACAAAGCTGGATAGGTTGGATCTAAGAAGACTTCTTAGAGACGTGGTCTTTAAGCCTGGGTAAGGGAAAGAGAGAAGTTTACAGGGGGAGTAGGGAAAAGAAATCTTACCAGTGAAAGGGTTCTTTTGGATTCTCATTTGGAGGACAGAAAACAAAGGAATAGGGGCACCTGGGTGGCTCAGTTGGTTAAGCATCCAACTTCAGCTCAGGTCATGATCTCGCACTTTGTGAGTTCGAGCCCTGCATTGGGCTCTGTGCTGACAGCTCAGAGCCTGGAGCCTGCCTCGGATTCTGGGTCTCTCTCTCTCTCTGCTCCTACCCTGTTCACTCTCTGTCTCTCTTGCTCAAAATTAAATAAATATTAAAAAAACAAACAAAGAAATAGACAAATTCCTTCTCATGGCCCCCATACTTTCAGGATTATTACTAATACCTGGGTGTTGTCCAGTTGCCAGGCATCATCAAATTTCACTATATTTACTAAGAGGACTAAGTAAAAGATGGAAACTCTAGAATTTCGAAAGAATAAGAAGTCGTTAGAAGAAAATAAGGGAATCATTAGCCTAAATTCAAAAGTGGAATTTTATTTTAGTTTTAAATTGTTAATATAGATTTTTCCAGTTTTTCCAGTTTTATTGTTATTTATTAACATTTAACATATGTCAGCTTAGGATCTATGAGGTGATGATTTGCTACACATATATATTGCAAAATGGTCCCCACAATAAGGTTAGTTAACACCTCCGTTCCTTTATGTAATTTCCATGTCGTGTGTGTGTGTGTGTGTGTGTGTGTGAGAGATGATAACATTTAAGATCTACTCCTTTTTTAAAAAAATTTTTAATGTCTTTATTTTGAGAGAGAAAGGCAGAGAGTGAGCGGGGGGAGGGGCAGAGAGAGAGGGAGACACAGAATCCGAAGCAGGCTCCAGGCTTTGAGCTGTCAGCACAGAGCCCAACGCAGGGTTCGAACCCACAGACTGTGAGATCATGTCCTGAGCCGAAGTCGGATGCTTAGCTGACTGAGCCACCCAGGCTCCCCAAGATCTACTCTTTTGACAACTATCAAGTATATATTATAGCAGTGTGAGTGAGAGTCACCGTGCTGCAATTTATTCATCATAAAGCTGGAAGCTTGTACCCATTGACTAACATCACCCCATTTCCCTCACCACCCCAACCCTTAGCCCGTGGCAACCACTATCCTATTCTCTACAGAATGGAGCTTTAATTTTAAGATATCAAGTACTGTGGAAATACAGTTACAGAGATATTTTGGACAAAGACTGAGAAGAAGCCCTTAATGCTATGGTCTCTCTGCACCATTCTGACTATTGTTTATTCTTTCTGGAGTTAGAATGACATGGGTTTCATGGAGTTAGAGTGTCTTTCTGGAGAAAGACAAAGAAAGAGGAGTCAGTAAAGAAGCTACAGAAAGAGATTCCAAAGTAGGAGGAAAACTGAGTTGCCAACAATGCTAACTTTGGTAGAGTTCAAATGGATAAAGCAACAATGAGTTTGTTGGTGAGCAGAGAGAAATTCTCTTTTTGAGAATTTGGGAGGGGGAAGTGTGGACATCACAGTACAGTAAATTGAACGGTGATAGAAGGAAAGGTCAATCCTGACTCTCAGGATCTCAGAACAGAACTGGAAAAGCAGACATGAACAAGCTCCCTTTCAATGGCATCCAGAGAGATAGTGTCCAGGAAGTTTGACTAAGAATTAAGGAAGGTAATAGAGTGATAGCTAGAGAGGAAAGGTTATGTCTTCATGATGGACTGGTCATGCACATGCGTATTGCCTGAGAGGAAAGAGAAATAAATGGAGAGGCTGAAGATACAATCCAATAGACTAATGGAAGTGGTCTCTTAAAGAGATAGCAAGACATGGACTCCTGAAGGTGGAGGGCCTGGCCTCAGAGAAGGCGAGACATCTCTTTCTTAGAAAACCAAGGGGGTAAGAATAGATAAAGATATTGAGTTTAAAATTTAGGTAGTGGTAAAATCAGTCTGTCCGTCTGTCTGTTTCTCTCTTCTTCAATCTTGTTTCTTTGGTTTTATCCAGCTGTACACCCAGAAGTTTGGTTATAGAATTTATCAAAGGTTGGAGTTTCCTGGGTGAACTTGAAGGAGAAGCAAAGAGAAGAGGAGGATACCAGTCCCAGTGTGAGTAGGTAGGAGAAAAAGTGAGGAAGGGCTCATAGACAAATAGACCAGAAAAATATGGAAGAATTATTTAGACTCTGAGAGCAAGTACATGGGCATGAGAAGGTAGGAGAGGTGGAAGGTAGAAGGCTATGGTAACAAAGAAAAAAAGTTTAAGATTTCAGAGGTGGAACCATTTCTGGTGATGACACGTTCGGGGTGTGCCATGGGATTGCGAGTCTGAGGAGAAGTCTGAGTAAAGTTTATTGAAGCCGTATGTTTACAGTGGTAGAGGTTTCATCTGCACCATTGACCATGGGACTCCCAAAGGCATGGGTGGTGTTTCCTTTCCCCTGTTTCTCTTCATTTCTATTTGTCCCAGATTTCCAGAATATGACTTCTGGGGTGGGACTGGGGACGGGAAGGGATGGTGTACTTTAAGGGGAAGATGAGGGAGCATCAATGCTGTTTGTCTCCTAGCCGGTTGCCTTGTCATGTCATGGGCACTCACCCAATCATCACACCTTCATGGAGTTCCTACTATGGCCTAGACTGGGTGCTGGGCACTGGTGATTTAGAAATGAGTAGAACCCAGTTACTGTCTTCAAAGAGCTCATAGTCTGATGGGAGAAGCAGGAACATAGGTCAACACTTTCAATCTCTAACCTTTTGTGTTGGAGACAGGATATCTGAAAGAAAGTGAAGAACTCCCCCAACACACCTTCAGGGGCTTATCCCCCATCTGTATTCTCCCACCTGCCTGCCATGTTGGGCCTCAATGGTACCCCCTTTCAGCCAGCCACACTCCAGCTGACAGGCATTCCAGGGATGCAGACAGGCCATGCCTGGGTTGCCCTGGTTTTCTGCATCCTCTACCTGATTTCCATCATAGGCAACCTCAGCATCCTCACTCTGGTGGTTCGGGAGCCTGCTCTGCACCATCCCATGTACTACTTCCTCTCTATGCTCTCTCTCAATGATCTGGGAGTGTCCTTCTCTACACTTCCCACTGTGCTTGGTACCTTCTGCTTCAACCACCGCCATGTTAGCTTCGATGCCTGTTTGGTCCAGATGTTCTTCATCCACACTTTCTCTTTCATGGAATCAGGCATACTGCTGGCCATGAGCTTTGATCGTTTTGTGGCTATTTGTGACCCACTGCGCTATGCCACTGTGCTCACCAACGGCCGCATCCTGGCTATGGGCATGGGCATTCTTGCCAAGAGTTTCGTCACTCTCTTCCCCTTCCCTTTTCTGGTCAAGCGACTGCCCTTCTGCAAGGGCAGAGTTCTGCATCACTCATACTGTCTCCATCCAGATCTCATGAAAGTGGCATGTGGAGACACCCATGTTAACAACATCTATGGGCTGTTTGTGGTCATTTTCACCTATGGCGTAGACTCCGCATTCATCCTGCTTTCCTATGTGTGGATCCTCAGAGCCGTGCTGGCCATCGCATCCCAGGAGCAGCAACTCAAGGCACTTAACACCTGCATGTCACACATCTGTGCAGTGCTGGCTTTTTATGTGCCCATAATTGCTGTCTCCATGATCCACCGCTTCTGGAAGAGTGCCCCACCTGTTGTTCATGTCATGATGTCCAATGTCTACCTGTTTGTACCCCCCATGCTCAACCCCATCATCTACAGTGTAAAGACAAAGGAGATACGCAGAGTGATCCTCAAAGTCCTCTATAAATCCCAGGGCTGAGGAAGGCTACTGAGAGAAAGGACGTGGACTTGTTTGCCAGCTGAGGAATGCTAAGACATGGGGAGGGGAACCAGGATCTTGAAAGTTGTGAAAACAGAATGAATAAAAGAACAGCTGACTCAATAAAAGGACATAAATATGTATTAAACATTAACCATGTGAAAACGCTAGTGCTAGTCGCTAAGAATGTTTTAAATGGTGAACAAGGTATATTGTTAAGTAAGAGATAGACATTCCAAGGAAAAAACATATAAAAGAGTAACAGATGCCCTGAAAAATGTTCGATGTATGGAAACAATGGAAGTTTTACAGAGGAAATAGGTTGAGCACAAATAATTCTACTGCCACCTCAAGTCAGGGAAATAATAAACCCTGGAGACAAAATTATGTAGAGGCTTGGTGCTTCATGCGAGAGAGAGGACCCGTTTGGTTTGTGGAGGTCAGGGTAAGTGTGTGTGTGTGTGTGTGTGTGTGTGTGTGTGTAAAGTAGTTTGTGAAGGATGAGAGGTAAGGTTAGCATACTTGGTATTGGGTGGCAGGAAAAAAAGAAGGTAATAATCTTAGCAAAAATAGCATGAATAACTGCTTGAGAAGACATATTTAGGCAAAAGAAGGCTAGAACCTTCCTGTTCCAAGTGTGGCCCACTGGACAACAGCCACACTGGTGTACCTTTTAGCTTGTTGGAGAAACAGAATCTTAGACCTCACACAAGACCTACTGGATTCAAGTTGTATTTAATAAGACTAAATGCAGTCTATTCAGTGGCTAAAGCTTGAGAAGCACAGTGCTACTCTTTCAGATGTCTCTCATGTAATGCCTATCATCAGTAACAAAAAGAGCAAGACTCCTGAGTTACAAGAGTCTGGAAAAGTGTTTCTCAAAGTGTGATTCCCAGACCAGCATCATCAGCCACGATTGGGAACTTGGTAAGTGTACAAATTCTCAGCCCCTTCCTTAGATCTCCTGAACCAGAAACTCTGGGGTGTGAGGTCTAGCAGTCTGTGTTTTTAATAAGCCCTCCAGGTAATTCTGATATATGTCAAAGGTTGAGAGAAGCTTTAACCTAGAATATTGGTCTAGAATATTTAGGAGAATTGTGAAGAGTTTTGTTTAGACAAAGGGGAAGTTTCACATTGAGAAGCTTGGGAAACATGATCTTGAGAGATCGCCTAATCAGATCACGGGTGTTTTGTAGATCTCGGGAGGCCGCCTGGGTGTCTCAGTCGGTTGAGCTTCTGACTGTTAATTTTGGCTCAGGTCATGATCTTGTGGTTCGTGGAATCAAGCCCTGCATTGGACTCTGTGCTGACAGCATGGAGGCTGCTTGGGATTCTCTGTCTCCCTCTGTCTCTGCCCCTCCCTGCCCATGCTCTATCTCTCTCTGTCAAAATAAATAAATAAACATTTAAAAAAATAAATAAAGCTGGGGGTGACTGAGTGCACGACACCTAGGCATTTGGTGCTGGTGGTGAAGGGAAATGCAGACTTACAGACTTTTATCTATCCATGAAGTGGGAACACTGAAATAGTTTCACAAAAGGATTTGATGAACAATCACCATCCAGTCCACAGTCACACTGAGGCCCCTATTCCATTGTGTGATTCCCTTCTTTGTCTCCCATGCTATCACAACCTACCTGGAACCCAAAATTCAGGCAAGCTCCAATTTTAAGCCTGCCCTTTTAGGGAATTAGAACCTGGGGGGTGGGGTGGGGAAATCAGATGGCTGTCACAGTAGGCTGTGGGACCTTGCAACAGTTCTGTGTCACTGGGATTTCAATGCGTGCAAGTCCCCTGTCAGGTTCTTCTCTCTTTTATACTAAGTCTATGAACTTTTTTCTGGAGTATTTCTTTCTTTCTTTCTTTCTTTCTTTTTTTTTTTTTTAGAAGAGATCTGCTTAATGTGGTTATATTCTTCTACACCAAACACGTACCTGCATTGTGCCTATCTTTGCTTCGTTATGTTCTGGAAAATCTCACTTCCATTCCACAGAGCCAATTAATTCCTCTCTTTAAGCTTTGTGGGGGAAAGTGTGTCATAATTTCCCCATAGACGACTTTTAACGCTTATACTGTGTAGGTCCCTTTTGTAGAGATTTGTACAGATGTTATGTTTAGTATTATCACTCTGAACAAGTACATAGGGTTTCTCTTGACTTTTCCTGTCATTAAGTGGAGGCAGAAACTGATTCTTAAAAGCAGGACTTTTCAAAAGTCAAAAATAGAGAGACAATGGAAGTCAAGCCTAAAATTCTACACCTAGCACAGTGTTGGTACACCCAATACATGTTAAATAAATGAATAACCAAGTGACTAATTAAATAAATGAATGAATTGGATCTGATCTGATATCTGTTCCTCATTACGTTGTCCCTAATCACATAGCTAGAGTCACTTTGCTCTATGACTTTTGAAACCCTGTCTCCTTCTCACCAGGGACTAATGCCCAATCTGAGACATTTTTGGGTCCCTTATTTCCCCTGTGATTCTGTGACCTTATTCGCACAGTTGTCATCTATGTTCTCCTGAATTCCATCTCCAGGTTCCCAACTCATTACTCTAATGAAAACAATTCTACAGTAATGGGAAAACAGAAATCGCTCTTAAACTGCTTCTCTGAGACACTTCAAAGTTCCATATGGGGAAGGGGAAATTTACCCTATATCCACGTTCTCTTTGCTTTCCCCATGCACCCTACCTCTTGATTAAGAAAAGGGAGAGAGCTCTCCTGCTCTTCCTCCCCGAAATATACCTACACCTTATTTGAACCTGAAATAAAGAAGAGGTCAGCTGAAATACTTAATGGGAAGTCTAGGTATTTGGGGGAAAGGATTTATTAGAGAGATCTGAAATTGGGGAGCCTACTAGAATTTATAATAAGGATAATTATCATGTGCGGTGCAATCACATTAAACAATGTCACTTTCTTCTTTTAATTAGAATGTCTACCCCTATTGATAGGTAGTATCCTCCTTATAAATTAGGTTCCAAGTTGAAGAAATGCTAGGCTCTTGAAATATGAAGGTGGTAGATGGTAAAGCTTGGACTTAAACCTACGTCTGTGTGACTTTGAACCCCAGAGTTTTTCAGTATCCTGGGACGTCTCTCCGGGAGGAGACCTTCATCTTTTGGAGCTCGGTGAGAGGTTGACTAGTAGGGACAGGAGTGAGAATTGAGTAGGGAACAGTCATGGTAAGTGGATGAAGGAAGCTTTGGTTATATCCCCTATTGGTGAAATTCTGGGCTCCAAGCTCTCTTCTCTTGAACTCTGAGTCCTGGAGTGTTTCCACTGGGGTCTAAACTTTAGGTTCTGCCTGAGATATAGGTTTTAAGCCCAGAATTTGAGGACGTAGACCCTGAGTTCTGAGCTCAGAGTTCCAGTTTTGAAATTGGATAATTGAGGGCAGAGGGGATGTTGCCATGGAGCTCATAGGAATTTGTCTCCATCCTCTTCATCACAGGGAAAGAGTTGGGATTTTATTTTCTGTGTGGAGAGAGGGAAGTATCTCTAGGGGTTGTGTTTTTTCTTTTCCTTCTTTTCCCAAGGCGAGATCTCATCTCCCTCCTTTCCCCATCACCAGTTCAGCATCACCCTCAGGCACAATGAGGACCCCAAGGTCCTGGGCTCTGGGGACTCTCATTCAGAGACATAGAATCCACCTACTTTCTTGGCTAGTGCCTGCCCAAGGCTCTTTCCCTTGCTCTTGTGAGCTCTGGCCTACCCTCATTCAATCCAACGGCTACTTCACAAAGCTCTCTCAAGTGAGTCTGAGTCTATTTGCATCTCCTAGGTATGTGCGCAAGAGTGTTTCTGTCTGCAATTCCATTTGTGCCCCTGAGGTTCTCTTGGTCTCTCTCATGTCTCTGTATCTTTGAATGAGTCTCTGTTGAGGTACCGCGATTTGTTTGGCCAGTGATGGAGAGGTTTACAAGAAAAAAAAAAGTCCCCAGATCTTATTTTCAGGTAGGTTTCAAATGCCCTGGTGTCCTCCCACACACTTTCAGATAAGGCTGCTGGAGACTTATTTAGAGAAAGACACAAGATCCCTTGACAAGGGGTGCCGTTATCTCTGGCCCCTGTTGGGTCCTACCCAGATCTGCAGTCATGATATTCTAAGTGTCATGGCATAATAGAGACCTTGGCAGTCTGGACATAAGTGTGAGGGCAGAAAGAGAGGTGAAAGGGCCTTTAATCTTAATTCAGCAGATACCAGAATTGTCTCGCCAGTATTCCCATCAAGGATTATTCAGCCTTGGCTTGAAAGTATCCACTGACCAGAAGTTTTTGCAGCTTTGACTCTTAGAAAAATCCTCC
This sequence comes from Cryptoprocta ferox, assembly GCA_028646485.1. Lineage (NCBI taxonomy): Eukaryota > Metazoa > Chordata > Mammalia > Carnivora > Eupleridae > Cryptoprocta > Cryptoprocta ferox. The sequence continues at coordinate 49,893,280 of CM053575.1, forward strand.
TTCCCTGGACCCCAGACTGACTGCCTGTGATCTCCGGCTATCGTTCAGCACCTCTTACATCCACCTCTACACATCTCTGTCTCTTCTCTGTCTCCTCTTCTCAAAGCACCACTGGCTTCTTCCATGCTCCTTAAATGACTTGATCCCCTTGCCTTTGAGTGTGTCCCAGCTGGTTTAACTCTCATCGACAGTGTGGAGCCCAGAACTCAAAGTACTTCAGTTGTGGTCCTGAGCAGTATGTTCATGCTTTTACTTATTAATTCATATTTTCTTACGCATGTCTTTGTGTTAGAATTCTGTGAGGTGTTAGGAATACAAGAATGAACTAGGCACAGGTCTGACCCTTTTAGGGCTCAGGATAGGAAGGACAGAGGTGTGAATGTAATTCTAGCAAAATGGGAAAACCTGTACAGTTATTTTAAAGTCACAGGTGAGAAAGTTATTGTTTCTGCTAAATAGTGTTAGCAAAAGCTGCAGATAGAATGGAAGTTTTCAGTATGACTACTAGTAGGAATTAAAATTATCAGAGAAGATAAAGATGATGTAAGCAGTGGGGAAAAAGTGTAGAATTTTACGTGTGCATGTTAGGACATACTATCTTCTGAATAAAATACTTTTAGCAAAGACTAAAACCCATGAATTTTTTATAAGCTACATATTGCCCCATTGATTCATATTAGACTGATGATCTGTGAGACACCCAGACAGGGGGATGTATGGTGAGGAAATGAAATATCAGCTACTTTGAAAAGCAAAACGAATTTAGGATAGATATTCTGAGTAAGGGAAGATTACAGAATATTATGATTGGCATATTCAGATACAGGGTATCCACATTCAATTATTTATTTATCTGGGTACAGTATTTATTAAACATCAGTTATGTGCTTGACCCTGTGCTAGCATTGGGGTCCTAATGACACAAAATGAAAAAAGTCAATACTCCTCTTTACTTTGGTGGAGACTACAGTTTAATACGGGCTACAGGCATTAAACAATAATTACACAAGTAAATCCATGTTTACTTAGTTAAGTAAAGTTATACATTAAGATGTAGTTTGCAAGAAATTAACAGATACCATGAAGAGCAATATTCAGGTGAAATCTGAAAAAGACTGTTGTGCCTCTGTGTCCGCAGCAATTATATATGATGTGGAAGAAGTACCTTTAAGCCCCACGTAAGAAACCACTTTGTAAGTCAGTGCATCTAACCAGGATAATGGCTTTAGGCACAATGAGCTCGCCATCACTGAGAGTGTTCGAGCAGAGTGTGGGTGACAGTTTGATAAAGATGCCATGGAGGGGGCCCTCTCAATGGCTGCAAGATTTCAGGTCCTAGAGAGGCCATCAAGTTGGCAACGGAATCAGTGGACTTCTGAGAGGGGCCACTTCAGAAGATCGCTTAACTCCTGTTCACTGTCTCATGACCCCCAGTTTGCGTAGGAGTCAGGAAAAAACGTGTGTCTGCCATCCTGTCCTTTTCACTGCCCATGGACATAGAGAAGACCAACTTCTCCAGCATCTCCCCATTCTTCTACCTACGTGGCTTCAGTTTCAGCAGCTGCTGCCAGGCTTCCTAGAAAAGAACGCAGGGCTTAAAGTTGGAAGAACCAGATTAGTCTCTTACTGGTTTACTTATCATGATTGTTCTGGGACTGACATGGGGCAGCTTGGTAATGAGGAAGCGGCCTCTCTGCTTATCATCCTTTTTCCCCCACTCTGGTTATCATGTCTGTGATCCAAATAATCGTATGAGTCCATTTCCTGGAACTGTGCTCAACTGGGTACTGCCCTTCCCATTCCCCAGCTTGCATGTGCCCACCTCACACCATGGGTCATGGCTAGTGCTTCCACACCTTTATTGTTACATGCTGCCAAAGATGAGGTTCTATCAGGGGTGGGCGAGACCCGCAGGTAAGATGATTAGACACAGCCTTCAAATGCTCTGTCTTTGGGTGCACCTTCATGGGAGTGATTTGCAGCACTAGCTCCCAACCTAGGTTACATCCGTGGGCATCACCTTGGAGATACCCACAGAGCATTATGAGCAAACCTAACTTTATTTAGAGGGGCTCCAGGATGTTGAGAAATCTAGCAGATGATGAGGCACAAGGAAATGTTTAAGTTACAGGTCAGGAGTGGGGTAGGAAGGTGGTCTTAAAAAAAAAAAAAACTTGGGAAGTCCTTGCAGGTTACAATTTTGTCTAAAACACTGTCATGTAAAGTGGCGAGTATGAGAAGATGGGTCTGGAGTGGTTCTCAATGTTGAGTTCACTTTGGGAGCTTTAAAACATATTGATAACTGGATACTGCTTTCGAAGATGCTAATTTAATTGCTTTGGGGTGTTATGAGAGCACTGGCATTTTTAAGTTTCCTAGGTGACTCTAAGGTGTAGGCAAGGTTGAGAACTACTGATCTACGAGGCAGGACCAAGGGATACAAATGGATAAAAACGCAAGTAAGTATATCACCTGTCACAGAAGTTGTTACTCTTGAGGGAAGCTTGGGAAATAGAGTGCGCGGGATTTTGGTGCAAGGAGCTATGGCCATGGAGGCACACACAAGGTGACAGTGAGAAGGGCTCCAGAGTGAAGAGAGTAAGAGGGGACAGCTCCGGGGCCCTTCTCACTGTCACCTTGTGTGTGCCTCCATGGCCATAGCTCCTTGCATTCCCTTAGCTAGATATTGTCTTGGCTGTCTGTCAGTTCCAGTGGAGCATTCCCATTAAATTCATTAGATAAATATGGACCATTTCACATCCAGGAGGTAACCACAGGGTAAAGAATTGGTCAAGAATCTGTGAATGACACATCTGTGTCACTTGAATGAAAAAGTGAACTGATCATTGGAGATAATTCACCTTGTATACCAGTTGTGATTGCACCTTCCTACTTCACCTTTTAAAATTTGTTTTACAGGGGCGCCTGGGTGGCTCAGTCGGTTAAGCATCTGATTTCAGCTCAGGTCATGATCTCACGGTTCATGAGTTCGAGCCCCGTGTTGGGCTCTGTGTTGACAGCTCAGAGCCTGGATTCCGTGTTCAGAATTCTTCAGTTCAGATTCTGTGTCTTCCTCTCTCTCTGCTCCTTACCTGCTTGCACTGTCTCTCTCTCAAAAGTAAATAAACATTTAACTAAAATTTAAAAAATTGTTTTACAAAGTTAAATTATTTTCTCTCATTTGTAATGCTAATTGTGGTGCACCTTGTACCTTATATCATATCACATTATTTTTACCTTTTTTCTAAAACTTTTTTTTTAGTGGGAGTGTGAGAGAGGGAAGGACAAAGGGAGAGAGAGAGAGAAAGAGAGAGAGAGAGAGAGGGAGAAACAGAGCATGAACAGGGGAGGGGCAGATTGAGAGAGGAAGACACAGAATCAGAAACAGGCTCCAGGCTCCAAGCTGGCAGCACAGGGCCCAACGCAGGGCTTAAACTCACAATCTGTGAGATCATGACCAGAGCTGAAGTCAGACACTTAAGTGATTGAGCCACCCAGGTGCCCTGAGGATGAATCTTAAGCAGGATCCACACCCAGTGCGGAGCCTGACTCAGGGCTCTATCTTACGACCAATCATGAGATTGTGACCTGAGCTGAAATCAAGAGTTGGACACTTAACTGACTAAGCCACCCAGGCACCCTATTTTCACCTTCTGATTGGGGTTTAACTAATTCTTTCTGATCTCTTGCGACTAATGGAGTCCTTTATCTCTGTGTCTTTGATTTCTCCCTGGGTTCCAGATCAAATTTGCTATTTTGAAGCCAATACATTTTTGCATTCTGAACTCTGTTTTTACATTTAGAAGTCGTTTGTGTATTCGTAGAATTCTCAGTTGGGATGTCCATATCCTTCTCCACGTTTATTCTGATTTCTCCCTTTATCACTTTTATAAAACCCTTGTCTCATTTTCATTCAAAACGTTTCCTTCCCTGAGCAGAGTGGGGACACATGGAGGTTAGCACTGACCTTGATTATCCTTGGTGTCCTTGTTTTCTCAGACTCACACTAGCAGAGCTGAAATGCAGTTCTTTCTGACGACTCCCTAGATCCTGAGGTTTACCCTCATCTCCATAGGGAAATAGAAACATCACCACCAGGAGAGCCCGCAGATCGAATCCATACCTTACATTCTGCAGAAATTGATTCTTAGGCTTTTGGTATACTACTTACTCTTCCTCTCTGGGTCTTAGTGTCTCCCTAAGAAAAATACTTTATATTTATTCAGGCTTTTCCATGCCATACAATATTTTGTTTACCAACAACCACATGAGGCAAATATATTTTTATCCCTAATTTACAAATGGACACACTGAAGCTTGGGAAGTTTAAGTTACCTTCTCAAGGTCACACTGGGAGCAAGCGGAGCTTTAACTGGGCTTCAAACTGAGGTCTGTAGAATCCCCATGTAGAGCTCTAAAACACTGAACATGTGATCTTAATTTTCCCATTTGTTTCTTATATACAGATAAAAGCATTCTTACTATTTCCACTTGACAAGTAAAAAACCAAAACAAAACAAGTAAAAAAAAAAGAAAAGAAAAAAACTGTTTGGATCAGAATATAAATAAGTTGTCCATATCACATGGACACATCTAGTAACTGACTGAGTATGGATTTTGACAGGTTTGATTTATTCTAGTGTTTTGCTCTTAATTTTTAAGCTATGCTGTCTTATTAGCCAGCCTCCAATATCTCTTTTACATGTAAAACTTTAGGATTCCAGAGGTCAGGGGAGTAGGAGGTGAAAGGAGTGTCTATTGTGTTTTTACCCAGAATGATGTAGATGACTCCAATTTCCCCCACTTCCTTCCATCTCCTTCCTTCAGCCTTTGTGGCAGGCTGTGAAGGCAGAAGACCTTCAGGAGGAGGCTAATTTCTTTTTTTCCAAATGTAGGTGAAGGCTTATCTCTGCTGTTGGTGACATGGGAGCGGAAAGCAATGAAAGTCTCAACTTCCTATCCGTCTTCCTGACTGGCCTCCCGGGATTGGAGGCCCAACATGGCTGGCTTTCCATTCCTTTCCTCACCATGTATATTGTAGCCATTGTGGGTAACAACCTAATCATGGCAGCAGTGCAGGCGGACCCTGCCCTACATGAGCCCATGTACCTGTTTCTCTCCATGTTGGCTGTGACAGAGGTGGGTGTTTCTGTGTCTACGCTGCCCACTGTCATGGGTATTCTTTGGTTTGATGCCCGCCAGATTGACTTGGATGGCTGCCTGGCTCAGATGTTCTTCATCCACACCTTCTCCTGCATGGAATCAGGAGTCCTGTTGGCCATGAGTTATGACCGCTTTGTAGCCATCTACAACCCACTGCGATATACAGCCATCCTAACCCTGCCCCGTATCATCTGCATGGGTCTGGGCATCACGCTGAAGAGTGTGATGCTCATGGCCCCACTTCCAGTCCTTTTGAGGCCACTGCCTTATTGCCACACTAATGTCCTCTCCCATTCCTACTGCCTCCACTCAGACCTGATCCAGCTGCCGTGTGCTGATACAAAGCTCAATAGTGTCCTGGGTTTGGCCATTGTCCTGGCCACATTTGGGCTGGACTCACTGCTCATTGTGGTCTCTTATGTGCTGATTCTTTACACAGTGCTGGGCATTGCTTCCGGGGAGGGACAGCGGAAGGCCCTCAACACGTGTGTGTCACATATCTGTGCGGTGCTCGTGTACTACGTGCCCATGATTGGTGTGTCTGTGATGCATCGTGCCGCCAAGCATGCCTCACCCCTGGTCCACACACTCATGTCTAGTGTCTACCTCTTTGTGCCTCCTGTGCTCAACCCCATCATCTACAGTGTGAAGACCAAGCCAATTCGACAGGGAATTTTCACCTTGTTCTCCTGCCAGAGGAAATTGCCCTGAAGCCCTCCAACAGGGCAGAGACTTTGGGTCCATCCATAAACTCCGACAGCATTTCTGCTGTGGGCCGAGCCAGGCATTTAGTGGAGGAATAGGAATGAGGGATTCAAAGCACTGTCACAGGCTTGACTCTGGATCCTGGGTGTTCTCCCTAGTCCTTTTTATTTCACGTCTTGTCAACATGTGTGGGTCTCTGCATGCGTGTACGTGCGTGTCTTCTCTAACCAGATGTAATCAGTGTGAAGGCAGAGATCGTGAACTTAACTTTTCTATTTCCCCTCAAATGTCCCAGCAAAAAGCCTGATAACTGCAAGATAACAGTAAAGGCTTGAGACTTAATTATGTTTAAATTGAGATGAAGTAAAGTACTGCTTTTTATAGGTTAGGCAGGAATTAAGAATCTATCCCAAGCAAGAGAGATCATCCTAAGAACATGCCTTTGAGTAAGGGGAGCATATTTTCTGTTTTGCCCCAGATAATTATAGTTTACACTTACTTTCTTCAACATCATTATCATTATCTGACACCTCCTAAGGAACTAGGCACTGAGTAACTTATGCAGAAACATTTAACATTGGTCAAGCATTTTTTTTCAGAAAGCAAGTCTGTTTTGAATTCTTTTTTAAAAATTTTTTAAATATTTATTCATATTTGAGAGATAGAGACAGAGCACGGGTAGGGGAGGAGCAGAGAGAGAGACACATACACACATACACAGTCTGAAACAGGCTCCAGGCTCTGAACTGTCAGCACAGAGCTGGACGCAGGGCTCGAACCCATGGACTGTGAGATCATGACCTGAGCTGAAGTCAGACACTTAACCGACTGAGCCACCCAGGCACCCCCTGTTTTGAATTCTTAAACATATCATGTGATTTCTGAAGTCATGAAGACCATACATATACACATAGGCACACATACACAAATAACAGTTTTGTCTAGGGACAGTAAACAGATAGAAAGCCTGAACAAAGAATAGGGGCAGACTTTGTCATTTAATCTTTTTTTTTTTTTTTTTTTTTTTTGGTTTCCAGTTAAATGTTGACTGTTGTCCGAGGTTCTGGAATAGGTGACCATAAAAGTCAGTTAATAGAGAGCTCTCATTAAGAGGTTACTTAAAAGGCAGAGAGAATTCTCAATAGCGGCTGAAAAGACATCATGCAGAGACACAACCAACATAAGCCTATGGGCTGGGACTCAATGCATGCCTTGTCTTCTGTTACTTTGCCTACATTTTATAACCCGGATAGTCAGCCAGACCATTCACTGGTCATGGAACCACTTACTTTGCCCAAGAATTTCTCTTTGTATTTCCAAACTCATGTCTCTTTATAACTGAAATAGTTCTGCTATCTTCTAAAGTTGACCTTAATTTTACAGTTCTAGAAATACAGGCCACAGGTTGGAATAGTCTATTAGGACTGCTATCACAGCATACCACAGACAGTGGCTGAAGCAACAGAAACTTACTTTCTCACAATTCTGGAGGCCTTGCACAATTTCTCACAATTCTGGTTTCCTTTGAGGCCTGTCTCCCCTGGCTTGTAGATGGTGGTCTTCTTCCTCTGTCATCCCATGGCCTTCCTGCCTTGCTTGTGCTGATGTGTGTTTTAATTGCCTATTCTTTGCAGGACACCAATTGTATTGCACTAGAACCCATGCTAATGATCTTCTTTTCTCTTAATCATCTCTTTGAAGACCCTATTTTTACAGTCACATGCTAAGATACAGGGGGTTAGAATTTCTACATATGAATTTGTAGGGGACACAGTTCAGTCCATGACACTGGTAGATCTCACTGTCCTGAATTGAATTTTATTCTGTCACCTCCACCTCGAAAACCCTCTTTCCCACCTGGGAAGTCTTGAGAGGGAAGTGGTAGCATCTGTGCATGTGGACAGTTACCACTTAGCCCCCCTAATTCCTATTCTCATGGAGTTGAGACCAGAGATGCTTCCATTGATGTTCCCATTCATAATATAGAGTGTGACGTTTTGGAAGGGAGATGGAGTAAACAATTCCTATAAACTTAGCACCTTGGTGATGCAAGCCCATATCTTTTGCATCCCGTGTTTCATTGGAAACTCTCAGCCTTATGAGATGGAGATTTTTATCCCAGTTTTAGAAATCCAAAAAATGAGTTCAGTGAGTTTCATAAGATGGTCAAAAAGTCACACAATTAGTAATGAAAAAAGGAGAGATTATGAAAGGCGTCTGTCATGTGCTCCTCTTCAAAATCAGACATGATCCCAAGACTCTTTTTCCTCTCATGTGTTCTGGGACATTCTCAAGCCTGCAACCGTCCACTGAAAGAAAAGTCTTCTTTGGTCCATATTCCTACCCATTTCCTTGACTTTTTTTTTAAACATTTGGGCTTTCTGGTCCTAATTCCCCCTGTTTTGAGATTGTACATGGCACCCATTCTACAATATATTTCCCTACGTCACCTGATCTTTGGTTCTCTGGAGAAACATGCTAACTTCCAGGTTCTGGTAAAGAAGTAGGAAAATAAGAGAGGAAAAGATATAAGTGGAGGAAGACATCCTTTCCCCACTTGCTGTCGGCCTTTTGCTTCCTAATCCTACCCTCCCCACTACACGCCTATTGAAGCCCTGCGTATGTTGATTCAAATCTAAGTCAGTCCTCATACCGGCCACCTGCACTATGGGTTTAGTAATTAGGAGCTGTGACCACAGTTATAGCTGCCTTTCTGTAACCACAATTATAGCTGATATTTATGAGAGAGCCAACTTGGTTTCCACAAAATAATGATCAGGTAGGCCATATTCCTTCTCTCGAAACCTTTTCCAGTACAGAATTCGCCAAAGGGAACTTGTCCCTGAGAGTTTGAGCACGTTAAGGACATGAAGGTTTAAAAACAGCAATCTTCTCTGGTCAAAACAATGAGTTCCTATTCCCCCAAATGTTATCTGTAGATATATGTGAAGTTTTAATTCTAAATACTAAAGGACCTCTCACAAGGTGAGAGCTTTATTCTAACTGTGGGAGACCTAAACATTCCACCCCAGTCTTCAGACTCTTCATGTGTTCATTTGATCTGCTGAAATCATGTCGATTAAACACACCTGAATAGCTGACATCTTGCTCTGCATACACCCTCCCTGGAAGATTTACCACTTCTTTTTTTTTTCCCCTGCGAGAGAAAGTTGGAGCATATCTATGCAGTAGGGTGAGCCATGGCAGGGGAGCTAGAGTTTACCAGGATGTCTGAGTGGAGCTACCTGAGAAGTGGGTGGTGGAGGCAACAGTGAAGGGATTCCTACAAACTTACATAATCAAGCCCATGGAAGAGAAGTATATCTACAAAGGAAGATGAAATTTACATCTTAATTAATTAAGCTCATCACACCAGCTAGTAAATGTGCTAGAATCTTATCAACACAGATCTGCATCTCTTTTGGATAGAATATTTGCTGCTAGGTCCTCCCAGACAAAAAATTTGCAAAAAGATAAGACCATGTCATACTGCTTTAAAACAGAATGGCATATTACTGTAAAGTAATCTTTCTCATTCTGACTGTACGCTCCACATAAACCTGTGACTAACTCCTGAGTAATTTAACAAATTCATTATTTCATCTTAAACACATATTTCTTTGGGAAAGGAGGCGGATAATTCCCTGGCGGATCTGCTTAGTCTTTACACTGTAAATGATGGGATTCATCACGGGAGGTGCTAACAGGTAGCTATTGGCCATGATAATGTGGACCAGTGGGGGAGTATGCTTGGCAAATCAATGAGTCATGGATACTCCAATCATGGGAACATAAAGGACCAGAACAGCCAGAATGTGGGATATACAGTTATTGAGGGCCCGGAACCGCTCTGTCCGGGAGGCTGTACCCAAGATACTTTTCAGGATGAGTGTGTAGGAGAGCACAATGAGCAAAGGGTCCATCACAATAATGAGCAAAACCAGAGCAAATCCATACCAGCTGTTGACCCGGATGTCAGCACAGACCAGGCGGACCATGTCCTGGTGGAGGCAGTAGGAATGAGAGAGAAGGTGGGAGCGGCAGAAGGGCAGGCGCTTGAGTAGGAAAAGGGAGGGGAGAACAGCCAGGACACAGCGGCAAATGATGGCTAAGCCGATCCTGCCAATGACTTCACTGGTGAGGATGGAGGCATAATGCAGGGGGCGGCAGATGGCCACATAGCGATCGAAGGACATGGCCAGCAACACGGAAGATTCCATAAAGGAGAATGTATGAATGAAAAATACCTGTGCAAAATAGGCTTCAAAGCCAATCTCATCAGCATTGAACCAGAGGAGCTGCATGACTGTGGGCAGGGTGGTGAGGGTGAGGCCCAGGTCAGTCAGAGCCAGCATGGAGAGAAATAGGTACATGGGCTGGTGCAGGGCTGGCTCCTTGTGGATGACCGCGAGAATGGTGGTGTTACCCATGAGAGAGATGGTGTAGAGGCAGCAGAAGGGGATGGAGATCCAGATGTGGGAGGCCTCAAATCCAGGGATGCCCGTGAGGATGAAGTAGAAGGGGGCTTGGGTGCTATTAGTCACCTTGGACATGACCGATGATTGTAGCTTCGTGTTCAGGGGCTTTGCTCAAAGAGAAATAGAAACATGAGAAATGATCTTTGTCTTTACCTCTTTTGATCTAAACTCCATTCAAGCAAAGGTTCAGCATTGTTGAGTGTTAGTTAAGGACAGATTCAGCTCTGCTGTTAGTCTTCCTCGGTCTGTCTCCATAGAGATTGCTTCCACACCACTCAGATTCCCTTGATAACACAACACAAATGCAATCATGGGCAACCCACTCATTTATTTTTTACTGATTCTATTTTCCCCACTCCCTTTAGGTCTTAATGCCCAGGAATCTGCCTTTCATCCAAATCATATCACCAATACTGTTCTCACAATGACTGAAAATGAACTCGCACACACAAATGTGATGGCTGAAATCTGGTCGTCTTCCTTTTTATCCAGTGTTTCCTTACGAATTTGCCTTTGATTATTCTAACAGTGTCCTCACCTATTTCACTTGTTCTAAAGGTATCTCTGACTCTGTCTCTGTTACTCACTTTATCGTATGCTAAGATCATTATTCTTCTTGATCAGCATTCGTTTCTCATCTGCCTTTTTTTTTCTCATTACTTGATGTCATCTGTTACCAAGACTTTCATTTCTGCAGTATCAAATATAACTGGAAGTCCACGGCAGCATGCATAAGAGAGGAGAGAGGGAAGAACCCAGATGAGGATAACCCCAGTCTATGTACAGGGATTACCTGTCTTAGTTCTCTTCCACTCCTAACAATAGCCTCCACCCCTCCATTTTTCCCTGAGCACTCACAGAGGAGTCTTACTTGTAATTTCTCCTATCTGGTAGTGCCCCCATCACTGTCTGCAGCTTCTGCTTTCTCTGTTTGGCTCACAGAGTAGCTCTGTTTTAAGGTCCTGCAAATCTCTAGGCTGGAATGTAATGATGTGTGGCAGGTCCCCTGAGCATTAGAGGAAGAGGCACCCTGAGACCTGGGGTTCCAGTGGGAAGCCAGGAAATCAGCTTTGTCCATGAGCTTCTCTGTTGCCCCTGACCCCCTATAGAGCACCAGGTCAAGACACCACACTGAAGACCTGTTCTTACAGCTTATATATCTCATTTCAGTGGACTCTATTCTTAGCAGCAATAGCCAAAAATCACAAAGGAAAAGACGAGTGGAGGTGAGCACAAAAAATTAAATCTTTATAACAGAAAAATAATGAAATTTAAAAGAACTTCTAAAACCATTGATAAAAAACATACTGTGGAAGGAATTGATATCTTAATTATAGAAAAGTGAAATGTATCACTATTTATCAATACTATTACCACAATAAGTTACCAGAAAGACTATAATAAAGTTCATGACAAAAGGAGAAACACAACTAACAACAAACATATTACAATATGCTTTACAGGACTGGATGTATCACGTCACCTCCCCGGGAGTCCAGTAATGGAAAGTGAGATCATAGAATCAGTGTTTTTAACCTTTCAAAATAGAGCTCTTTTTATGACCTCGTGCTATGCTGATAAGGGCATCACCATGCAGAAATCTTCCTACTTTCCTGATAGAAGTGAAACGTGTACAGGTTCTGAACACAATATGACTATAAATGCCACTGCAAGGATGACTATTCAAGGGACAACTGGGAGGCTCAGTCAGTTTAGCCTCTGAGTTTTGAACTTGGCTCAGGTCATGATCTCGCGGGGTGGCAGGTAGGGAGATCTGTCCTCGAGTGGGGCTCTGTTCTGTCCTCAGGGAGCTTGCTTGGGATTATCTCACTCCCCCTCTCTCTGCCCCCACACAGTTAGTGCATATTGGATGCATGCATTCTCAGTAACTAACTAAATAATGTAATAAATAAATAAATGAATAGATATTAAATATTTCTCATGCTTTGTGTCATAAAATTCACTTCAGGAACATAATGATAGGGAAATCTCTTTTAAATGAGAATACAGTTTTATTCCTAAATATATGTTATTTAGTCTTATTGGTAATGAAAAAAAAAACCCAAAAAGATCAAATGTGTGCGTGCTTGTGTGTATGTGTATGTATGCATATATATCCTATACAGATTGTTATCATTAAAATAATAAATATTATCTAACCACATAAGTTTTCCAAAGATAATAGATTAGGATTTGTGTTATAGTGTGATTTAATTAGCAAGATGCTTACCTCTGTAGGTCTGTGCTAAGAGCCTGTGGGACTTTGGCACGAAGCTATGGAATGCTGTCAGAATGGAAATGTGTGCAGTGTGAGTGTGTGTGTGTGTGTGTGTGTGTGTGGCAAGGGTGGTGGCGGTGGTGAGACGTCACTAGCACAGAGTAATTACTATAGGAGATGATGCTAAGCCCACCTAATAGATGTAACAATTCGGTCATCTCTATAGATTCTGGAGAACAAGAGAATTTTAACGAGTGGATATAGATTTGGAAGTTATATGTACTTTAGAGGTAATTGATGCCATGACAGTCAGTAAGATGGCTGGAGGGCAGTCAGAGAAGAGGGAGGAGACAAGGGGCTCAGAGAGATTCCTGATAACGGTGCGCTTGATACCTGTGTGACCACAAGAATTTCACTTTTTACTCTGAGCTTAAAAAACCTAACTTTTACATTACATTTATATAATGTTTCTTTCTCCTGGGGCTACTGTCCTGATTTAATCCGTAATGTGTACCAGCCAGTTATGTGTGGTTGCTTTCCCAATCCATTAATAACAATAACCATAATAATAGCAGGGACAGCAATGTGTAAGCAATGAGGAGCAACAAAGGTCCGTGACGAGGGTTTTTTTGTTTATTTGTTTGTCTAAGCCTGTTAGGATTATCTCCCTTTGGAAAAAGGGCAAGTAAGAGCCATGAGAAAGATATCGTGTATGTTTTAAATGCTCTTCTGCAGGTGCCAAAGCAGGGTGTCCTCAGCGGCAGATTATTGTTGTGATGTCAGTGTATTTGCTCTTGGATTCACAAATAAAAGCAAATGACATAATAAGGCAAAGACATCTTTGCTCATAACGTAGTCTTTAAAGGTAAGTCAGGGTGAGCTATTGAATGTGATCCCACAACATGAGAAAAGATGAGTGTGTAGCCTTTTGAAAACTACATCGGAAGTGAGTTGTCCTCTGAAACCAGATGCAACTCCCTGGTATCCTACTTAAATATGGTGTGAAATCTGGGGCCCCACACGCTGATGACAAGCCCCTGAACGTAAGAACATTAGTTGAGGCACAGCTACATAGGTATTAGGATATTTATTTAAGAATTTATTACAGAGCCTTATAAGATTAAGGTTTTCCTAGACTTAATTCTCTTTATTCCTCAATGGTTTGTGTTATTGAGGACAACGTGTGCAATCGTGTTGAGTGTCTGAGAGGTGAGAGATGTGATATGTAGCCCAGGACGTGCCTTAAATTTATCAGGAGGGGGAGTGGGCACGGGCCGCGCACGTTCTGTGTATACACACATGCGGTTACCAGTAGGAAATATCATGGAATAACATACATTGTGAATAATCGGCACACAGCACCATAGTGTTTCTTCATTTACATTGAAGTCTGCCCATTACAGCCCTGGTTCCTTACCCTTAATTGATACCACTTACAGCCTTATTGAGAAATCTCCCTTATATTCCCTTATCAAAGGTATTCCTGCAAAACTGAGGCCGTTTACAGGTGTTTTCTATTTTTCTATTCATTGAAACCAGTTTATGGAGGTATAATTTGGCACATGTTACAAATGAAAAACCTGGGCTTCCAAGAAATTATACTTTCATAGATCGTTTATTAGGTATTAAAATGAAAGGTACCCAAGCCAGTAGGAGCACAATTTGAGCCAGCTAGAGACAAAAAAAGTCTAATTATACACAAATCTCAGTTGTTTTAAACATTCACACTCTTTTAACATTCAAACGCTTTACATGCTTATCTCCAGAGATGTCTGTTGCAGCGCCCCTGCCTGCATCCAGCATCTTCTTGGACCAGTAGTTTCTATCTCTGAATTGTGGTTCCACCCTTGAATTTCAGTGAATTATGCATTGAAAAACATTTCAACAGTTTCAGAAACCCCAAGGCTCCTTCTCCACTTTGCCTTTTGATATTTGGTGTTCATTTTTTTTTTCCTAAGGAGTAATAATCTTCACAATGGTTTTTCTTTTTCTTTTCTTTGCTTCTTCCTTTCCCTTCCCTTCCCTTCCCTTCCCTTTTTTTCTTTTTTCTTTTCTTTTCTTTTCTTTTCTTTTCTGTTCTTTTCTTTTCTGTTCTTTTCTTTCTCTCTTTTGTTCTTTCTTTCTTTCTTTCTTTCTTTCTTTCTTTCTTCCTCCCTTTCTTCCTTTCTTACTTTCTTTTGAGAGAGAGAACTAGCAGGGGAGAGGGGCAAAGCAAGAGGAGACACAGAATCTGAAGCATACTCCAGGCTCTGAGCACAAACACAGGGCTCGAACTTGTGAACCACAAGATCAAGACCTATTTCCTAAGTTAGACCGTTGTTTGACTGAGCCACCCAGCATTCCCAAATTATACTTTTAAATATTCTTTTTCTCAGAGTCATATGGTTAGTGAAGAGTAATACAGGGCAAAAGACTTTAGGTTTTTAACTTCCAGTCAAGGAATTATAATTTCTACTTACTTACATTAGAAGCTTCTTATACAGTCCCTATTCTTTCCCCCATCTGTGTTACTTACATTTTGATGGCATTAATCCCAGCTACTGACTCCATGTTCCTAATAAACTTACTCCACAAAAACTACATTCCCCTGATTAGTACACCTTCCTCTGGAAGAGTAGTTGGAAGATTCCTTGGCGGATCTGCTTAGTCTTTACACTGTAAATAATGGGGTTCATCACGGGAGGTGCCAACAGGTAGATATTGGCCATGATAACGTGGACCAGGGGAGAGGCATGCTTGGCAAATCGATGAGTCATGGATACTCCAACCATGGGAACATAAAGGACCAGAACAGCCAGGATGTGGGATATACAGTTATTGAGGGCCCGGAACCGCTCCGTCCAAGAAGCTATGCCCAAGACACTTTTCAGGATGAGTGTGTAGGAGAGCACAATGAGCAAAGGGTCCATCACAATAATGAGCAAAGCCATTGAAAAGCCATACCAGCTATTTACCCGGATGTCACCACAGACGAGGCGGATCATATCTGGGTGGAGGCAGTAGGAATGAGAGAGAAGGTGGGAGCGGCAGAAGGGCAGGCGCTTGAGTAGGAAAAGGCCAGGGAGAACAGCCAGGACACAGCGGCAAATGATGGCTAAGCCGATCCTGCCAATGAGTTTTCTGGTGAGGATGGAGGCATAATGCAGGGGGCGGCAGATGGCCACATAGCGATCGAAGGACATGGCCAATAGGACTGAAGATTCCATGAAGGAGAATCCATGGAGGAAGAAGAACTGGGCAAAACAGGCTTCAAAGCCGATTTTACAAATGTTGAACCAGAGGAGCTGCATGACTGTGGGCAGGGTGGTGAGGGTGAGGCCCAGGTCAGTCAGAGCCAGCATGGAGAGAAATAGGTACATGGGCTGGTGCAGGGCTGGCTCCTTGCGGATGACCGCGAGAATGGTGGTGTTACCCATGAGGGAGATGATGTAGAGGCAGCAGAAGGGGATGGAGATCCAGATGTGAGAGGCCTCAAATCCAGGGATGCCCGTGAGGATGAAGTAGAAGGGGGCTTGGGTGCTGTTAGTAACTTTGGACATGACTGATGAGTGTAGCTTCGTGTTCAGGGGTTTGCTGAAAGAGGATAAGAGACATGAGAAATAATATTTGTCTTTACCTCTTTTGATCTAAACTCTATTGAAACAAAGGTTCAGAGTTGCTGAGTGTTAGGCAAGGACAGATTCAAAGCTCTGCTGTTAGAATTCCTCAGCCTGTCCCTGTAGAGATTGCTTCCACACCACTCAGATCCCTCAATAATGCAACACAAATGATTCATGGGCAGCCTCTTTATTCATTTTGTTCCAATCTCTTTCCCCCACTCCCTTTCAGGTCTCAGTGCCCAGGAATCCAAATCATATCACCAATACTGTTCTCACAATGACTGAAAATGAACTCGTACACACAAATGTGATGGCTGAAATCTGGTCGTCTTCCTTTTTATCCAGTGTTTCCTTTTGATTTTGCTTTTGACTATTCTAACAGTGTCCTCACCTGTTTCACTTGTTCTAAAGGTATCACCAACTCTTTCTCTGTTATTCACTCTATCAAATGCTAAGATCATTTTCTTCTTGATTAGTCTTCTTTTCTCACTGCCTTCTTTTTCTCATTACTTGATATCATCTGTTACCAAGGCTTTCATTTCTGCAGTATCCAAATATAACTGGAAGCCAAGGGCAGCACAGGCAAGGAGGAGGGGAGAGCCCAGATGAAGACAATCGCAGTCTATGTGCAGGCACTCCTCTAAGGGGTTTACCTGTCTTAGTTCTTTACCGCCCCTAGCAATAGCCTTCACCCCACCTTCTTTCCCCTGAGCACTCACAGAGGAGTTACATGCTGTTTCTCCTGTCTGGTGGTGCCCCCATCACTGTCTGTAGCCTCTGCATTCTCCGTTAGGCTCACAGAGTATTGCTGTTATAAGGTCCTGCAAATCTCTAGGCTGGCATGTAATGATGTGTGGCAGGTCCCCTGAGCATTAGAGAAAGAGGCACCTTGAGACCTGGGGTTCCAGTGGGAAACCAGGAGGTCATCTTTGTCCATGAGCTTCTCTGTTGCCCCTGGCCCCCTCCTAGAGTCCCAGGTCAAGACACCACACTGGAGTCCTGTTTTTACAGCTTGTTGAATGTCATTGGAAACTACACACATGAGAATCTTTCTTCTATCAGCACTAGAGGCTGGGGTAGGTTAATTGGATGGGATGGGAAACCTGCCTGGCAAAGGAATATTGTATACCACCTTCAAGAAGCATGCACCTGGCAGTGAAGGGTTGGAAATTCAGATATTTTTTTCTATTATGTTTATAAAATAAGTGAATGGTGAAAGCTATTTCAAACTGAAATAGAAAATAAGTTTATTAATTTATTGATCTTTTTGTTGACTCACTTCACAATTCACATGAAACTAAATTTCAAATAGATAAAGTTATTAAAAGCTAATCACTAACAAAAAAGTAAAGAAAAGCATGTAAGTATTTACATATCTCATTGCAGTGGACTCTGTCCTTAGCAGCAACAGCCAAATATCACAAAGAGAAAGATGAGTGGATGTGTCCTTAAAAAATTAAGTCTTTATAACAACAGAAAAATGAAATTTAAAAGATCTTCTAAAACAGTTATAAAAAAACATACTGTACTACGAATGGCCAGATTTCATTCTTTCTCATTTCCATGTAGTATTCCATTGTATAGATAAAGCACATCTTCTTGATCCATTCATCAGTTGATGGACATTTAGGCTCTTTCCATGATTTGGCTATTGTTGAAAGTGCCGCTATGAACATTGGGGTACATGTGCCCCTATGTGTCAGCATTTCCGTATCCCTTGGGTAGCAAAGTGGATGGACCTCGAGGGTGTCATGCTAAGCTAAATAAGTCAGGCAGAGGACAGATACCATATGTTTTCACTCATAGGTCTAACAGGAGAAACCTAACAGAGGACCATGGGGAGGGGAAGGAGGAAAAAGAGTTAGGGAGAGGGAGGGAGACAGAGCATGAGAGACTCTTGAATACTGAAAACAAACTGAGGGCGGAAGGGGCAGGAGGAAAGGGGAAGGGGGGTGATGGTCATGGTGGAGGACACTTGTGGGTAAGAGCACTGGGTGTTATATGGAAACCAACTTGACAATAAACTATAAATTTTTAAAAAAAGTTTGATGGGAAATGAAAAAAAACATACTGTAGAAAGAATTGATATCTTAAATACAGAAAATTGAAATGTATCAATATTTATTAATACTAATGCCACATAGGTTACCAGGAAAGACTCTAACATAGTTCACAACAAATGGAGAAAAACAACTAAGAACAAACATATTACAATATGCTTTACAAGACAGGACGTATCACGTCACCTTCCCAGGAGTTCAATAATGGAAAGTGAGATCATAGAATCAGTGTTTTTAACCTTTCAAAAACAGTCAGAGCTCTTTTTATGACCTCATCCTATTCAGATAAGGGCATCACCATGCAGAAAGCTTCCTACTTTCCTGATGGAAGTGAACCATGTATGGGTTCTGGACACAATATGTCTGTGATCGCCACCTCAGGGATGACTGTTCGGGAGCTACTGGGTGCTAAGTCAGTTTTGCCTCTGAGTCCTGATCTAGGCTCAGTCACAATCTTGCTGTTTGGTGGTTCTGGAGATGTATCCCTGCTCAGGGCTCTGCACTGACTGTATGGAGCCTGCAGGAGGTTATCACTCTCTGCCTCTACGCCCCCATACAGCTAGTGCAGATTGCATGCATCCACTCTAAATAAACAAACAAACAAGCAAACAAACAAATATTATGCTTTAAGTCCTATAAATCACTTCTGGAAAAGAGTGATAAGGAAGGAATTTTCAATGAGACTACAATTTTATTCCTAAATATATGCTATTAAGCCTTACTTGTAATGACAAAACCAAAACAAATCAAAATGATAGAGACCAAATGGGTATGTGTATACATATGTATATGAGTGCATATATATTCTACACATATCATGATCATTCAAATAATAAATATTATGCAGCCACATTTGTTTTCCAAAAAAGATAGTTTAGAAATTTGTGTTAGAGTGTGATTTAAATAACAATGTGCTTACTTGTGTGGGTCTGTGCTAAGAGCCTGTGGGGAGTTGGCATGAAGATATGGGATGCTACCAAAATGGAAATGTCTGCAGTATATGTGCCTGTCTGTGTGTGTGTGTGTGTGTGTGCATGTGTGTGTGGGGGGCAGGGGTGGTGGCAGTGGAGAGACACCACTAGTACAGAGTATTTACTTAGTTTTGACATACTGAGTTGGAGATGATGCTAAGTTCTCCTAATAGAGATGACAATTTGGTCATTTCTCTACTTTCTGGAGAACAATAGAATTTTAATGAGTGGATATAGATTGGAAGTTATATGTACATTAGAGGTAATTGATGCCATGAGAGTCAGTAAGATGGCTGGAGGGCAGTCAGAGAAGAGGGAGGAGACAAGGGCCTACAGAGATTCCTGAAAATTGTTCTCCTTGATAACTGTGTGATGATGGGAATTTCACTTCCTCCTTTGACCTAAAAAACCTAACCTTTAATTTTCACAATGTTTCTTTCTCCTGTAATGATTTAATTCCATTACTTGAACCATCCAGTTATCCGTGCTTGCTTTCCCACTCCATTGATAACAATAATGGTAATAGCAGGGACAGCAGTGTTTAAGCAATGAGGAGTGACAAAGACAAATTGCGTATTGAAGGTTTTTTGTTTGTTTGTCTAAGCCTGTTAGGATTATCTCCCTTTGGAAAAAGGGCAAGTTAGAGCCATGAGAAAGATGTCATGTATGTTTTGAATGCTCTTCTGCAGGTGCCAAAGCAGGGTGTCCTCAGCGGCAGATTATTGTTGTGATGTCAGTGTATTTGCTCTTTGATTCACAAATAAAAGCAAATGACATAATAAGGCAAAGACATCTTTGCTAATTAACCTAGTCTTAAAGGTAAGTCAGGGTGAGCTATTTTGAATGTGATCCCACTTGAGAAAAGATGAATGTGTAGCTCTTTGACAACTGACGTGGGGCACATCAGAAGTGAGTTGTCCTCTAAAACCAGATTCAACTCCCTGGTATCCCACTTAAATATGGTTTGACAGCTGGGGCCCCATACTACTGATGACAATCCACTGAACATAAGAACATTAGTTGAGGCATACCTACATAGGTATTAGGATATTTATTTAAGAATTTTTAGAGATCTTAAAAGATTAAAATTTTCCTAAATGAATTATTAATCTATATACAGTTTTGAGACTTAAATCTCTTTATTCCTCTATTGTTTGTAGTATTGATGACAATGTGTGCAATCGTGTTGAGTGTCTGAGATGTGAGAGGAGAGATTTGAAGCACAGGACATACCTTAGATCTACCAGGAGAGGGAGTGGGCATGGCCGTGCCCTTTCTGTGTATACACACTAGTGGTTAACAGTTGAAAATATCATGGAATAATGTACATTAAGAACAATTGGCACCCAAAACTGTAGTGTTTCTTTCTTTCCATTGAAATCGGCTTATCACAGCCCTGGTTCCTTACCCTCTGTTGATACTTATTTATAGTCTTACTGAGAAAACTCCCTTTGTTCCCTTATCAAAGGTATACCTTCAAACCTAAGGCAGTTTACAGGTGTTTTCTAATTAATACTCATTAAAATGAGTTTATGGAGGTATAATTTGGCACATTTTACAAATGAAGAACCTGGGTTTCCAAGGAATTAAACATTCATAGCTCACTTATTAGCAAGTCATGATTAAAATCAAAGGTACCCAACCATACAGGAGCACAGTTTGAGCCAGGTAAAAAAAAAAATCTAATTATACACAAATCTCAGTTGTTTCTATACATTCACACTCTTAACATTTAAACTCTTTCTATGCATATCTCCAGAGATGTCTGTCATAGCGTGCCTGCCTGCATGTACCATCTTCTGGGACCAGAGTGTCTATCTCTCTGAATCGTGGTTCCACCACTGAGTTTCAGGGAGCTCTGCATTGAGTATTAGTTTAAAAGTTTCTTAAACCCCAAGGCTCCTTCTGCACGTTGGCTTTTGATATTTGGTGTTAATTTTTTTTTTTACAAGTAGCAATGATCTCCACAATGGTTTTTGTTTCATTCTTTTATTTAATTTAACATAATTTAATTAATTAATTAATTATTAATATATTGAGAGAGAGAACTAGAGGGGAGAGGAAAAGAGCAAGTGGATACACAGAATCTGAAGCAGGCTCCAGGCTCGAGCTGGGAGCACAGACAGGACTCGACCTTGCTAATGAACTGAACTCGACCTCAGTTCTCATGAACTGAGAGATCATGACCTGAGCTGAAATTGGACACTTGTTTGACTGAGCCACCCAGGCACTCCTTAAATTATATTTTTAAATATTCTTTTTCTCAAATTCATATGGTTAGGTAAGTGTAATGCAGGGCAAAAGACTTTAGGTTTTTAACTTCCAGTCAAGGAATTATAATTTCTACTTACTTACATTGGAAGCTTCTTATACAGTCCCTATTCTTTCCCCCATCGGTGTTCCTTTACACTTTTGATGGCATTAGTCCCAGCTCCTGACTCCATGTTCCTATAAAATTACCCCAATAAACCTAAATTTCACTAATTAGTACACTTTCCTCTGGAAGAGTAGATGGAAGATTCCCTGGTGGATCTGCTTAGTCTTTACACTGTAAATGATGGGGTTCATCACGGGAGGTGCCAACAGGTAGATATTGGCCCATGATAACGTGGACTAGGGGAGAGGCATGCTTGGCAAATCGATGAGTCATGGATACTCCAACCATGGGAACATAAAGGATCAGAACAGCCAGGATGTGGGACAGACAGTTATTGAGGGCCCGGAACCGCTCCGTCCAAGAAGCTATGCCCAAGACACTTTTCAGGATGAGTGTGTAGGAGACCACAATGAGCAAAGGGTCTATCACAATAATGAGCAAAACCAGAGCAAATCCATACCAGCTATTTACCCGGATGTCACCACAGACGAGGTGGGTCATATCTGGGTGGAGGCAGTAGGAATGAGAGAGAAGGTGGGAGCGGCAGAAGGGCAGGCGCTTGAGTAGGAAAAGGGAGGGGAGAACAGCCAGGACACAGCGGCAAATGATGGCTAAGCCGATCCTGCCAATGACTTCACTGGTGAGGATGGAGGCATAATGCAGGGGGCGGCAGATGGCCACATGGCGATCGAAGGACATGGCCAGCAACACGGAAGATTCCATAAAGGAGAATGTATGAATGAAAAATAACTGTGCAAAACAGGCTTCAAAGCCGATCTTATCAGCGTTGAACCAGAGGAGCTGCATGACTGTGGGCAGGGTGGTAAGGGTGAGGCCCAGGTCAGTCAGGGCCAGCATGGAGAGAAATAGGTACATGGGCTGGTGCAGGGCTGGCTCCTTGTGGATGACTGCAAGAATGGTGGTGTTACCCATGAGGGAGATGGTGTAGAGGCAGCAGAAGGGGATGGAGATCCAGATGTTGGAAGGCCTCAAATCCAGGGATGCCCGTGAGGATGAAGTAGAAGGGGGCTTGGGTGCTGTTAGTCACCTTGGACATGACTGGTGATTGTAGCTTGGTGTTCAGGGGCTTTGCTCAAAGAGAAATAGAAACATGAGAAATAATATTTGTATTTACCTCACTTGACCTAAACTCTATAGAAACAAACCTTTAGAGTTACTGAGTGTTTGGTAAGGACAGATTCAAGATCTCCTATGTTAGTCTTTCTCAGCCTGTCTCTGAAGAGATTGCTTCCACACCACTCGGATTCCCTTGATAATGCAACACACTGGAACTGATGGGTGACCCACTCATTAATTTTTTTTTATGATTCTATTTTCCTCACTCCCTTTCAGTTGTCAGTGCCCTGGAATCCGTCTTTCATTTAGATCTTGTCACCAATATAGTTCTCACAATAACTGAAAATAAACTCGTACAGACAAATGTCATGGTGAGTACCTGGTTATCCTCCTTTTTTTCCAGCTCTCCTTCTGAGTCTGCCTCTGGCTGTTCTAACCACATTCTCTCCTGTTTTCTTTTTTTAAAAAATTTTTAATGTCTTTATTTTGAGAGAGAGACCGAGAGCAAGCATGGGGGCAGGGTGGCAGAGAGAGAGGGAGACACAGAATCTGAAGCAGGCTCCAGACTCTGAACTGTCAGGACAGAGTCTGATGCGGGGCTTGAACCCACCGACTGTGAGATCATGACCTGAGATGAAGTCGGACGCTAAACCGACTGAGCCACTCAGGCGCCCCTATTCGCACCCGTTTCACTTGTTCTAAATGCATCATCTCTTTCTGTTATTCACCTCATCATATCTAAAGTCAGTCTACATTTCTCTACTGGTTTCTTATTTTCATTACTTGATGTCATCATATACCAATGCTTTCATTTCTGCAGTATCCAAATATAACTGGAAGCCAAGGGCCGCTTGCATTGGAGAGGGAGAGGGAAGGGCTCAGATGAGGACGACCATGGTCTATGTGCAGGCACTTCTCTAAGGGGATTACCTGTATTATTCCTTTTCCACCCCTGACAAGAGCTCTCACCCCTCCATTTTCCCCTGAGCACTCGAAGAGGAGTCTTAACTTGTGGTTTCTCCTGTCTGATGCTGCTCCCATGACTGTCTGCAGTCTCTGCTTTCTCTGTTTGGCTGACAGAGTGGATCTGTTATACATCAGCTACTCCAAATCTCTAGACCGAAGTGTTGGGATGTGTGGCAGGTCCCCTCACGATTACAGGAAGAGATATCCTGAGACCTAGGGTCCCAGTGGGAAGCCAGGGAGTCAGCTTTGTCCGTGAGAGTCTCTGGTGCCCTTTTCTTCCTCACGGCCCACCGGGTCACGTCACCACAGTGAAGCCCTGTTCTTACACCTTGTTGAATGTGATTGGAAACTACATGTGTATGCTTGGAATGTACATGCTCTCAATAAATAAGTTCTGAGAACTTATTTTCTCAGTTCTGAGAACTTTCTTCTATGAGCAACGTGAGGCTGGGGCAGAGTTATTGGAAGGGACGGGAGAGCTGCCAGTCAAAGGAATATTGTACACCACTTTCAGGGAGCACTCATCTTGCCGTGAACCTCTGGAAATACAGAGTTTTTTTTCCCATCATGTTTGTAAAATCTACATGGTGGAAGCCATATCACAATGAAATAGAAAATGAGTTTATTCACTGATTAGTTAGTCATTTGGTGACTCGCTTCACAACTCACATGAAACTAAATTTCAAATGGATAAAGTAATTAAGAGTAAGTAACGAAGAAAAAAAATAGAGAAAGGCATATAAGCATTTACATATCTCAACACAGAGGACTCTGTCCTTAGCAACAACAGCCAAAATCACAAAGGAAAAGATAAGTGGATGTGAGCACAGAAAATTACATCTTTATATCAGAAAAATAATGAAATTGAGAAACATTTATAAAAACATACTACAGAAGGAATTGATATCTTAACTATGGAAAAGTGAAATGTATCAATATTTATCAATGCTAATACCACAGCAGGGGAACAGGAAAGACTATATCCAAAGTTCACAACAAAAGGAGAAATACAACTACTGACCAGCATATTACGATATGCTTTACAAGACGGGACATGTCACAGTACCACTTGACCTGGGAGTCCAGTCATGGAAAGGAGATCATAGAGTCAGTTTTTTAGCCTTTCAAAAAAGTCAGAGCTCTTTTTCTGACCTCGTGCTACGCAGATAAGGGCATAACCATGCAGAAAGCTTCCTACTTTCCTGATGGAAGTGAAACACGTACAGGTTCTGGACTCAATATGACTGTAATCGCCACTTCAGGGGTGACTATTCAGGGGCTACTAGGCGCTCAGTCCACTTAGCCTCTGAGTCTTGATC
>CM053575.1:49918312-50055734 GCA_028646485.1 Cryptoprocta ferox
GACAGAATGATAAGGAAATCATTTTAAATGAGTGTAAAGTTTTGGGGCTTTTGAGTGTCTCAGTCAGGTAGGCATCTGACTCTTGATTTCTGCTCAGGTCATGATCTCATGGCTCCCGGAATTGAGCCTGACATCAGGGTTCTGCTCGGACAGTGTGGAGCCTCCTTGGGATTTTGCCTCCCTCTCTCTCTTTGCCTCTCCCGTTTGTGCACTCTCTCTGTCTGAAAATAAAAATAAACTTAAAAAATTAGACTACAATTGTATGCTAAAAATATGTTATGAAGCCTTATTGGTAATGGCAAAAACAAAAGGGACCAAATGTGTGTGCATGTGTGTGTGTGTGTGTGTGTGTGTGTATGCATATATATCCTAAACATATCATGATCATTAAAATAATAAATGTTATGGAACCACAATTGTTTTGCAAAGATGATAGTTTAAAATTTGTGTTATAGCATGATGTAAATAGCAAGGTGCTTATGTGTGTGGCTCTGTGCTAAGGGCCTGTGGGAAGTTGGCATGGAGATATGGAATGTTACCTGAATGCAAATGTGTGCTGCGTGTGCTGTGCTGTGTGTGTGTGTGTGTGTGTGTGCTCGTGTGTGGCAAAATGTCATTAGTACAGAGAGTGATAGGTAGTTAGTATAGCTTTAGACATACTGAGTTTGAGATGACGCTAAGTCCTCTTAAGACAGATGACAATTCAGTCATCTCTATAGATTCTGGAGAAGAAGAGAATTTTAACTAGAGGATATAGATTTGGAAGTTATATGTACATTAGAGGTAATTGATGCCATGAGAGTCAGTTAGATGGCTGGAGGGCAGTAAGAGAAGAGGGAGGAAACAAGGGGTTCAGAGAGATTCATGAATATGTGCCCATTGACAACTGTGTGACAACAGGAATTTCACTTCCTGCTTTGAGCCTGAAAAAACTTAACTTTTATATTTATATAATGTTTCTCCTGGGGCTAGTGTCAGGTTTTAATTCCCTAACTTGAACCATCCAGTTATGCGTGGTTGCTTTCCCACTGCATTAATAACAATAACAATAATAATAGCAGGAACAGCAGTGTTTAAGCAATGAGAAGCAATAAAGACAGATTCCATGATGAGGGTTTTTTTTTTTTGTTTATTTGTCTAAGCTTGTTAGGATTATCTTTCTTTGGAAAAAGGGAAAGTTAGAGCCATGAAAAAGATGTCATGTATGTTTTGAATGCTCTTCTGCAGGTGCCAAAGCAGGGTGTCCTCAGCGGCAGATTATTGTTGTGATGTCAGTGTATTTGCTCTTTGATTCACAAATAAAAGCAAATGACATAATAAGGCAAAGACATCTTTGCTAATTAACCTAGTCTTAAAGGTAAGTCAGGGTGAGCTATTGAATGTGATCCCACAACATGAGAAAAGATGAGTGTGTAGCCCTTTGACAACTGACGTGGGGCACATCAGAAGTGAGTTGTCCTCTCAAACCAGATTCAACTCTGTGGTATCCCACTTAAATATGGTTTGACAGCTGGGGCCCCATACTACTGATGACAATCCACTGAACATAAGAACGTTAGTTGAGGCATACCTACATAGGTATTAGGATATTTATTTAAGAATTTGTTAGAGATCTTAAAAGATTAAAATTTTCCTAAAAGAATTATCAATCTATATCCAGTTTTGAGACTTAAATCTCCCTATTCCTCAATTGTTTGTAGTATTGATGACAATGTGTGCAATTGTGTCGAGTGTCTGAGATGTGAGAGATTTGAAGCACAGGACATACCTTAGATCTACCAGGAGAGGGAGTGGGCATGGCCGTGCCCTTTCTGTGTATATACACTGGTGGTTAACAGTTGAAAATATTGTGGAATAATGTACATTAAGAACAATCAGCACCCAAAACTGTAGTGTTTCTTTCTTTCCATTGAAATCTGCTTATCACAGTCCTGGGTCCTTACCTTTTATTGATGCTATTTACAGTCTTACTGAGAAAATCCCCTCATGTTCCTTTATGAGAGCTATTCCTGCAAAAATAAGGCAGATGAGAAGTGTTTTCTATTTAATATTCATTAAAACATCTTTATGGAGGTATAATTAGGAACATTTTAAAAAGAAAGAACGTGGGCTTGCAAAGACTTAACTTTCTCAGCTCATTTATCAGCAAGTCATGATGATCAATCAAAGCTACCAACCCAATAGGAGCACAGTTTGAGTCAGCTAAAAACAAGAAGTCTAATTATAGACCAATCTCAATTGTTTCTATACATTCATACTCTTAACATTCAAACTCTTTCTATCCGTATCTCCAGAGATGTGTGTTGTAGCACGCCTGCCTGCATCTACCAAACTCTGGGACCAGTAGTTTCTATCTCTCTGAATCATGGTTCCACCATTGAGTTTCAGTGAATTCTGCATTGAAAATCAGTTCAACAGTTTCTTAAACCCTGAAGCTCCTTCTCCACTTTGGCTTTTGATATTTGGTGTTCATTTTTTTCCCAAGTAGCAATGATGTCCACATGTTTTTTTTCCTTTATTTTATTTTGAGAAAGAGAGAGAGAGACTGAGAGAGAGAGAGAGAGAGAGAAAGACAGAGAGAGAGAGAGAGAGAGACAGAGAGAGAGAGAGACAGAGAGAGAGAGAGAGAGAGAGAGAGAGAGAGAACTCCCTCGGGAGAGGGATAGAGGAAAATGGAGAGAGAGACTCTTAAGCAGGCTATGCTCAGCACAGACCCAGTGTGGGGCTTGATCCCAGGAGCCTGGGATTATGACCCGAGCTGAAATCAGGAGTCAGATACTCTACTGACTTATCCAGGAATCCCTCCACAATGTTTTTCTATCTTCAATTTGACCCCCTACTATATGAAAGTTCTCATCGATTATTGATGATTGAGATCACATGAGCTCTTGTATTTAATTAAAAGCTGATATTTACATTAGGATTTACTTATAGGAGCATGCATATGTTATAGTTTCAATAGTCTTTTTACACAATAGAAGAATTTTGAGTTTATAAAGCAGAATCTTATACTTTATCACATTCTTAATAGCAACACCACTGTGGAGAAACCAGAACAGGGATTACATATCAAATTTTATTTTTACATATTTTTTCTCAAAGTCATATGTTTAGTGAAGTGTAGTGTAGGGTGAAAGACTTTAGGTTTTTTAATTTCCAGTCAAGGAATCATGATTTCTATTTACCTACAGTAGAAGCTTATACAACACCTGTTCTTTCCCACATCTGTGTTACTTACACTTTTTAAGGCAGGAATCCCTGCTCTTGACTCCTTGTTATTAAATAAAGATCCTTAAATAAACCTGAATTTCACTGATTAGTACACTTTCCTCTGGAAGAGTAGTTGGAAGATTCCCTGGCGGATCTGCTTAGTCTTTACACTGTAAATGATGGGGTTCATCACGGGAGGTGCCAGCAGGTAGATATTGGCCATGATAACGTGGACCAGGGGAGAGGCATGCTTGGCAAATCGATGAGTCATGGATACTCCAACCATGGGAACATAAAGGACCAGAACAGCCAGGATGTGGGACAGACAGTTATTGAGGGCCCGGAACCGCTCTGTCCAGGAGGCTGTGCCCAAGATACTTTTCAGAATGAGTGTGTAGGAAAGCCCAATGAGAAGAGAGTCCAACACATTAATGAGCAAAATTAGAGCAAGTCCGAACCAGCTGTTGACCTGGTAGTCAGCACAGACCAGGCGGATCATGTCTTGGTGGAGGCAATAGGAATGAGAGAGAAGGTGGGAGCGGCAGAAGGGCAGGCGCTTGAGTAGGAAAAGGGCAGGGAGAACAGCCAGGACACAGCGGCAAATGATGGCTAAGCCGATCCTGCCAATGACTTCACTGGTGAGGATGGAGGCATAATGCAGGGGGCGGCAGATGGCCACATAGCGATCAAAGGACATGGCCAGCAACACGGAAGATTCCATAAAGGAGAATGTATGAATGAAAAATAATTGTGCAAAACAAGCTTCAAAGCCGATCTTACCAGCATTGAACCAGAGGAGCTGCATGACTGTGGGCAGGGTGGTGAGGGTGAGGCCCAGGTCAGTCAGGGCCAGCATGGAGAGAAATAGGTACATGGACTGGTGCAGGGCTGGCTCCTTGTGGATGACCGCAAGAATGGTGGTGTTACCCATGAGGGAGATGGTGTAGAGGCAGCAGAAGGGGATGGAGATCCAGATGTGGAAGGCCTCAAATCCAGGGATGCCCGTGAGGATGAAGTAGAAGGGGGCTTGGGTGCTGTTAGTCACCTTGGACATGACCGATGAATATAGCATTGTGTTCCGGGGCTTTGCTCAAAAAGAATCAGAGACATGAGAAATAATATTTGTCTTTACCTCTTTTGATCTAAATTCCAATCAACGAAGGTTCAGAGTCATAGAGGGTTAAGTAAGGAAAGGTTTCAAGAGCTCCGCTGTTAGTCTTACTCAGTAGCCTGTCTCTGTAGAGATTGCTCGCACACCACTCAGATTCCTCCGATAATGCAACACATGGGAACTCATGGGAAACCTCCTCATTTATTTTTTTTTTACTGATTTTCTTTTCCCCAATCCTTTCCAGTTCTCAATGTCCTGGAATCTGCCTTTCAAACAAATCATATCACCAATCCTGTTCTCACAATGACTGAAAATGAACTCATACACACAAATGTCATGGCTGATATCTGTTTATCCTCCTTTGTATCCAGGGTTTCCTTTTTATTTACCTTTGACTATTCTGTTTTCTCACTTGTTTCACTTGTTCTAAAGGTATCATCATCTCTTTCTGTTATTCCCCTCATCATATTCTAAAGTCAGTTTTCGTTACTCATCTGCTTTCTTCTTTTCATTACTCAATGTCATCCGTTACCAAGGCTTTCATTTCTGCAGTATCCAAATATAACTGGAAGCCAAGGGCAGCACAGGCAAGGAGGAGGGGAGAGCCCAGATGAGGACAATCGCAGTCTATGTGCAGGCACTCCTCTAAGGGGTTTACCTGTCTTAGTTCTTTACTGCCCCGAGCAATAGCTTTCACCCCACCTTCTTTCCCCTGAGCACTCACAGAGGAGTTACATGCTGTTTCTCCTGTCTGGTGGTGCCCGCATCACTGTCTGCAGCCTCTGCTTTCTCCTTTAGGCTCACAGAGTATTGCTGTTATAAGGTCCTGCAAATCTCTAGGCTGGCATGTAATGATGTGTGGCAAGTCCCCTGAGCATTAGAGGAAGAGGCACCTTGACACCTGGGGTTCCAGTGGGAAGCTCTTTGTCCATGAGCTTCTCTGTTGCCCCTGGCCCCCTCCTAGAGCCCCAGGTCAAGACACCACAATGGAGGGCACCTGGGTGGCTCAGTTGGTTAAATGGCCGTCCTTGGTTCAGGTCACGATCTCGCGGCTTGTGAGTTCGAGCCTCGCGTCGGGCTTGAGCCTGGAGCCTGCTTCAGAGTCTGTGTCTCCTTCTTTCTCTGCTCTTCCCCTGCTCACGGTCTGTCTCTCTGTCTCTCAAAAATAAATGAACATTTAAAAAATTAAAAAAAAAAAGACACCACACTGGAGTCCTGTTTTTACATCTTGTTGAATGTGATTGGAAACTACACGTGTATGCTTGGAATGTACATGCTCTCAAGAAATATGTTCTGAGAAACTGTCTTCTATCAGCAGTTTGAGGCTGGGGCAGAGTTATTGGAATGGTCGGGAGAGCTTCCAGTCAAGGGAATGTTGTACCCCACTTTTATGGAGCATTCACCTGGCAATGAACCTCTGGAAATACAAAGAATTTCTTTCTGTTATATACACAGATTCAAATAATGGCGAAAGCCATATCAAACTGAAATAGAAAATGAGTTTATTCACTGATTAGTTAGTCATTTGGTGACTCACCTCACAATTCACATGAAACTAAATTTCAAATGGATAAAGTAATTAAGAGTAAATCACTAACAAAAAAATAGAGAAAAGCATATAAGCATTTACATGTCTCATTGCAGAGGACTCTGTCCTTAGCAGCAACAGCCAAAAATCGCAAAGGAAAAGATGAGTGGATGTGAGCACAGAAAATTACATCTTTATAACAGAAAAATAATGAAATTTAAAATGAACTTCTAAAAACATTTATAAAAAGCATACTATAGAAGGAATTGATATCTTAACTATGGAAAAGTGAAATGTATCAATATTTATCAATACTAATACCACAGTAGGGGAACAGGAAATACTATATCCAAAGTTCACAACAAAAGGAGAAATACAACTACTGACCAGCATATTACGATATGCTTTACAAGACAGGAGGTATCATGTCACCTCCCTGGGAGTCCAATAATGGAAAGTGAGATCATAGAATCTGTGTTTTCAACCTTTCAAAAAAGTCAGAGCTCTTTTTCTGACCTCGTGCTACGCAGATAAGGGCATAACCATGCAGAAAGCTTCCTACTTTCCTGATGGAAGTGAAACACGTACAGGTTCTGGACTCAATATGACTGTAATCGCCACTTCAGGGGTGACTATTCAGGGGCTACTAGGCGCTCAGTCCACTTAGCCTCTGAGTCTTGATCTTGGCTCAGGTCATGATCTTGCTGTCTGGTGGTCCCAGCACGGGGATCTATCCCTGCACGGGGCTCCGCGCTGACCGTATGGAGCCTGCAGGAGTCTCTCTCGCTCTCCCTATTTCTCTGCCGCCGTATGGCCCATGCATGCTGTGCACATGTGCTGTAAATAAATAGATAAGCAAACAGATAGATAAATATCATGCTTTAATTCATATAGTTCACTTCTGGACAGAATGATAAGGAAATCATTTCAAATGAGAGTAACATTTTGGGGCACCTGGATGTCTCAGTCTGTTACGCATCTGACTCGATTTCTGCTCAGGTCATGATCTCATGGCTTCCCAGATTGAGCCTGATATCAGGGTTCTGCATGGACAGCATGGTGCATCGTTGAGATTTTGTCTCACCCTCTTTCTTTGCTCCTCTCCTGTTTGTGCTCTCTCTCCCTCAAAATAAAAAATAAACTTAGAAAATGAAGCTACAATTTTATACTAAAAATACGTTATTAAGCTTCACTGGTAATGACAATAAGACAAAAGGGCCAAATGTGTGTGTGTGTGTGTGTGTGTGTGTATGTATGCATATATATCCTAAAGATATCATGATCATTAAAATAATAAAGTTATGGAACCACATTTGTTTTGCAAAGATGATAGTTTAAAATTTGTGTTATAGCATGATGTATATAGCGAGGTGCATACTTGTGTGGGTCTGTGCAAAGGGCCTGTGGGAAGTTGACATGAAGATATGGAATGGTGCCAGAATGGAAATGTGTGCAGTATATGTGTGTGTGTGTGTGTTCAGTGTGTGTATGTGTGTGTGTGTGTGTGTGTGTGTGTGTGTGGCAGGGGTGGTGGCAGTGGAGAGATATCACTAGTACAGAGTATTTAGTATAATGTTAGACATATTGAGTTTGAGATGATGCTAAGTCCTCCTAATAGGGTTGACAATTCGGTCATCTCTATAGATTCTGGAGAACAAGAGAATTTTAACTAGTGGATATAGACTTGGAAGTTATATGTACATTAAAGGTATTTAATGCCACAAGAGTCAGTAAGATGGCTGGAGAGCAGTAAGAGAAGAGGGGAAACAAAGGGTTCAGAGAGATTTCTGATAATTGTGCCACTTGATAACTGTGTGACAACAAGAATTTCACTTCCTTCTGAGCGTAAAAAACCTAACTCTTAAATTTATATAATGTTTCTTTCTCCTGGGGCTAGTGTCAGGTTTTAATTCCCTAACTTGAAGCATCCAGTTATCTCTGGTTGCTTTCCCACTACATTAATAACAATAACTATAATAATAGCAGCAAGAGAAGTGTTTAAGTAATGAGGAGGGACAAAGACAAATTCCATGTTGAGGGGCTTTTTGTTTGTTTGTCTACGCCTGTTAGGATTATCTCCCTTTGGAAAAAGGGCAAGTTAGAGCCATGAGAAACATGTCATGTATATTTTGAATGCTTTTCTGCAGGTGCCAAAGCAGGGTGTCCTCAGCAGCAGATTATTGTTGTGATGTCAGTGTATTTGCTCTTTGATTCACAAATAAAAGCAAATGACATAATAAGGCAAAGACATCTTTGCTCATAACGTAGTCTTTAAAGGTAAGTCAGGGTGAGCTATTGAATGTGATCCCACAACTTGAGAAAAGATGAGTGTGTAGCCCTTTGACAAGTGACATTGGGCACATCAGAAGCGAGTTGTCCTCTAAAACCAGATTCACCTCCCTGGTATCCGGCTTGAATATGGTGTGAATCCTGGGACTCCGTACTACTGATGACAATCTGCCGAACTTAACAATAGTTGAGGCATACCTAAATAGGTAGTAGGATATTTATTTAGGAATTTATTACAGAGTCTTAAAATATTAAGGTTTTCCTAAAAGAATTACTAATCTATATGTTTTATTCCTAAAAGAGTTATTAATCTTA
This sequence comes from Cryptoprocta ferox, assembly GCA_028646485.1. Taxonomy (NCBI): domain Eukaryota; kingdom Metazoa; phylum Chordata; class Mammalia; order Carnivora; family Eupleridae; genus Cryptoprocta; species Cryptoprocta ferox. The sequence goes on from CM053575.1 coordinate 49,926,766, forward strand.
TGTTCCCTTATGTTTTGAGACTTAATTCTCTTTATTCCTCGATTGTTTGTAGTATTGAAGACAATGTGTAATCTTATTGAGGGTCTGAGATGTGACAGGATTTGAAGCACAAGGCATACCTTAGATCTACCAGTAAGGTAGTGGGCATGGCGACGCCCTTTCTGTGTATACACACATGTGGTTAAAAGTTGAAAATATCATGGAATAATGTACACTAAGAATAATAGTCACACAAAACTTTAGTGTTTCTTTATTTCCATTGAAATCTGCTTATCACAGCCTTGATTCTTTACCCTCTATTGATACTATTTACAGTCTTACTGAGAAAGCTCCCTTATGTTCCCTTATCAAAGGTATTCCTGCAAACCTAAGGCAGTTTATAGGTGTTTTCTATGGGGAATAAGTTTAGGAATTTCCTGGGCTTACATCAATGGGTTAACAAGGCATAAGAATTACAGAGCCATAGGATGCTCTCACCCAAACTTGGTAAACAAGATTAGGACCCCAGTATAGAGAGGGGGAGGGAGGAAAAGCCCCCCCAGGATAAAGTAGAGGGGGGAAAAGGCCCCCAGGATATAGTGGAGGGGGGCCAAGTCCTCCAGGATAGAGAGAGGGGGGCAAAGACACCCAGAATAGAAAGGGGGCAAATGCCCCAATACAAAGGTATAAGGGGTAAGCAAGACTAGGCATTCAGGGCAAAAGTGCTTCCCAGTTTATACTATAGCAGAAAGCTGCTTTCACAGGAAGGAAGGACCAAATCAGGTAAGCAGGTAAATAGGGCTATAGATCACTGCACTGCGCTGAGGGTGCTGCTGCCCAGAACAGTGCTGATTAACAAAAGAAAAGGTGCCTCGTTAACCCTGCGGTTTTTTGCCCTATCTGTCTTAGCCCCTAGGCTAGCTAAGATAAACTGTCACAGAGCCTCCTGTCTGCCATTAACCACCATCTGCCCGGCGCCAGGATTTTGTTTTATATTGACCCAAACCCCAAACATCATATATCTTCAAAACCCCCTTTCCCTCATGTCCATGAGTTAATGTTCCCCAATTCATTGTCTCTTTGTGCACGCCCATCACGTTTGTAAGCCTCCTGATCTTAATAAATATGGACTAAGGACCCTTACTCGAGGCTCTTGTCTTTTCCCAGACATTAGCCATCTCTCGCTTTTTATCCTGCGTCCCGCTCTCTTGCTAGACAAGAAAGAACTCTAGACCCAGAGTCTATGACAGTTTTCTATTCAATATTTGTTAAAATGAGTTTATGGAGGTATAATTATGCACATTTTACAAATGAAGATCCTGGGTTTCCGAAGAGTTAAACTTTCTTAGCTCATTTATTAGCAAGACATGATGATGACAAATCAAAAAAAAAGTATCCAACCAAATGGGAGCCCAGTTTGAGCCAGCTAAAAACAAAAAAGTCTAATTATAGACGAATCAGTTGTTTCCACACATTCGCACTCTTAACATTCAAACTCTTTCTACGCGTATCTCCAGAGATACCTGTCATAGTGCGCCTGCCTGCACATACCATCTTCTGGGACCAGTAGTTTCTATTTCTCTGAATTGTGGTTCCTCCATTGAGTTTCAGTGACTTCTGCATTGAAAATCAATTCAACAGTCTTAAACCCCAAGGCTCCTTATCCACTTTGGCTTTTGATACTTTGTGTTCATTTTTTTCCCAAGTAGCAATGATCTCCACAATGGGTTTTCTTTTCTTTTCTTCTCTTTTTTCTTTTCTTTTCTTTTCTTTTCCTTGCTTTTCTTTTCTTTTCTTTTCTCTTTTCTTTTCTTTTCTTTTCCTTTCTTTTCAGAAAGAGAGAGAGAGAGAGATAAAGAGAAAGAACTAGCAGAGGAGAGGGGCAAAGCAAGAGGAGACACAGAATCTGAAGCAGGCTCCAGGCTCTGAGCTGTCAGCACAGACACAGGGCACGAACTTGTGAATCACGAGATCATGGCCTGAATCGAAGTTGGACACTTGCTTGACTGAGCCACCAAGTCACTCCTTAAATTAATTAAATATTCTTTTTCTCATACTCATATGGTTAGTGAAGTGTAATGTAGGGCAAAAGACTTTAGGTTTTTTAACTTCCAGTCAAGGAATTATAATTTCTAACTACTTACATTAGAAGCTTCTTATCTAATACCTATTCTTTCTCCCATCTGTTTTACTTACACTTTTAAAGGCAGAAGTCCCGGCTCTTGACTCCTTGTTTTTAAATTAAATTCCTCCAATAAACCTAAATTCTACTGATTAGTACACCTTCCTCTGGAAGAGTAGTTGGAAGATTCCCTGGCGGATCTGCTTAGTCTTTACACTGTAAATGATGGGGTTCATCACGGGAGGTGCCAACAGGTAGACATTGGCCATGATAACGTGGACCAGGGGAGAGGCATGCTTGGCAAATCGATGAGTCATGGATACTCCAACCATGGGAACATAAAGGACCAGAACAGCCAGGACGTGGGATAGACAGTTATTGAGGGCCCGGAACCGCTCCGTCCAGGAGGCTGTGCCCAAGATACTTTTCAGGATGAGTGTGTAGGAGAGCACAATGAACAAAGGGTCCATCACAATAATGAGCAAAACCAGAGCAAATCCGTACCAGCTGTTGACCTGGATGTCAGCACAGACCAGGCGGACCATGTCCTGGTGGAGGCAGTAGGAGTGAGAGAGAAGGTGGGAGTGGCAGAAGGGCAGGCGCTTGAGTAGGAAAAGGGAGGGGAGAACAGCCAGGACACAGCGGCAAATGATGGCTAAGCCGATCCTGCCAATGAGTTTTCTGGTGAGGATGGAGGCATAATGCAGGGGGCGGCAGATGGCCACATAGCGATCGAAGGACATGGCCAATAGGACTGAAGATTCCATGAAGGAGAATGCATGGAGGAAGAAGAACTGGGCAAAACAGGCTTCAAAGCCGATTTTACAAATGTTGAACCAGAGGAGCTGCATGACTGTGGGCAGGGTGGTGAGGGTGAGGCCCAGGTCGGTCAGAGCCAGCATGGAGAGAAATAGGTACATGGGCTGGTGCAGGGCTGGCTCCTTGCGGATGACCGCGAGAATGGTGGTGTTACCCATGAGGGAGATGATGTAGAGGCAGCAGAAGGGGATGGAGATCCAGATGTGGGAGGCCTCAAATCCAGGGATGCCCGTGAGGATGAAGTAGAAGGGGGCTTGAGTAGCATTAGTTACCTCAGACATGCTTGTTGAATGCAAAACCCAAATCTGTGTGTTCCACAATAAGAATTTAATCAGTGTGCTACTGCTAAAGAATGAATATATCTATTCTTTAATCTAGCATCAAATATGTGTCTTGCATTCCTTTTTTTATGTTCCTTATTTAAATTCAAGATAGGTAACATACAGTGTAGTATCAGTTTCAGAAATAGAACCATGTGATTCATCTCTTATATATAACACCCAGTGCTCATCTCAACAAGTACCCTCCTCAATTCCCAATTTATCCCCTCCTCCCATATTCCTCCCCTCCAACAACCCTCAGTTTGTTCTCAGTATTTAAGAGTCTCTTATGGTTTGCCCCCACTCGGTTTTTATCCCATTTTCCTTCCATTCCCCTAAGTTCATCTGTTTTGTTTCTTAAATTCTACATATGAGTGGAGTCATGTATTTGTCTTTCTCTAACTGACGTATTTCACTTAGTATAATACACTCTAGTTCCATTCACATTGTTGCAAACTGCAAGATTTCATTCTTTTTGATCTATATATGACATCTTCTTTATCTACACAACACTGAGCAATTCACTAGCCAGAGCACTAGCAAACAGAACTATGGATTCTTCTGCCATCAATTTCTGTTTAAAATAACCTTATTTTTCCTACTTTTATGCCAACACTGTGCACTAAAATTTAGCTTTATTCTTTCTGTTGATCTTGTAATACACTTACCGGCAGCACATGTGTATATATATATATATATATATATATATATATATACAGGTACATAGAAACTTACAGATACTTATTTACCACTAAATGTTCTGTCATCAACATTTCCAAAGACCTTCTGGTAATCGAATCAAGGGACTTATTTTAGTTCATCTTATACTTGACACGCAGAAAAATAAGATTCTGGAGATAACCTCCTTCTATTCAGTTGAATGGGAACACTGTGAAGGGATGGAAGTTTGGCGATATCCAGGGGTCTTCTCTGAGCAACAATATATATAACAGTGACAATTTTATTTGGGGCAGTAGAGTAGGAGGCACCTCTAAGGGAAGGATTACATGTTTCATTTGTGCATATTGAGTTTGATGTTTATAGGAGCTACCCAAGTGACATGACAATTGTACAGATAGATATGAGGCCCAGGAAGACAGAGGAGAAATCCTCAAGGGGTCTTGGAAGTCTCTGGCATATTGATGGTAGGTGAGAACCTAGAAGTTGATATGATAATCTAGGCAAGAATTTAGGGTGAGAAAGGAAAAAGGCGGAGGACAAATCTCTAGAAGGACATGTAAAATTTAGCAATTGTATAGATATAGAAGAAAGAGCAAAGAAAACAGGGAAGTCCTGCTCAGGGAGGTGTCGGAACACAAAGGAAATGAGAGTCACAGAGGCCAAGAAGGTAAAGGGTGTCGTCACCACAGTTTAGTGTTGCTCAGGTACTCAGATACTATTCAATTTAGGAATGTCAATGTCAGTAGTCACGTTTTGGAAAGACATTTTGGTAAGGGATGGGAGAAGCAGCCAAATTAAGTGGCCTGAAGGGTGAATTAATAGGAAGGATGGGACAGTTTCTGAAGAACTGTGTTCTAAAGGGGAGCTTTACTGCCCTCTAGGGGCTGAATGCAGACTTGGATTCTTTAAATAAAAGAATGTGTATAACGTGAGTAAATGAATAGTTACTAGTTTTTGGAGTGTTCTGAGAAGGAAAACTGTGAACTTTCTTTTGAGGAAACACACATAGCACTTAATGGGTACGTAGTGGAGTCTAGGAGTCTAACTATATTCCCCCTAAAGTGTCTATAAATGCCAAACGATGAATCCCTGAAAAATCATCAAACTTTAGAAAATAATGCAAAATAAAATTAGGGAAAATGAGAAAAAAGAAGGTGAATATAAAAATGGAATTTTTTTGGAATTAGAAAAGTTGAAAAGGTCAAAAAATGCAAAAATTATTTCTTTGAAAGGATCACCATAATTTGAAACCCTTTGGCCAATCTGACCAAGAAAAAAATATATAGGCAGATATTTAGAAATGAAATGTAATGATAGAACCAAACTGTAGGGAAATTGTAATGGCCAGTGAGAGGTCATCTTATTACCAACCACCCACGGAACAGTGCAAACTCACCTTTGTGCTTTCTTGTTTCTTCAGTGCTCTCTGGGGTTTCTGTTCTCTGCCCTGTGGCTGAGTGTGCTTATATGTTCATGAAAAGCCCAGGCTGAAATGCAGGAGGTGGGCGAGGAAACCTCTAGAGGGCTCTTACAAGAATATGAACATTGTACCCAGAGACCTGAGGCCCTAAGGGACAGAACCAGAAAAAAAATAACAGTAATAATAAATATAACAGCACCTAACATTTACTGGATGCTCAACCTGTACCAATAACTGAGCTAACTGACTCCGGGAAGGTTTTTGTTAGGTAACATGGGAAAGACACAGCCCATGTCCTGGCAGATTTTTTTCTCAGTGCTTATTAGTTCTCTTCTGCTTACTACCACAGCTTACTCCCTGGTTTTGAGAGGGATGTTATGTTGGACAAGTTGCTATTTGATGTTGTCACCTTGAGTATGACGAAATTCAGATTTGACATAGCTGAAAGATTTGGGGGGAGGTATCCCATATCTCTATTCAAAAGGCAGAGAAGCAAAACGGGATTTCTTCTTCCAGTGTCTTACAGATGTCAGCTTCAACATTGTACTTCACTTCTTCCCCAGGAGGGCTGGCTCTCGACTCAGGAAAGAAGGGGCTGTGATGAGTGTCACCTAGAGATAATTGACCTAAGGTTTTGTGTGTGACTTTATTTACCTTATACTTCTCTCAAGACAGTGGAAATGGGCAGCTGTTTAGATATCACCATGAATGCCTCCTTTGTTTTCTACCACTGAAGCCAGTGTTTCAGCAAGTGGGCCTTGGCTTTGTTTCCTCCTATATCTGGCCTACTTGGATTTTAGGATCTATTCTGACTCCAAGGAATATCAACTTCTATGCCATTTCCACTGCCTCAAAAGGAGATCATGATGATAGAGCAGAATATAAAGTTACAAACCTGAAAATGTAGAAATTAAATAACACAGTTTCGTTGGGGAGGTAGTGTTACATTTGGGATACAGTATTTTGTATATGATTACTCCACTTTAGTAGTTTAAGGCTTAAAAGACATAATTTAAAATTGAAAAGTAAAGTATTAAACTAACACTAATCAGTATGAAGGTAAAATGTCAAAATTGATAAAATATGTATAATGCTGATAACTTTTTTAAAGAAGTTTTCTTTTTTTCTTTTTTCTTAAGTTTATTTATTTTGAGAGAGAGAGAGAGAGCACGGGAGAGGGGCAGAGAGAGGGAGAGAGAATCTCATGCAAGCTCTATGCTGTTAGCACGGACCCCAGTGTAGGGCTCGAACCCATGAACCATAGATCATGATCTTAGCCAAACCCAAGAGTCGGACCTTAACCGACTGAGCCACCCAGGTGCCACAATACTGATAATCCTTGAAGTTGAGGTTGAATGAAGAGTACATGGGAGTTTGTTATAATGTTCTTTTTTAAATTTTTTAAATATTTGTCAATTTGTTTAATGTAGTATATTTCAACATTTCCCTAATAAAATGCTTTAAAATAAGAGAGTAGGTAGAAGATGGTGGTGGACTGGGAAGTTCATTAACTTCATTATTATTTATAGTAAGAAATTAGTAGATATTGTCTAAAAATGGAATGTTAAATGTCTATGTTTTTATAGGGTTCACAAGCTAAGAATTGCTTTTACATTTTTAAATGACTGAAACTAAACAAAAGATGATATTTTGTGGCATGTGAAAATTACATTAAATTCAACCAGATAGGTTGAACAAATATAATTGTTTCAAGTATTAATAATAATGCAAGTATGGACTCACAGTGACGGAAACAATGGCTGGGACGACAGTAACAGGTGAGAAAGTTTTCAGAAATGGAATCTAGAAAGTATGGAGATGACTAGTAACAGATTCAGAGAGCAAGGAAATATAAAACCTAACTGACTAAAGAGGAACAAGTGAGCAAGAACATAGCAATTCTAACTCAGAGAGCTGCCTGAATTTGAGGCGTTTGGAATTCAGGAAAGCAAGTGTATAGGACTCAAAACTGGTGATTTTGTGAAAATCAATGTAGGGATAAGTTAGATGCGAAGATTCACTCCTTTTACCACACAAGCACATGATTATCACTCTCTCAGAGTGTCAGATTGAATTTTTATGCACATTTTTGTTAGGATATAACATTCATAGATAAAAGTACTCACATTTTAAGTATGGAGCTTAATAATTATCTCAAAATGAATAGATCCTGTATCCTTAATCCAGATCAAGAAATAAGACACTACTAGGTTGTTCCATACACACTTGAAAGGAATGTGTAGTATGCAGTAGTTGGTTTCCTTTTAAGTGTTAATTAGATCAAGGTTTTAAATCATGTTTTCTGGGGGTGCCTGGGTGCCTGGGTGGCTTACTCGCCATTTGTGAGTTCGAACCCCCCTGCATCAGACTATGCTGACAGCTCAGAGACTGGAGCCTGCTTCAGATTCTGTTTCCCTCTCTCTATCCCTCTCCCGCTCACCATCTGTCTCTCTTTCTCTCTCTCTCTCTCTCTCTCAAAAATAAATAAACATTAAAAAAATCATGTTTTCCAATTTTTTAAATTTTTATTTAAATTTCAGTTAGTTGACATACAGTGCAATATTGATTTCAGGAGTAGAATTCAGTGATTCATCACTTACATACAACACCCAGTGCTCATCAAAACAATGCCCTCCTTAATACCTATTACCCATCTAGCCCATCCCCTCCACCTCCCTCCATCAACCCTCAGTGTGTTCTGGATTCTTGAGTCTCTTGTGGTTTGTTTCCTTCCCTCCTCTTTTTTCCAATTCTTTTAAATCAATTTGATTTTTAATTTTTGGCTTACTTATGTCAGTTACTATGAAAGGTAAAATCTTTTGCTATGAGTATGGATTTATCTACTTCTTTTTGTGGTTCTGATAACTTGTGCTCTATGTATTTTGTTCTGTATTTAAAATCTCGAAACTTTTTACTCATCTTGCACGTTACTTATATTATGAAATGCCCCTCTTATTGCTGATAATGCTTTTGCCTTGAAGCTTACTTTATCTGCTCTTAAGTAAGGCTATCCCAAGTTTCTTTTAGTTGGTGATTACAGGGAATATCTTTCTGATTATCTTTACTTGAAATGTTTCTGTATCCTTGTATTTTAGATAGTTCTTAAAAGAAGACCGTATGCTTTTAGTTCTGTGTGACAATATTTGGATTTTAATTGTAGTGTTATCCATTACTTTTCAATAAATTAAATGACTTGAAGGCATTTAAATTTGCCATTTTACCATTTATTCAAACATCATACTCTTCCTTTACTTTAGATTACTTACTGTTTTACTATTATATTTTCATTTATATAAGATTTTGGTTGAATAATATTTCACTAATTTTTAATGGTTTTCATAGAAATTAAAATAGGGATATTTTACTTATCAAGTAAATTGAATACTTGGATTGAATATTTTTGTCCCCAAACCTCAATATGGTGGTATTAGGAAGTGGGTCTTTGAGAGGTACTTAGGTTTAGATGGGGTCATGAGAGTGAGGCCCCCATTATGGTATTAGTGTCTTCAGAGGTCTCTCTCTCCCCACCATGTGAGGACACGGCAAGAAGGTGGCTATCTGCAAGCCAAGAAAAAAAATCTTTACCGGGAACCAAATCTGCTGGCACTTTTACCTTGACCTTCTCAGCTTCCAAACCTGTGAGAAGTAACTTTCTGTTGTGTAAGCTAAATCTGTGGTATTTATGGCAACCTGAGCTGATTAATACATTGTCTAATTTATATTAGGTTTTTACTACTTAATAGACTGTGCAGGAACTGAAGACTAATTTAGTTCCACTTACCTCTTCCTACCTTCTGTCCGTCTGATGATGTGTATTTAATTTTTGTTAATTTAAGAATACAAAATACTGTATTTTTTCATACCATCAATCTTTATTTACATTTAGCCAGGTATTCAGTATTGCTTCTTGCAACTCCTACTATATCAAATGAACGCCCTTTAAGTTAGTGTTAGAGGGGCACCTGGGTGGCCCAGTAGGTTAAAGGTCCTACTCTTGATTTCAGCTCAGGTCATGATCTCAGGGTTGTGGGACTGAGCCTTGTGTCAGGCTCCATGCTCAGCGTGGAGCCTGCTTAAGATGCTTTCTCTCCCTCTGCCCCTCTCCCCCCCACTCGTGTTCTCTCTCTCTGACAAAAGAAAAATATAGAGCTGTCATAAAAAGACTGACATTTAAAAATAAATAAATAAAATATAATGAAAATTTTTAAAAATTAGCATTAGTGATGGATTCTCTGGATTTTTTGGGCTTCTATTTTTGAATGACATTTTATTTCTGTATATTGAATACATATTGTATCTTTTTTGTTTCAGGCATCACTCCATTGTCTTTTGTTGTGTTTTGTTAGAAAATCATTAAAAGATATTACTGATTATTATTTTTATTTACTTATCTATTTATTTTTATATAACTTATTGTCAAGTTAGCTAACATACAGTGTATATGCTGTGCTCTTGACTTCGGGAGTAGATTCCCATGATTCATCACTTACATAAAACACACAGTGCAAATCCCAACAAGTGCCCTCCTCAATGCCCACCACCCATTTCCCCCACCACCACCATGCCCCCCTGACTCCCTTCCACCCTCAGTTCTCTGTGTTTAGAAGTCTCTTATGGTTTGCCTCCCTCTCTGTTTGTAACTATATATATACATGGTTTTCTTTCCCTTCCCCCATGGTCTTCTGTTAAGTTTCTCAACTTCCACATAGGAGTAAAAACATATGATCTCTGTCTTTCTCTGACTGACCTACTTCACTTAGCATAATACCCTCAAGGTCCATCCACATCGTTGCAAATGGCAAGATTTCATTATTTTTCATTGCCGAGGAGTATTCCATTGTAAATATAAACCGCCTCTTTATCCATTCTTCAGTGGATGGACATTTGTGCTCTTTCCATACTTGGGCTATTATTTACAGCACTGCTATAAATACTGGGATACATGTGCCCCTATGAGTCAGCACTCCTATATCCTTTGGATAAACTTCTAGTAGTGCTATCATTGGGTTGTAGGGTAATTCAATCTTTAATTTTTTGAGGAACCTCCACACTATTTTCCAGAGTGACTGGACCAGTTTGCATTCCCACCAACAATGCAAGAGAGTTCCTCTTTCTCCACATCCTTGCCAACATCCATTGTTGACTGAGTTGTTAATTTTAGCCACTCTGATCAGTGTGAGGTGGTATCTCAATGTAGTTTTGATTTATGTTTTTCTGATGATGAGCGATGTTGAACATCTTTTCATATGTCTGTTAGCCATCTGGAAGTCTTCTTTGGATAAATGCCTATTCATGTCTTCTGTCCATTTTGTCACTGGATTATTTGTTTTTTGGGTGTTGAGTTTGGTAAATTCTTTATAGATTTTGGATACTAACCCTTTATCCTATATGTCATTTGCAAATATCTTTTCCCATTATGTTGGTTGCCTTTTGGTTTTGTTGATTGTTTCCTTTGCTGTACAGAAGCTTTTTATCTTGATGAGGTCCCAATAGTTCATTTTTGCTTTCCCTTGCCTTTGAAGACGTGTTAAGTAAGAAGTTGCTGTGGCCGAGGTCAAAGGGGTTATTGCCTGTTTTCTTTTCTAGGATTTTGATGGTTTCCTGCCTCACATTTAGGTCTTTCATCCATTTTGAATTTATTTTTGTGTATGGTGTAAGAAAGTGGTCCAGTTTCATTCTTCTGTATGTTGCTGTCCAGTTCTCCCAGCACCGTTTGCTAAAGAGACTGTCTTTTTTCCATTGGATACTATTTCCTGCTCTGTCAAAGATTAGTTGGCCATACATTTGAGGGTCCAATTCTAAGTTCACTGTTCTATCTCATTGGTCTATGTGTCTGTTTTTGTGCCAATACCATACTGTCTTGATGATTACAGCTTTGTAGTATAGGCTAAAGTCCAGGATTGTGATGCCTCCAGCTTTGGTTTTCTTTTTCAAGATTACTTTGGCTATTTGAGGTCTTTTGGGGTTCCATACAAATTGTAGGATTGTTTGTTCTAGCTCTGAGAAGAATGCTGGTGCTATTTTGATTGGAATTGCATTGAATGTGTAGATTGCTTGGGGGCAGTATTGTCATTTTAACAATATTTGTTCTTCCATTCCATGAGCATGGAATGTTTTTCCATTTCTTTGTGTCTTCCTCAGTTTCTTTCATAAGCTTTCTATAGTTTTCAGCATACAGAGATTTTACTTCTTTGGTTAGGTTTATTCCTAAGTATTTTATGGTTCTTGGTGCAATAGCAAATGAGATCAATTCCTTGATATCTCTTCTGTTGCTTCATCATTGGTGTATAGAAATGCAACTGATTTCTGTACATTGATTTTATATCCTGAAACTTTGCTGAATTCATGTATCAGTTCTAGCAGATTTTTGGTGGAGTCTTTTGAGTTTTCTATGTAGAGTATCATGTCATCTGCAAAAAGTGAAAGTTTGACTTCATCTTTGCCAATTCTGATGCCTTTTATTTTGTTTTGTTTTCTGATTGTTGATGCTAAGACCTCCAACACTATGTTAAACAACAGTGGTGAGAGTGGACATCCTTGTGTTCCTGATCTCAGGGGGAAAGCTCTCAGTTTTTCCCCATTGAGGATGATATTAACTGTCGGCTTTTCATATATGGCTTTATGATGTTATGTTATGTTCCTTCTATCCTGATTTTCTTGAGAGTTTTTATTAAGAAAGGATGCTATATTTTGTCAGATGATATTTCTACATCTATTGACAGGATCATATGGTTCTTCTCCTTTCTTCTATTAATGTGATATATCTCATTGATTGATTTGCGAATATTGAACCAGCCCTGCAGCCCAGGAATGAATCCCACTTGATCATGGTGAACAATTCTTTTAATAAACTGTTGAAATAGATTTGCTAGTATCTTTTTGAAAATTTTTACATCTATTTTCATCAAGGATATTGGCCTGTAATTCTCCTTTTAGTGGGGGCTTTGTCTCATTTGGTTATCAAGGTAATGCTGGCTTCATGGAATGAGTCCAGAAACTTTTTTTCCATTTCTCTCTCTTTTTTTTTTTTTTTTTTTGGAACAGTTTGAGTAGAAGAGGTACTAGCTCTACTTTAAATGCCTGGTAGAATTCCCCAGGGAAGCCAGCTGCCCCAGGACTCTTATTTGTTGGGAGAGTTTTGATAACCGATTAAGTTTCTTCGCTGGTTATAGCTCTGTTGAAGTTTTCTATTTCTTTCCATTTGAATTTTGATAGTGTGTAGTGTCTACAGATTTGTCCATTTCTTCTAACTTATCCAGTTTGTTGACATATAATTTTTCATGTATTTGCTAATAATTGTTTGTATTTCTGTGGTGTTGGTTGTGATCTCTCCTCTTTCATTTATGATTTTATCTATTTGGGTCCTCTCTCTTTTCTTTTTGAGAAGTCCTGCTAGGGGTTTATCAATTTTGTTTATTTTTTCAAAAAACCAGCTCTTAGATTCATTGATCTGTTCTACTGTGGTTTTTTTTTTTTTTTTTTGATTCTATGTTGTTTATTTCTGCTCTAATCATTATTTCTCTTCTTTTGCTGGATCTGGGGTTTCTTTGCTGCTTTGTTTCTAGTTCCTTTAGGTGTGAGCTTAGATTCTATATTTGTTGTTTTTGTTGCTTCTTGAGATAGGCCTGGATTGTGATGTATTTTCTTCTTAGGACTGCCTTTGCTGCATCCCAGAGGGTTTGGACTGTCATGTTTTCATTTTAATTTGCTTCCATATATTTTTTAAGTTCTTCTTTAATTTCCTGGTTGATCCATTCATTCTTTTTAGTAGGATGTTCCTTAACCTCCATGTACTTGGAGGCTTTCCAAATTTTTTCTTGTGGTTGATTTCAAGTTTCAAAGCATTGTGATCTGAAAATATGCATGGTTTGATCTCAATCTTTTAGTATACTGTTTTGTGACCCAGTTTGCGATCTATTTTGGAGAATGTTCCATGTGCACTTGAGAAGAATGTGTGTTCTGCTGCTTTTGAATGAAAAGATCTGAATATATCTGTTAAGTCCATCTGGTCCAATGTGTCATTTAGAGCCATTGTTTCTTTATTGATTTTCTGCCTAGATAACCTACCCATTGTTGTAAGTGGAGTGTTAAAATCCCCTACAATCACAGAATTGTTGTCCATATATTTATTTATGTTTGTGATTAACTGATTCATATATTTAGGGGTTCACGTTGGGGGCATGAGCATCTACAACTGTTAGCTCTTCTTGATGGATAGACCCCTTAATTATGATATAATGGCCTTCTTTATCTCTTGTTACAGTCTTTGTTTTAAAATCTAGTTTGTCTGATATAAGTATGGCTACTCTGGCTTTCTTGACATCCTGTAGCATGATAGGTGGTTCTCCATCCCTTCACTTTCAATCTGCAGGTGCCCTCAAGTCTAAAGTGAGTCTCTTGTAGGCAGCAGCATATAGATAGATCTTGGTTTTTTATCCATTCTGATACCCGGTGTCTTTGGGTTGGGGCATTTAGTCCATTTACATTCAGAGTGATTATTGAAAAATATGGATTTAGTGTCATTGTGTAATCTGTAAGTTTCCTGCTTGTGGTGTTGTCTCTGGTCTTTTGTATATTTTGCTGCTTTCTGCTCACAGAGTCCCCCTTAGGATCTCCTCCACGGCTGGCTTAGTGGTCATGAACCCTAGTTTTTGTTTGCCTTGGAAAGCCTTTATCTCTCCTTCTAGTCTAAATGACAGCCTTGCTGGATAAAGCATTCTTGGCTGCATAGTTTTCCTATTCAGAGCATTGAATATTTCCTGCCACTCCCTTCTGGCTTGCCAAGTTACAGGTTTGCTACTACCCTTATGTTTCTACCCTTGTAGGATAAGGCCCGTTTGTCCATCGCTGCCTTCAGAATTCTCTCTTCATCTTTGTATTTTTCCAGATTCACTATGATATGTTGTGGTGTTGATCTGTTTTTGTTGATTCTGAAGGGAGTCCTGTTTCCTTCCCCAGATTAGGGAAGTTCTAAGATATAATTGGTTCAAACAAACCCATTCTCTTTCTCTTCCTTTTCTGGAACTCCTATGATTATTATTATTTCATTTCATTGAATCACTTAGGTCTCTGATTCTCCCCTCATGGTCTGGTAATTTCCTTTCTTGCCTTTTCTCAGCCTTATCATTTTCCATAATTTTATCTTCTGTTTCACCTATTCTCTCCTCTGTTTCTCCCATCCTTGCTGTCACTGCATCTAGTTTATTTTGCACCTCATTTATAGCTTTTCTTAATTCATTGTGACTATTTCTTAGTTCCTTGATCTCTGCAGCAATAGATTCTCTGCTGTTTTCTATGCTTTATTCAAACCCAACTATTAGTCTTGTGACTATTATTCTAAATTCTTGGTCATATATATTGTTTATATCTGTTTTGAGCAATTCTCTGGCTGTGATTTCCTCCTGGAATTTCTTTTGAGGAGAATTATTCCATTTTGCCATTTTGGCTAGTTTTATGTCCTTTATGTGTTTTAATAGCTTGTTATGTGTCCTGCACCTGCAAGCATTACTATATTAAAAAGGGGTCATACACTGTTCAGGGCCTGGCACTTAAGGAAATGTTTTTGGAGGGTTTTATGTGTGCTCTGTTGTTGTGTCTTCACTGCTTTATCTCACTACTGATTCTCCCCTCATGGTCTGGTAATTTCCTTTCTTGCCTTTTCTCAGTGGTGGATTGGACCATCCACCAGATATGCTTTGATTTGTTTGTTGAAGCATACCTGGAAAGGAGGAGGGGGACAGGAAGAAACTGTATCCCAAACTAAGAGAGAAATGATAGGGGTGGATAGAAAGACCAGGCAGAGAATCAAAGAACTTAGAGGGCCTAATTGAGAGAGGGAGAGAGAGAGAGAGAGAGAGAGAGAAGGAAAATAAAGAAGAAGGAGATACAGAGTAGGTGTAAAAAAGAATATAGTAAAACTGCCTGATGAAATAAACAACCAGAACAGAGAAAGACAGAGAGAAAGAGAGAAAGAAAGACAAAAGAAAGGAGGAAAGAAAGAAAGAAAGAAAAAGAAAGAAAAGAAAGAAAGAAAATATATATAATAAGAATTGACCAAAAATCAAATCAGAAACTGTAAGGCTGATTCCATGGGGGTAAGAAAAAAAGTAGGAGAGTAGAAAGATAAGGAAGGGAAAAAAGAAGAGAAGGAAATAAAAGAAGATAATAATAATAATTTAAAAAGGAAGAGAAAAAAAGAAAAACAACAACAACAAAACAACAAAATTAAAAAAAACAGACTAACATACAAATTCTCAGAACAGTTGTCAGTTGGTGCCTTGGAGACAGTGGCTGTGCTGGTGGAGAGGGGGCTGACTGACTGGGTGAGTGTCAATCTCACTCCAGTAGATCAGCAGTTACTAGTCTAGGAGGGGCGAGTTTTGGTGTAAGCGGGTCGCCTCCCCTGAGGGCCACTGTCCAGTTCCCTGAAGCCCCACTGAGTTGATTTTGGGGAGGAAAATGGCAACCCCTCCAATCTCTCCTCTTCGGACAAAGTGTTCCAAAACGTGCTGTTCAGGCAGCCTTCCCAGAGCAGTGTGGACGGGGCAGCCTGGATTGTCCCACTCCACAGTCTCCCTGGGATTCAAAACCTCATGTCTTAGAGGATCCCACACCACGGGGACCGAAATAGCACCACTCCACCCAACAAAGGGCCTCTGCCTGACACCTGCAAGGACTTTTGTTCTTGGAGCATCAGTAAACCCTCTTCTCACAGTACTTTATGGAGGGGAGGCTTTCTGCACCCGTGAGAGGGTTACCAAGTCTCGGAGTGGCTCTCTTCCCTGCAAGGTGTACCCACCGGTATTGGCTCTGGTCTGGAGGTGCTCCCGCAGCCCTGAAATCTCTGATCATCACTCCTAAGGCTGCTTGCAAAGGACAAACTGTCTCTCTTTGTGTTCTTCATTTTTCCCGACCGTGGTCCAGAGAGGTTTTTCTCTTATCCAAATACAATCCCACACTTCCACAGCCTCTTTTCTCTTTATTTTGTTTCTCCACTGAAGGGTTTCCATACCCCCCCCCATCCCCTTCCATTTCTGGGCTTACCCTGCCACCTGTTTTCTCTCTCCCAATTCCCAAGCACCCACCTGTTTCTGTATGGCCCTGGAGACGTTTCTGTTAGACTGTAGCCTGGATTCCTGTAATTCCAAGTGTTCTGATCTCACTCTACTGCTGAGTTTGAGGGAGGAGGGAAATTCTGGTATCCCTACTCCTCTGCCATGTCGACTCCTCCCCCTGAGATGTTAAGGTTTTTATTGAAAAATTGATTGGTTGGCAGTGCTTTTTCCCTTTGCTTTAATTTTAACATGTACTCTTTCTTTTTTACTTTTCCACTGTATGAATTTGAAGTACATAGGGATATATTGTTTGTTTTGTACTTGTCCTCCTTGTAGTTTATTTTGTTTCTGGAGTTTTTTGTGCGTGTGCTTTATGTAAGTTTTGGAAAATATGCATGTTATTATATACTAATATTGCTTTTGCCCCAGGAGACTCTCCTTCTGGGGCTCCAGTTCCATTCCTACTTGAGCTTTCCAGCAAATACCATATGTGCCTTAAGGTTATTATTTATTTTGTTATGCTTTATCCTTTCACGTCTCCAGATACTCAACATTGTCTATAGTCTGGATATGATCTGAATTATTTTCCTCGTATTTTGGCTCTTTCTTCAGGTTGTGTCTAACATGATTAAATCCATCCAGTCTTTAACGTCGTTTATATTTTAGTATTTCATTTTATTTTTAATTGTTTCCAATTTGTTGCTTAAATTCTATATTTTTCAATGTAAACTCTAGGCTATAGTAATCAAAATAATTTAAATGTTTATTTATTTATTTATTTATTTATTTATTTATTTTGAGAAAGAGAGAAGGAGCAAGAGAGAATACCAAGCAGGCTCTTGCACTGTTAGTGTAGGGCCTGATGTTGGGCTTGAACTCACAAACGATGAGATTATGACCTGAGCTGAAATCAAGATTTGGACACTTTGCTGACTGAGCCACCCAGAGCCCCAGTAACCAAAATTATTTAAATGTCTGTGTATGCTGATCCCCAAAACTGGGTCATCTGTGGACCTAATCCTTTTGCTTGTTTTCTCCTTTTTATTCTCTTGATTTTTGTTCAATATTGTATTTTTCATTCCTGATTAAGTTTCAGTGAACACCTTCAAAACTGTGAGCATAATTCAAGATGCTGGTTAATCTCTTCTTGTTGAGAGTGTTTAGCTTTAGTTTTGAGGAGAGTGACCAACCATACCAGTGTGTAGCTGAGGGGTTTTCCAGAATGTGGTACTTACTAAGATAAATCCAGGAAAGTCCTGGAAAAATTGGGTTGGTCGGTCACCTTAATTCTTACAGAGTAGTAAAATTAAGTGTGAGTTGACTTTGAAAACCTATGTTAGGCTAGTATATTTCTTTTTTTTTAACGTTTATTTTGAGAGAAAGAGAGAGAGAAAGAGAGAGAGTGAGTGAGAGAGAGCAGAGAGCGAGGGAGAGAGAATCTTCCTGTGGGTTTGCTGCATGTGCTCAGTTAATGTTATTTGACTGACTACTAAGTGGATCTGAGGAGACATGGTTCTTGCTTACTTGACTGTATGATTTATGGGCTTAGACTCTGGAGTTTGACCTACCTGGGTCTCACTGCTAGCTCTTGGTTGCATAGGTTTGATCAAGATGCTCACTATAACAAAGCAGCAGTTTTTCACCTGGAAAAAGTTGCATTAATAATACCTCATAGGGTTGTTTTGAGAAATGATTGAAATAATAAATATAAATTATACTTTTGCATCTCAAAAGTCTTAATTCCTTTCCCTGAAAATATAGTTGTGAAATTTATATATTATTTCAAGTGTCTGCAAAGAAATGACTAACCAGACCAAAAGAAAATATTAATGTACATAAAGGGAACGTTTGTCTTTTTAAAAGATTCTGCATCCTAGGTGCACACCTTGAGAATTTTACATAATGAACAAGATTTGCAATCTTTGTCACTCTCAACTGGGAGCCTTGGTGAGATTGAGCAAATATCAGTCAGACTCAGTACTGGAAGCCTCCTTTAAACTAGGTAGTGTAGACTCCTGCTATCGAGATCATTATGAACAACTCAAGAGAATGTAATCCATTTCACATCCTCATTCCCTAGAATAGAGATCTCAATAGATTTCCCAGGACACCTTCCATCTCCTGATTACCTTTCCCTTAAGGGGAGAGTCCTGCTTTTATTAGCAATCCTTCCTGCACTCCTGCTCCAGCTAGGCAAGGTAATGCAAAACCTCATGTAACACAACATTTAAAACATAACATCAATTCTTTGTACTGTTCTGTCACACATAGCCCACCCCCACTGATACTCCAGTTTATTGCTAGATTATTCAGAACCTCTGTTAGATAACATGTTTTAAGGTAACACCATTTGCATCACATGCAATCTGGGACCACCTGGGATTACAGAAAAAAGTCCCCTATGACTTTGTCCTTTGTCTAAACTCTGGCTCTTTTCTCTGAGAGCATTCGCACAATGCCACGATGGATCTCCTTGGTCTTAATGCTGTAGACAATGGGGTTGACAACAGGTGGGAAGAAGAGGTAAGCATTGGCCATCATAGAATGCAGCAAAGGGGACTTGTGGTGTCCAAAGCGGTGCACCATAGATAAGCCAATCATCGGCACGTAGTAAACGAGCACAGCACAGATATGTGAGCCACACGTGTTGAGTGCCTTCCTCCGCCCCTCACCAGAGGTGATACTCAGGACAGTGTGGAGTATGAGCCCATAGGAGATGACAATAAGCAGTGAATCCAGCCCAAAAGTGGAGGTAACAATGAAAAGCCCATAGATATTGTTGATAGAAATGTCCCCACAAGGTAGATGGATAAGGTTGGGGTGGAGGCAATAGGAATGAGAGAGGACGTTGTGGCCACAGAAAGGCAGGCGCCTTAACAGCATGGGCAATGGGGTCATGAGCGTAATGCTTTTCAGCCCCATGAGAGCTCCTGTGCCAAAGATACGGGGCAGGGTTAGAATGGCTGTATAGCGCAGTGGGCTATAGATGGCCACAAATCGGTCCACAGACATGGCCAACAACACAGCTGACTCCATAATGGAGAATGAATGGATGAAGAACATCTGAAAAAGGCATACATCAAAACTAATCTTAGTGGTGCCGAAAAGGAAGATGCCTAGCACCGTAGGCAAAGTAGATGCAGAGACACCAAGCTCAGCCAGTGCCAACATGGCAAGAAAGAGGTACATGGGCTGGTGTAGGGCAGTGTCTGTTCTGATGACATGAAGGATGGTGCCATTCCCAAAGAAGATGATAGTGTACATCAGGCAGAAGGGGATGGATATCCAGACGTGCTCTGCTTCCAGCCCTGGGATGCCAACCAGAATGAACGTTGTAGGTAAGAACTCCAAAGAGCTATTGGGGTTCTTCATGTTGAAATCTCATCCCATGGGATCAATGCTACCTTAAAAATTAGAAACAAGCTAGTGAGGTCACATGATAATGGAGGGACTTCTGGACACTGAGGGGAGGGAAGAAGAAAACAAAGCTCACAGATTTAGGTGACCAAAGATCTCTTGCTTGTAAATTGACAGATGGCCACTGTCAGGAAATTCCCAGTATTAAAGGGGTTACAGTCCCCATCAGAGAAAAGCTCGAGGCTGGTAGAAAATGATCCCTCTAAGTTGTACTTCCTCTTGGATCTGCTAAAGGAGACACTACTGTCTCATCTTGGAGTGGAGATGCCTGACCCTGCTGCTAAGGAGACAGGCATGTGTGTGGAGGCAATTTCAGGGTAAGGTGTGGGCTACTGTCAGGAATTGGTGAATAAAGATATTTTGATAAATACGGACATAAGGCAAAGAGCACAGTAAATAAACACAGCCAGACATACCTGTTGAATGAATATAGATATATGAGTGATTGAGGTCCAAACCCAGGCCACGAAGTGCCAGTGACCACAGTCTGGAGCAAATGATTGGAAAATTAATTAGAAAAGAATGGAGTTTGGATCCACAGTGGGTTTAGCTGTTCTGTGCTTTAAAAGGATTAGGAAGCAGCTTAAAAGATGATGTGTAAAGGTCAGACTGAGGCAAGACGAAGGTTGATGGATTTGTATGCAGACTTTAAAGCTCATGAAAATCATCTGTCATGATGATATACAGATGGAAATATTCTGTCATGATGATAAACATAATCTCTTGACTCACAATTCTGGAATATGACCTACCTAATCCAGTGGGCCTTCTTTCTGGCTCTGACACACCCTTGAATACACTGCAACAACAACCCTGAGAACCTAAACAGACTTTCAAGAAAGGTTCGCCTGGGCAGGGGAGGAAGGCAGCAGAGGGGAGGAGAAAACCACCTCCCTAAACTTGGTACATTTTAAGGCCGACACTGTCTGAGATGGCACAGGAATCACAGTAGAATCTTGGACTGACAGGGCAGGAAGGACCTCTGGAAGTATTTTAAATTAATTACCACCAACCACCACCCCTCAAACATACATGCATGCTCGCACACGCACACACACACATACGCGCACACACACACACCCCTGCTCACATACTTGCATATGCACATATTTCCACACTTGCTGAAATCTTGTTTGCATCTTTCCTGGTGAGAATTCTCCACTCAGCCAATGCTGAACTTATAGGGACCTCACTCTTAAATGTTGGTTATTGTTCAGTCCTTCTCTGCAGGGTAAGGTGATACCCAGTCAAGAAGTGACATGATTAAGAATTAAGACATAAATGCATGACTTGTTAAATTAATTTCATTAGTTTACAAAAGTGGTTAGCTATTACAGGCACACCAGTTATACAGTATTTTGTGGGACAAGGGCACACAGACATAGCCAACTTCATCTAGATCTCATTAGACAACTGGATTTAGAACAAGTTTTTAAAATAACACATGGCAGGAACACCTGGGTGGCTCAGTCGGTTGGGTGTCCAACATTGGCCCAGGTCATGATCTCGTGGTTCATGAGTTCGAGCCCTGTGTTGGGCTCTGTGCTTACAGCTCAGAGGCTGGAGCCTACTTCAGATTCCATGTGTCCCTCTCTCTCTGCCCCTCCCCTGCTCATGCTCTGTCTCTCTCTCTCTCTCTCTCTCAAAAATAAATTTTAAAACATAAAATATTTTTAAGTAAGAAATGGCAAAGCAGCTGTTCTGAATAAAAAAACAGAACAAATGGAAGAATTATGGCATTCAACCCTTTACAGGCTTGAGTCTCCACACATAACGTAACCAAGTCTTACATTTTAAAGAACCCTTTCTGCATGCACTCTGTCTTCTCTATCTTGGCTCCAGGTTTTATCTTCATTCCCAATTATACCAATTCCATTGTTATTTACAAAGAAAAAGCCTTCCCGGTTGTTGTCAGAAAGTACTATTTAGCTTACCCCCTCCACTCCTCAGCAAACTGCGGAGAGGATATGCACGTATAAGCAACCAGCTCGCTCTCCTTCATGCCGTGTACCGTGCAGGACTCTGGAGACACAGAGTCCTGGTCCTACTCAGAAAATCTCTGCAACTTTTAACCATGGGTCAAAGTACACATCCTATCCCACATATATGCAGGCTCAGTCATCGCATACTCAAAGCGTTCTCTCTTATCTAGTTAAAATTATGTTAAGTGCTACGAAAAAAAAAAAGATAAAAAGGAGAAAAAAAAGTTCAGGATACAATGGGAGAGACCTAGAGGAAAAACCTAATTTATTCTTAAAAATCAGGTAAAGCTTTCCTTGGGAAGTGATGTTTCAGCTGAGGCCTGAGGAATTAGAATTTTCCCGGGCTAACTGGAAGGGTCGAGGGAATGGGATGCAGGAAACAGTGACTGTGGTGGCAGGCGCACAGGACTGCACTCTAATGAGGACTAAGAGAAAACACAGAGAGAATGAAACCATGGATGTGCCTAGGATGTTAAAATCAGTGCTTATTTTCATAAATTGTACTTTCACGAAAATATGTAAGGGAAAAAGCGAAACAAGAAAAACCCATGGCCTGTGTGCTCACAGGATCCCTATGCACCTGCCGTGGTCCAATGCAGTTGTCTCAGCAAGTATTAGCTTAGGAGAAACTGCGAAGCTCTGAGTTAAAACTTTGGGTAGGGACATTCAGGGACAAGTTATTGACCTCAAGACAAGATCACACTTGTCAGAACTCCCCACAGCTGAGGGACTTGGAGGACACTTGGGTTCCCCACTAGCTGTGGGAAACAGAGGTTCTTTCCTCTCCTCCCAAAGCTCAACACGTCTTTCTTACCTTTTCAAAGGACCAAAGTTGGCCCGCCTCAGGTTTGAGCACTGTTTATCCTGTGTGTGGCTTCACCATACCCTTGATCCCAAAAGTAGGTGGCTCCTTACTTCTAGTTGATGCCACCCTGATGACCCGATATTGGAAGGCACAAATCTCAAGGGACACCTGCGACTAGGGTCTTTCCTCTCCTGTTATCAGCAGTCTTCTCTTTCCATTCCCCCTCCCTCTCTCTCTGTCTCTCTGTCTTTATTTCTTTTGCTTCTTTGCATCCTTTTTGTCCTCGACCTCCAAAGTCTCCCCAGCCAAGCAAGGCTCGGGTCTCCTTCAAAATGATCTTAAAAAGGCAACAATATCCCTCAGTTTCAGATTCATATGACAAGAATATTTCAGGTTTGAGGAGGAAAGGAGGGATTGTTTACTCCAAAGCCATTGTAATAGGACATGACAAGTTAGCAGAGAGAGGAGAATATGGTACAGTGAATACTACCTTCTTGGGAGTGGACAGAAATGGAGGTGAATTCTGTGCACAGGGCAACTTTACCTACTGAAGCATCATGAAGCTTTTCTTTATTTTTAAAGATAGAAATGTAAATACCCACTTCAGAGTGGCTCTGAGTATTGAATGTGAGCCTTTAGCAGCCAGTGACTATCAGCATGCCCACACTTTCTGCTTCCTGTCTCAGGCATCCTCAGAAGGGATCACTGAAATTCAGATCATCCTCAAACGTCTATTAATAATTATCTTTCCTGATGGAGAGGGACTTAGTTCCCTGAGGAGCAAGTGCCCAGGTAATTTCGTCACCCTTTCTCAGTGTTCAGGGACCCTTAAGGGAAGCAAGCAATGGCATAGCGTCAGTACCTATTTTAAATGAGCATAATAATAATAATAATAATGTCTACTACAATAAGAAAATAATTGATATAAGTAATTTGTGTACAGAAATGTCTGGCTTATAAAAAGTGCATCATAAGGGTTAGCTATTATTATAACAATTATAGGACAATTGTATCCTGGAGAATTAATATATCAATCTACTATGATCATCAGCTATTATTTTTATAAACACGCAGATAAGAAGTAAGGAGCAGGGCACAGAGTTGATGGTAGCCATAAAATTTGTAGCAAAATCTTCTGTTACAGTGAGAAATTAATTTTCCCCAATCCTTAATATCCAATACGAGTGATAATTTTTTAAGTTTATTTATTTATTTTGAGGGAGAGAGAGCATGAGCAGAGGAGGGGCAGAGGGAGGATGAGAGAGAGAATCCCAAGCAGGCTCTGCACCATCTGTGCAGAGCCCAACACAGGGCTCAAATCCACAAACCATGAAATCATGACCTGAGCCGAAACCAAGAGTCAGACACCAACTGACTGAGCCACCAAGGTGACACGAGTGATAATTTTTAAAATAAAAGTTGAATACAAATATGTAAAAAGTATAAGGCAATTTCAAGAATATAGAAATCTTAAAGTACTATAGTATAGCAGATTGGGAAAATATCTTGATCTCAGTGAGTGGCAAAATGTTCAGGATCATGAACTTGAATTTACAGAAGGCGTGTTCAGTGTAAATGAGTTGAAGAGGTTTATGGTGTACAACAGACAGAAGAGTCTGTAGATCTGGGGTGCTCTCTTCCAATACCTAGAAAAATGGCTCAGGTGAGATCTCTGTACATTTGTTGGGGTAAGAATATTTTGCAAAGCAGGTGTATGAATGGATATATGAGACAAATAAGAAGCATACAATTATCATTGAGTTATGAGCCACTAATCAGAACATCTTTAGTGTAGAGGTGATATAAAAAGTTGTAAGTTGTGGAAGGGAAAGGAATACACATCTCCCTATTCTGGGCAGGGAGGAACACGTAAACACCATGAAATGCTAACCTGGATTCCAGGGTGTCTGAGAGAGAGAAAAAAAGCCCCAGTGTGAGCCCTCCCCCAGGGGGCGACACTACACTATCGGAGGAGCAGAGATGGAAGAGGGAGAATGACGACTAGGCAGAATGGGTATGTTTACAAAGGGAAAAAAAAGTAGAATTATGAGCAGCATGGAGATATTCTCATGAGAAGAAGAAAGAAACCACATGCATGGAAGCTTGTAAAAATAGTTTTTGTGAAACCTATAAGGAAAAAATGAACCCATATTCAAATCTGAATTAGTCTTCATCACATTTTGAGATAGATTACCAAGGCATTTAAGGATGAGGAATTTTAAATTATATAAATATAAATATAAATATATATATATATGAATTTATATGAATTCAAATCTCTTTTCATGACCCATCATCCCTTGTGTAATGTGAACAACCTACTTTAGGGAGTTCTGTAGGTTCGTAAAATATATTGCAGATACAACTTTTATAACACCCTCACACATCCTTTTCCTATTTTCAAACGTGCTTTAAAATGTACTGCTATCTCACATACCATATCTGAAATATCACCATAGGTTTTCTTTTTATTCATTCATTCATTCATTCATTCATTCATTCATTTATTTATTTAAAATTTTAGTTAACATATAGTATATTAATGGTTTCAGGAGTAGAATTTAGTGATTCATCACTTACATATAATACCCAATGCTCATCCCAACAGGTGCCCTCCTTAATGCCCATCACCCATCTTGCCAGTCCGCCGCCTGCCTCCCCTATAGAAACCTTCAGTTTGTTCTCTATTATAAAGTGTCTCTTATGGTTTGTTTCCCTCTCTCTCTCTCCCCCACCGTCTTACATGGTCATCTATTTTGTTTCTTAAATTCCACATAGGAGTGAAATCATTTGGTATTTGTCTTTCTCTGACTGACTTAGCATAATACTCTAGTTCCATCCATGTTGTTGCAAATGGCAAGATTTCATTCTTTTCTGATCACTAAATAATATTCCATAGATATTCCATACATGATAAAGATGAAAGCATGTACA
The DNA here is from genome assembly GCA_028646485.1 of Cryptoprocta ferox. Lineage (NCBI taxonomy): Eukaryota > Metazoa > Chordata > Mammalia > Carnivora > Eupleridae > Cryptoprocta > Cryptoprocta ferox. The sequence goes on from CM053575.1 coordinate 49,952,299, forward strand.
TTTCTCACCAGTGTTACAGGGAATGTTTAACTTAACGACACATGCTGGCACTGAGAGTAAATTTGGCATAAAGGCCAGAAATGTTTTACTGAGATGTTAAAGGGCTTAATATTTGCAGGAGCATACTCTTTTGACTTTAGAAAGAGAATCTGGAAAAGTAAGTGAGGGACAAAAATTGTAGTTAATACAGAAACAGGGGAGAGAAAGACTAATGAGTATACAGTGTCATCAAATGGAGTATATGAACACAGAAAAAAGGGGGTGATATTAACATAAGGTCAAGGAAATGTATGTAGACCTGTATTCATTCATTCGATAATTAATTTGTTCATTTATCAAACATTTATTGAAGAGCTAGTATATTCCAGGCACTAGAGGGGCCACTGTACGTAGCGTGTGGGGTGAACAAAAAGACATTGTCCTGCCTTATTGAACCTAAAACATAACTGACATAAAAAAATTACAACAGTGCAAAGATAACTACTTGGTTACAGTTGTGATGTGTGGTATGAGACAAACAACAAGAAAGGAAATGTGCATTTAGAATTTCTGATGGGATTCGAGTATGGGGGGCTAGTTGTGTTGTGAGGGGGAGAGAGACATTTGCAAATCCAGGCCCCTACCCATCGAAGGACAGCAAGCCTCTTAGAATCTGCCCCTCCCATGTTTCCCTACTAGCACTCCGTGTGCAAGGACTTCCACTCAACACAGTTTCTGGAACCTCACATTTTAAACTCTCAAGCTGACTAAGGATACTCAGCATTAGCAAATTATGCTCTCTGCTTCCCACTTCACCATCTCAGATTCTTCCAGTGAGGTCTTAGCGGAGGGAATTAGTGTTATTCCCCAAAGTCAATTAAGTCAATATTCCTCAAGAACCATACAGTCTCCTGACTTACAAAACTGTTCCTTCTGGGATTATTCTCAATTATAGGACTTTGTTCTTAATACCTAGTTCGTGTTTAATTGCCCCAAGGTCTGAGCAGGTTTTCAGTATACACTTAAATATATGTATATATACATAGTTATGTACGTTTTTGTAATGAAATGTTGAAGCATTATTCTTTTTTTAAATGCTTATTTATTTTTGAGAGAGACAGAGACAGAGTGCAAGCAAGGGAGGGACAGAGAGAAGAGGGAGACAGAATCCAAAGCAGAGTCCAGCCTCTGAGCTGTCAGCACAGAGCCCGATGCGGGGTTTGAACCAATGAACCGTGAGATCGTGACCTGAGCTGAAGTCAGACACTTAACCAGCTGAGCCACTCAGGCATCCCCTGGATGTATTATTCTTAATTTTTAAAAATAATACGGATGAAGTAAGAATTCCTTTAGTTCCTCTTTTCACCATACAGACCCTTCCAAAAGAAGCTATTACTGTTATCAATTTTGCATATATTTTAAACACATAAACTAAGTGATATTTTTATATGATCAAATTGCTTTACAAAAAGCGTTATCAAATGTGTGTGTGTGTGTGTGTGTGTGTTTGTGTTACTATCTTTCTATCTCTTGTTTAAGGCTTGAGTACTTATCAACCTGAGTCTTCTTTTAAAAATTTTACTTTTAACATTTTATTTTATTTTTTGAGAGACAGAGAGAGACAGAGCATGAGTAGAGGAGGGGCAAAGAGAGAGGGAGATACAAAATCTGAAGCAGGCTCCAGGCCCTGAGCCATCAGCGCAGAGCCTGATGCAGAGCTCGAACCCATGAACATGAGATCATGACCTGAGCCAAAGTCAGATGCTCAACTGACTGAGCCACCCAGGTATTCCCTGGGTCTTTTTTTAAACTAGTATACACCATAGTATGGTCAGATCCTAACTCATTTAACTATCTACCTATTGACAGCCAGTTCATTTTTTTTTTATTATTTTATTTCAGATGTTGCTGAAGTGAAAATTCTCATTCATGTCTCTGTGTTCATAGAGAAGCATCAGAGTGTACATCTAAGGCAGTGCTAAGAATTGGCATTTCTGGATTAGAGAGTAGGTACATTTTATGTTGATACAACAAAAGAGCTGACAAAATGCTATCCAGTATTGATTTACATTATGATATCCTGTGTATGAAATGCGGGTTCTCAATACCTTCATCAACACGCAGGCTTATCAAGCTTTCTAACTTGATAAGGTGATGAGTGCTCTGTGCTTCCCCAGACCACCTTTGGTGATGAAAATGACTGGCTGGCAGCGACCATATCATCGGCCCCAACTCCTTTTATTTTCTTTGAAGAATGAGTTGGATTAGTCCCTGACGAATCTGCTTTGTCTTAACACTGTAGATGATGGGGTTGAGCACAGGAGGCACCAGAAGATAGACATTGGCCAGGAGTAGAGGGACAGCAGGTGCAGCGTGCTTCATGAAGCGGTGCACCAGAGCCACGCTGATCATGGGCACGTAGTACACAAGCACCGCACAGATGTGCGAAACACATGTGTTGAGGGCCTTCCGCCTTCCCTCCCCAGAGGTGATGCCCAGAACGGTGTAGAGAATCAACACATAAGAGAGGACGATGAGCAGTGAATCCAGCCCAAAAGTGGAAGTAACGATGCAGAGCCCCAGAATGCTGTTGGGACGCGTATCCCCGCAGGGCAGCTGGATTAGATCCGAGTGAAGGCAGTAGGAGTGGGAGAGGACGTTGTGGCCACAGAAGGGCAGACGCTTCAGGAGGAAGGGCAGTGGGAACATGAGCATCACACTTTTTAGTCCAAGTGCGGCACCGGTACCAGCAATACGGGGGCCAGTCAGGATGGCCGTGTACCGCAGTGGGTTGTAGATGGCCAGAAAGCGGTCCACTGACATGGCCAGCAGAACTCCTGACTCCATGATAGAAAATGAATGTATGGAGAACATCTGCAACAGGCAGGCTTCAAAGCAGATCTTATTGGCACCGAAAAGGAAGATGCCCAACACAGTGGGCAGTGTCGAAGCAGAGACACCCAGTTCTGCAAAGGCCAACATAGCTAGGAAAAGGTACATCGGCTGGTGCAGAATGGTGTTTTTCCTGATCACTGCCAGGACCAGGCTATTGCCCACCAGGGCCACCAGGTATATAGAGCAGAATGGGAAGATAAACCAAGGGTACCGGGTCTCTAGGCCAGGGAGACCAGTCAGCAGGAAATATTTGGGGATGAATTGACTGCTGTTGAACATTTTATGTCTGGAGTCCAGGGACTTTGACCAAGGCAGGTGCCAGAGATCCAACCTGGGGTGAGACACATAAACGTTATTGGAGACTGGGCGCCTGCCGTTTTCTCTGCCTTGTAGGATCTGCCAACTCATGTCTCTCCTCTCATTCATGACCAGTACTTTTTGGTCTTCAATGTAAACAAAAATGTGGAGTCATACTTGCAAATAGGTATATCTCCAGAATAAGGGAATCTGGTACAGTATTTTAACATTCATATTTAAAACTAATCCAGAGTGGTTTCACTGAGTGTATTTGGTAGGAATTGAATGTTTTCCATTTCGCCACCCAGAGAGGGTATTGTGTAGTTTTAAAAAGACATCATTGGAAGGACACTAGCACAAAGAGAGCTGCAATCTACCATACATTCTATAAATTCCCTGTTAGAAGATGTTGGATTTTAAGGAGCCAATGGGGATGGGGGTTAAGAATAAAATTACTTCAATGTTAGCATAGAATTGATCAGGAGATACAGACACTAACAGCCCATCTCTGCCACTGCAAGCAGCATTGAAGACGGCTCTCCACTGGAAACACAAACTTATTTGGTTTTACTGGATAAAACATCTCTAAAATGGGCTCAGTTCTCTATGTTCTTTCTTCAACCCTCTGGATGATCCCTTTGGCTCTTACACACCGTGGGGGAAAGCACAGAAAAATTCAATGTTTTTAAGGTTAATGAAAACAACCCGCTGGAATTTCTATTAATGGAAAGAAATATTCTGCCCACTGGAGAATTCCTTTCCCATTGTCAATCCACACATGACCGCGTGGTTAATCAATACTACTGTGTCAATGGGAATGATGGGGAGTAGTTCCGGAGTGTGGTCCCTTCAGACCATGCTTCTGAAACTGCACATACAAAATCAAAAATCTTTATCCATGATGGTCCACCTCAGTAGTGCTGACACCTTCTGCAACCCTGCCTGGGAAGGCAATGTGCATTTCTTGACACTATCCAAGAGATATATCTGTTGAGAGAGGCAGAGACCTCTACATACCAAGAAGGTGCATCTATGAGAAAACTTCTGACCTCAGGATAAAAGATCAGTTGAAATCTATGTGTTAGAAAGAAAAATGAGAGAGGAAGAAAATGGTATTTCTCTCATCAAGTATAGAAATCAGATCTTGGGGCACCTGGGTGGCTCAGTAGGTTTAGTATCCGACTTTGGCTCAGGTCATGATGTCACTGTTCACGAGTTCAAGCCCCACATTGGGCTCTGTGCTGACAACTCAGAGCCTGGATCCTGCTTCAGATTCTATGTCTTTGTCTCTCTCTTCCCTTTTCTCACTCGCACTCTGTCTGTCTGTCTCTCTCTCAAAAATAAATAAACATTCAAAAAAAATTTTAATTAAAAAAAAAAAAGAAATTAGATCTTATTCCCCACTGGAAACAAAAACAAAAACATGACATTGAGGGAAATATATAAGCAATGAGGAAGTTGGAGGTACTGAAAGATGGGGTACAGTTGAGTCCATAAACATGTTTTTAAATTCCTAATTTCCATTATGGACATGTTGAGTCCATAATTACATTATGGACATGTTGAGTCCATAAAACATGTTTTAAATTCCACTTTTTAGTGAGCTCTATGTTTAAATATGTAAAATGGAAATAGTCATATAGTATATAGAAAAAAATAAGGGGACTAAACATAATAATGTATATAAAAGAGTCTTCTAAAGTACCCAGTAATCACCAGCTATAAGAAAGCAATATTGGCCATTGTGGGAGACATTGGGTCTTCGGTGAAGACCCATGGCTTCTCTCTGAGGGATAGACTTCAGTGGTGACATAGGCATTCCTTGACCCAGAACCATTTATGCTGCTGCTACTCTGAGCCTGACTGCTTTTCTAACTAGTATTTGGGGTATATTATCGCTTTCAGCTTGACCTTCCATTCTTCAATTCTGCGTATTAATAGTCTAAGTCATTTACTTCCTTTTATAGTGCATAAGATTCTGATATGTGTTTAGCAATTCCTCGGATTACTTAGAGTTCAGTATTCATTTACAATTGTGTACCTTATTTTTTTGTTCCCAGATTTTTCATGTTATGTATTTTGGAATTTCAGAGCAGTATGGATAAAAGGTAGGGTTGCAGACCATGGAACTAGATTGCCTTGGTTAGAATCTTGGCTCAGTCACGTTCCGAGGGGCTCTCCATTCCCCATCTGTAAAGCAGAGAATCATTATAATATGTAGCCACAGGCTTGTTTGAAGCTTAAATAAGTGACCTTGTATGGAGCAGTTAGTATACAATACACTTTCAGTAACTGTTACTATTGCAGGTGAAATAATGATAATAATAATGTCAATGAAAGTCAGGCATTTACTGTTTATATAATCATTTTTCACTCAGGCCTTTCTCTCCCCATCCTTATGGGTAATATTCTTTTTCTTTTCTTTTTACTTGCAACTAAGCAATTTCTTAATTGCCTACAACAATTTTTTAGATTGAAGAAATCAACTTTGTTTCTTTATGCCGGCTTTTTTACATTGAGCCATTGCAAGTGTCTGGAATGCCTCTGAGACATTATTTACTCCTGCTTTCTGATCCATCAGGGACACTGCATGCCACCCATATTTTAAAAGGCTGCTGCTTTCCACAAGCACTTGTGAGCATTAAAAACAAACAAACAAACAAAAAATGTTTGCTTGGCAAGTGAGTCCCTGTGTAGAACTGCCAGTACAGAGTCTCACCCACCACGTCAAAGGAAGCCCACCAAGCTTGCGAGAGAATACGCCTTTTGGTGACACCGGCTGGGACAAGTGGTCTGGGATCCAGCCTACACTTTGGGCTTGTCATCTTCATTGTCTATTCATCAGTGTATTAATTTTGGAGACACCAAGGAAAAAAAAAGAGAAGGGACTTGATTCTAAAATGCATGGGATCCCGCTGGTGCTTCAAAATGGTCTGGTGGAGGGGGAGTCATCCCGAACATCATCCATCAGTTCGAATTAGTAAGAGAACAGTAAGTTTTGCTCCCCCGCTACAGTTGAGGATGAAAGGAAAAGTCTTCGTGTCCCATATGTGCATGCTCTTTGAATGGCACACTTCTTGGTGCTGATAAAACCCCAGTGAGATTTAGTTTCTTACTGGTCTTGACTGGTCTGTAAATCCTGGCACGCCCTAACATGTCTTTTTCCTCCTGGTCATTCCTGCACTTTTTTGTTTTGTTTTTGTTATGGTTTGCTTTCCATTCTTGCTTTTCCTTTCTTCAGCACTTCAGCATTCAGTTCCACTAAAAATGATATTTCGAACAAGTACAACCTGCACCGTGGTTGTGTAACATGTGACTCAGATGTCAGTCCTGGGATGTCTTCCTCATGTCAGGCATGTGGTTAATCACTTCCTGCACCAGCACCCGTGTCTACTGTAGCCCTCAGTCCCATGTATCGAGTTTAGTTGTTTGTTAGTCGTCCAAGGAAGACTCAAGGCTTAATAAAAGGAAGGGATACAGGGAGGGAAGGAACAGGAAAGAAGGTGCATATTGATGTTTGGTGATATATTCCGGCTGGAAACTTGGGGCGGGAAGTGGTGGAAGAACTTTGTCTTCTTCTATCAGATGAGAGTGTCTCTGAAGACAAAAATAATGTACTATCCTTTTACCTCATTGTATATGAAGAGCTGTTATTATAGGAGTTCTGAGATCCATGCCGATGAATGAGCTGTGTGGGTTGAGTCGGAAATATTATGAGGAGAGGCTAAAGCAGGTCTTATCCTCAGAATACTCAAAATGACCCACTCTTACACATTTTACAGCTTGAGAGAATGGGAAGTTCACATTTCAAGTGACTTGCCGAGCCACACTGCCAAAAGTGCAGTTAGCAAGGAGAGCAAGGAAAGCCTGGACAAAGGCCATGCAAGGAATCCGGGGATAAATGGGTTGGGCGAGGGGATGAGTCATCGGGCAGTGGTGAAGGACAGTGAAAAGCATAGGTCATCGAGGAGCTGGAGTTGAGGGGGACCACGCCCCACAGGTTATGTGGCTGCCTCCATGGGACAGAGGGGGCAAAGACTATTGGTGTGGAAAGTAAAGGAGAGGAGGGTAAATCACCTTAAGAAACAAAGATTTTAAAAGGGAATTAAATATCTAGTTTTAAAAGATCTGGATTTGGGGACAAAATGGAGGTTTCCCTGTCCTAGGTTTCCTGAATTAACAGAGAGGAGTTGAGTAAAACAGACTCTAGTGTTTCTCTGCCACAGTGAGGCTTTCTGGATAAAAGTCTGCATCCCACAGGGAAGGGTCTTTCATGGCTGGAGGAAAGGGGAACAGAAAGCCTGTTCTGGAAATGACATGCATCTCAGAACAAAAACCCCAGGTTCAGCTCACCTGAACAGATTTCCCATCTCCTGATCCCACAGGCTGGATTTCCAGGCCAACTCTGCTCCTCCCCTATGAAAACCCACCTGTCCTTCAAGGTAGCTGGTCTCAGGCCAGATCTCCAGCTCACTACCTGGAAACAGGGGCTGACTGGCTTTCTTCTTTATCATGACTTCTCCTTCCCCAAGTTGTGCCCATCAGTCCCCTGGGAGACACAGGCAAACCAGTCTCAGAAGAATGTGCTGCCTCTAGGCCTGCAGGAGTAATGAGGCCAAGAGCAGAGGATCCCAGGAGATGCTCTCTGGGGAGCCATAAGTCAAACTCTGAGAAAATCTAGAACAAGATGGTGCATGTGCGTGTGGATGCATGAATATACATATCTATGTGAGCATGCTTTTATGTGCATTTGCGAGTGTGTAGATTTATGTAAATGTACATATGAACATGTGCCTGTGTGTGCAAGTGTGTGTAGATGTATGCATAACTATGCTCCTTGTTTGAGAATTTTTATTTGCAAGTTTGCATGAATCTATGAGCATGTATCCACAAATATCTTTACCATTGAAAGTATAGTCACGTTGGTGGTGATATGACAGAGATATGTCCTTAAGTCACTAACCCAAGGAAAGAACCTCCAGATCTGAGGAAAAAGGTGCAATTGAGTATAGAGTCATGTCTGTATAAGTGCATGAATGTTTTGTGTTTCTCTATAATCTTATGTATGTGTATGCCGGTATATATTTGCTGAAAGAGTCTTCTAAAATACTTATAATTGTCTTATATCCTAAACCTTATAGGTCAGTGACATTTCTGTGTCCTTTTGGGACAGCAGAAATTGTCTTGTGCTGAAACTGGCAAAGTATGATCTAAGCAGCCCTTGGAATCTGCACTTTATACTCAGATCTGGCAGTTCTTTTGTTAGGTTAGTGACTCGAGGGCACACTTCTGTCAGATCATTATACTACCTACAGATCGGACACGCTCCCAACCCCAGTTTTTCTCACTCTGGTTATAAATTTGGACTTTATGCCTCTCCTCAACTTAGTTTTGTTCCAGACTATGATATGGACAAAAAAAGCAACATTGGAAAGTTCCTCTTAGATCTAAGAATAAGTTATCCCTGGTGAAAGTATATAGCAGAAATATTATATTTTGAGGAATGGTGGCCAACTCTTAGGTTAATCCAAAAAATTTCCTACAACATCAGAGTAACTTATCACCAATGACATTATTGTAGAATTAAAGTTCTACCAAATCAGTAGAGGAGAAAACACAAAAATCACTTTGGACATGCAAACATTTAAGTAAAAAATATAATCATTCTTTTTAATGTAAGAAAGTAGCGGATATATATTTGTAAGTATATACATAAGTAGTAATAAGCATCACTTTATTTGATTTTAACATTAGAATCAATTCATGATGTACCATCAGCTGATAAAACTATGATAGGTAAACAGAACTTGCTTTGTGGTATGCAGGCTCTAAAAACAAGGTTTCACGCATTCCTCATTTGGAATTGCTGTAGTCCATTCCCAGTGTCTTACTGTGTCTTCCCCAGTGAAACCACCTTGAGGATGGCCCTGCGGATCTGCTGGGTCTTGATGCTATAAATAACAGGGTTCATCAGGGGTGGGAAGAGCACAGACACAGTGCCCATGAGGATGTGCACCAAGGGTGAGGTGTGGTGCCCAAACCTGTGCACGATGGACAGGCCTAGCACAGGCACATAGAAGCAGAGCATGGCCAGGATGTGTGAGACACAGGTGTTGAGCACCTTGAGCCTCTCCCCGGCAGAGGCGATGGCCAGCACAGTACGGAGAATGATAGTGTAGGAGAGCAGGATGAAAAGGACATCGGAGCCCATGGCCAGCATGATGATGCACAGCCCATAAAGTCTGTTGAAACGTGTGTCAGAGCAGGCCAAGCGGATCATGTCCTGGTGAAGGCAGTAGGCATGGGAGAGAGCCCCGGGACGACAGTAGTCAAACTTCAGTAGGTGCAGTGAGGGTGCAGCAGTGATGGCGGCACTCCGCACGCCCAGCACAGCCCCGGCCAATGCCACACGAGGACCTGTGAGCACTGACACGTAACGTAGTGGGAATCGGATGGCCACCAGGCGGTCCAGAGCCATAGCGAAGAGCACTGCTGACTCCATGAAGGAGAAGGAGTGTAGAAAGTGTTGCTGCAGAACACAGGGCACCAAGCCCACCATCCGGGCATCAAACCATAGCACGCCCAGAACTGAGGGCAGCGTGGACATGCACAGGCCCAAGTCTGTCACAGCCAGGATGGCCAGGAAGTAGTACATGGGCTGGTGGAGAGAAGGCTCAGTGCGTACCAGATGCAAGATGGTAGCATTACCTACGAGGGCCACCAAGTATCCTACAAAAATGGGTAGTGAGATCCAGTGGTGAGCCCACTCCAAGCCTGGGAAGCCTGTCAGCAGAAACATAGAGAAGCTCATGTTGGCATTTGGTAGGGTGGATATCCTCATTCTCAAGAAGTCTATTCACTCTAGGAAAAGGGAGTAGTATGTTGAAGGTTACTAGACCGTTAACATGAGCACACCTGCTCTCACTGGACACCAGTCCCCTGCTTGGCCTGCCTGGCCTATCTGTGTGCTGTGGACTTAGTGACCTCTCAATTCACCACTGCCCACACAAACAGCTTGTCCTTTTTCTGCTTCCTCCCTTCTTTCTCTTCTTCCCGTCCAACTCCTTACTTACCTCAGTGACAGTAGACCTCAAGAAGGGTTTTCTCTACCTTTGTTCTTAACCAGCTAGTGAAAGATAAGGTTGTTTTTTTTAAATGTAGAAAAATCTAGAGCTCCACCTTAATAGAATGCTGAGATACTCTGAAATTCTCTTACTCCTAAGTTGTCTTCTTTGTCTCACCTTACCCCTTTGAGCTTCTCCTGTGGAAGAAATTATATCTAATTTTCCTAAGCAAATCGAGAATGCCTTAGAGAGTTTTCTCATCCAGTCTGCTCTCCACACTATCTCCTCATTGCTATTATGAGATCCTCTGCACATGTTCTTGTGATCAAGAGAAAGGCATCCTGCTTCCCTCCACACCCAACCTCTCTCAAAGGACCCAGGACTTGCTCTCTGGTACCTCATGCCTCAAGCATCTAAGGTCCCTGGGAAATCATACTAATTCATCCTACACAGGCTACCTCTTTAAAACTGCTTCCTTTATCATAATTCCTAGAATTTTTTTATTTTCAAATCTAATTTCAGAGTCCACTGACATGCCTGCTGCTTCCTTCCTACCTACCTTCCTTCCTTCCTTCCTTCCTTCCTTTGTTTTAATATTTATTTATTTTTGAGAGAGAGTGTGTGTGGGTGTGCATGAGTGGATGAGGGGCAAAGAGAGAGAGGAGACAGAAGATTCGAAGCAGGCTCTGTGCTGAGAGCAGAGAGCCAATGCAGGTCTCAAACCCACAAACCATGATATCATGACCTGAGTCGAAGTCAGATGCTTAACCGACTGAGCCACCCAGGCACCCCTCTTTCTTTCTTCCTTCCCTTCTTCCTTCCCTTCTTTCTTTCTTTCTTTCTTTCTTTCTTTCTTTCTTTCTTTCTTTCTTTCTTTCCTCTTTCTTTCTCTTTCTTTCTTTCTCCCTGTGTTTTTAAAGGTACCCCTCCTCAGAAATCAAGCTGGAGACCTGAGAAATTTTAATAAATCAGGGAAACTTATTAGAGTAGTATTTCCCAAGTAGCTATTGAAAAAACTGCATGTCAGTAAGTGTACCTTGAAATAGAAGCAATAATGACAAAGCTTGTTCTTTGCTGAAATCAGTTTTTTGAAAACTACTAAAGATAGGGCTACCTGGGGAGGTGCTCACAAGACAAGCCCTGCTATCCCGGATCTCCATGTCTGATATAATATTTGCTTCTGCATCCTCATCAGTAAAAGAATGATAATGATATTTCCTAATTAAAGAATGGATGTTTTAATTGCCACACAATTTACATAAAAAATTAGCAACAAGTCTGGAATATAACAAACAATAAATACATTTGTTATTGTTATCAAGCCAGTGATTTTCTTGTATTCTTCCCCTATGGTTTTTACTCTTTATCTCCCCCTGTTATGCAAAAATTAACCCCATCTCCCTTTTAATATGAGAGTGCTTAGATCTCGGCATAGGTGCCGTGTGCCTTTGATAGCCAAACAGACTGAGGGGGAAAGTCGTAAAGGGGATACTGAGGAATAGATCACAGCACATACTGAGGGACGGACAGGATCAAGCTGAGGAATGGGGGAAGCTATAATGAGGGTCAAATAGAGGAAAGAGGAGAGACAGTGAAGTGGTGGCCTTAATAAGAATATGCTGAGAGGCAAGTTGGGGAGACCCATGGTTCAGGAAGCAGAGGAGGATGGAAGAGGAGGAAGTGGACGAAGAAGGACAGGGTGTCGTGAACGCTGGTGAGGAAGATGTTGAAGGACAGAAAAAGGCTGGCTGGGTATCAGAGGGAAGGGGCTTGTGTGACTTCAAGGAAAAGCCTGAGGAGCACAAGATGAGGGCATGTGAGGCAGAGCTGGGAGGACGGAGGAGCCGGAGGATGGCAAAGCTGAAGTCAGAGAGAGGTTTTTGGAAGGCTGAAAGGAGGGAGACTGGTGCCAGACAGATATGAACTGAGAACTGGGGAGAGGACAGAGTCTAAGGGACAGCGAACGGGAAAAACAAGAGCTAAACTGATAGGAAGCTTAGGGACTAAGGGAGGATGGGGGAGGAGAAGGAGAACAGAGGGGAGGGGGCAGAGTCGAACAAAAGAGGGGGATTGAGGAGAAGGAAAAAATCTCCTGTAGAGACCACATGAGAGAGAGGCTGGGTGGCAGAGAGGCAGGGGATGGGGGATGTCAGACACTGAGGCGCTGACATGGAGAACCATGAGGAACGGAGGGATGGGGAGGCCACCAGGGATCTCCCACAGCCCTCTGTTCAGTCTCACCCTCTCAAACTCACTGGGCAGTGAAGAATCTGTGGAGATCCGTGGCCCTCCAGACACAGTCCGTTAGGCCGCACTGGGTGGTGGTGAAGAAAGTAGCTCGGGAGCCACATGTGCATTCTGATCAGAACTCCCACATTGATTAACTCTGTAGTTGCACAGATTATTTGCTTAATCTCAATTTCCTCATCTGAAGGAGTGGGCCAGTTACTGTGCCTACTTTGTAGATTACGGAGCCATTTATAAGAAAGTCTAAATGTGGTGCAGTTAGAACCTTACACTCAACAGATGTAATATTGTCTGCAGTTTCCAGCACTGTCTTCTTATTGGAAGATCTCCACAACAGTTATCTACCGTATGAGAGCTATAGCTCTTCACTTCTGCAGCAGGGTCTAAGGGAAAGCCGATAAGCGATCTAACAGTAGCAAGGAGTGAGAAGCTCACGGTTGGGACTCTCAGCTCTTTACGCAGTTTTTGGACAGCCAGCCACAGGACTTTGGTGAAGTGACTGAATCCTTCTACACCTTAGCCTTTTTCTATGATGGAAAATTTTCACATGTTCCCTTCCTTCTTTCCAGGGAAACTATGTTGGGAGCCACATAAATTGGGGTACAGTAGAGATTATGATCCATCCCTGCCATAATCCTGTATCACTCTAATCCAAAGCCCAGCCCAGTGCTGGGGGAGGTCACCAAGAGGGCACGACTCTAGGTTGACCTACAAGATGGACCCAGGTAACCCAAGGCTTCTGACCCTTCTCTTCCAGTCTTGGAATGTGCATTCCACCTTGCCTTCCCCACTCTCAGAAGCTGCTCCAAGGACACAGCCTTAAGACAGGAGGTGCTGTTGAGCCCATCTGGATGGTGTACATGACCGAACCCAGTTAAGAGTCTGGTCGTGGGTGCACAGAGCTACTTTTCTTGTGGTGCCCAAGACATGCCTTGTATAAAAGTTCCCTTGCTTATTAAACCTGCCATCTGCCAATCTGGAGGGGCCTGGTTCCTTCTTCAGTCTCTCCCTGCCCTCTGGGTACTAGGGCCAGTTTCAGATTTTACCCAGGAAGCTGCTGTGTTTGCACACCAACCCCCAGTAACAAATTCTGGTCTCTCTTTCTAACCCAAAAGATCAAGGGGGAGATATCATGGGACAGCAGCTCTAAGAACAGACTGGCCATAGTCCTGGAAGCTGCCCTATTCCATCACCCTCCTTGTAGACTTGCAGGAAAAGAGGTACCAGAGAGGTCATTGGGTTGGCTGCCTCTATCCACCTTCAACAACTTACTGGTCCCTTGGCGTCTGTGGCTTCTTTCTCCAACCCTGTAGCTCTTCTCACTTCCCGTCCCCCCTCTTCTGATTAAATCAGGATGCTCTGCTGCAATGGCCCTTATAAGGCTCTCTGTCCTCCCTTGGGTCTTAGGTCCTTAGAGGAAACTCCTTAGATGGTTGTAGACCTTCAGACACCAAAAAGGGATCAGTATCTTCCCAGAACTTGTCGTTGGGTACACCATTTTTCTTCCATGGAAACTTAGTGACTCTCTTTTAAAAAAATTTTTTTTAAGTTTTTTTTACCCGTGAGACAGAGAGAAAGATAGAGCAGGAGCCGGCGAGGGGCAGAGAGAGAGGGAGACACAGAATCCGAAGCAGGCTCCAGGCTCCAAGCTGTAAGCACAGAGCCCAACGCCGGGCTCAAACTCATGAACCATGAGATCATGACCTGAGCCAATGTCAGACACCCAACTGACTGAAGCACCCAGGGTCCCCAATACTTAGTGACACTTAGGTACCACCATGAGATATTTCAGCAGATCAGATGACTCTTCGTTCTCTTCCCCACCCTTGACTCCCAGCTGCTATTGTTACAAGAAAACTTATTGGTTGACGCTCAGTCCTGTTTTCTGTGATCTTTTTCCCAGTCCAGCTTCCTTTTGAGACTTTCCTAGTAGGTAGTTAGTTATTCATGCTCATTCATTCAGCAAATATATAGACACTGCAAGCTTTGGGACACACACTTAGATGCAAAGATCAATAAGACACAATCTCTGTTTTTGAGAAAATGATTGTGTTTTGCAGGAAGCAGATTTAGAAAGGACTAACTTCCTGACAGATTAAAAAACTAAAAAGATTCACAGAAAATATAAGGATTTAACAGATATTCTTTACTCTTTCACTGGATCCAGCATTCCAGATAGGGGAGGAAACATACAAAGGCTCAGAATTGTCACAAAGCAAGGCATTATAAAATTATGTGACTTTCAATTACCTGAAAAATGTGTTTCAATTATATGAAAAATATGCATTTTACAAATACAATGCCAGCTTCAAAGTCTTAGGGAGGTATTAGGATATTAAATAACATGATTGTAAAGAGGTTTTTTTTTTGCACGTGGGAGCATAAAACTGGTGCTGGTGAATGGGTTGTTCAATTTATTGTCATTAGCAAGAATAAATCTAACTTTGATGAGTTTTGTTTTGTTGGTTGGTTCTCATTTTTTACTGAAGCGGAAGGCATGGTAGCTGAAAACATAGACACTACACATGCATAGAAAGTCTATGAACTTAGTACTAAAAGAAGTTCACATCTGTAACATAGAAGTTAAGGTGAAACTAAGTAATTGTGTGTGTGTGTGTGTTTGTTTTTGTTTTAGTTGAACTTCCTTCAGCTAAACAGCCTTTGTCCTGAATACACTGACCCAGTCTGGAGAGAAGTTCTGGCATAACTGTCTAAGAAAATCATACAGAGTTGTGATTGGGTCTTGGTCAAGGATGCAGGAGATATTTAACTAAGGAATGTTCCTTTCCCCTGGGAACCTCAGGCTCCTCATTTTAACACGTCAAACATAAGAACACTTACTTCATAGCTTTGGTGTGAGAATTAAATAAAACACTGAGCATAAAAATTGTTAGATTTTGGAGCGCGTGGGTTGCTCAGTCAGTTAAGCGTCCAACTTCGGCTCAGATCATGATCTCATAGTTTGTGGGTTCGAGCCCCGTGTTGGGCTCTGTGCTCACAGTCCAGAGCCTGGAGCCTGCTTTGGATTCTATTGCTCCCTCTCTGTCTTCCCCTCCCCCACTCACACTCTGTCTCTCTCTGTCTCTCAAAAATAAATAATAAACATTAAAAAAATTGTTAGCTTTTATCATCATTGCCATCATCAGTATAATCACACATACATTCTCCTGTACTCTTTGTAAAACATTCTTTTCAGTTATAAAACTTAAATGTATTCTTTTTAGAAACTTTGAGTAATTAAAAGATGGAGAAATGCATAAAAAAGATCTGTATCATAGCTTTTTTCCTATGGATATAAATATTTTAAAGTTATTGACCAGCAATTTTTACACAAATATTTAAATTTCTTAAATTTAATATTATGTTGAAAATAGTCTTCTCAGTATTTATATACTTTTTAATAGCTAACTAATATTTTATCAAATGAATATACTATAATTTATGTAACATGCTCTGCCTAGATACTTGGAATGCTTAGAGGTTTTTTTATCATAATGAACAAAACACAATTAATGTGTAATATTCATTTATTTATTAATTCAACAGATATTTATTGAGCACCCGTGTAGGTGCTAGAGATAGCTCTGTGACCACACAGAAAAAATAAATCCTTGTCCTCAGGGAATGCACATTTTTGTTTATAATTATTTCAGTAGAATAGATTTCTAGAAGGGGTGCTTCTGAGACACAGAGTATCAATGTACTTGAGTCTTTCAATGCATCTTGCTTTCTGTAAAAGACAAATCGAGTTATGCTCTCACACCAGTATATGAAAATCTCTTCTTGCCCACATGCTTGTCAACACAGTTCTTGATTATGAAGTCTTCTAATATTTGTTTATTAACAAGACTAAAATATGTTAATTTGAGTTTTAAATTCCAATAAGGTAGAAGTTTTCAAACACGTCATTATCTATATCTATTTCCTAATGACAAAAAGAAAGAAATTTAGTGGCCTATTTGTTAATAAGTGGCAAAAATGGGATTCAAACTCTAATCCAAATCCAAATCCTATGTTCTTTATACCTCATTCTGCTAACAGGATCCACAGAAAACAAGTTTCTGTTGAGTATGGGGAAGCCCATTCTGAGTGTTAGAGCTGCCATTCAGTTGTGTGGCCTCTCATGTGGACTTAAGTTAAAGCTCAGAATGGAAGCTATGGTTAAGGAGCACTTGACTTTAAGACTGGAAAGACTCTAGTGCTCTTTAGTGCCTCCCATGCCCAAACCACTGGGATTCCAGTGGTCCTCCACACACACACACGTACACACACACAACACTACACAAACACAAGAGCATTTACATCCAGTTTTAGAGTTTTGTTCTTTTTTAAATTTCATTTTGTATGTTTGTTTGTATTTAAATAGGACATATTTTAATTATAAAATACAAAGAATGATATAATAGGAGTGCCTGGGTGGCTCAGTTGATTAAGCATCCGACTCTTGATTTTGGCTCACGTCATGATCTCAGGGTTGTGGGTTCTAGTCCCATACCAGGCTCTGTGCTGAGTGTGAGCCTGCTTGGGATTCTCTCTCTCTCTCTCTCTCTCTCTCTCTCTCTCTCTTTCTCTCTGTGCTTTCCGCACTTGCACTCTCTCCCCTCTCTAAATAAATAAATAAATAAATAAATAAATAAATAAATAAAATTTTTAAATGATATAATAACCACCTGAGTAAACACACATCTGTATATGTACCTGTTTTTTTTAATGTTTATTTATTTTTGAGAAAGAGCCAGGAAAGTGATGCCCAAATGGTGTCCTGGAATACACTGCATTGGTAAACCTATTTGACATGCCGTTCCATATTGGTGAACATGGCACTAAACTGGGGCTCCTGGCTGGCTCAGTCTGTGGAACCTGTGACTCTTGATCTCGGGGTGTGAGTTTAAGCCTCACTTTGGGCATAAATATTATGTAAAAAACAAAACAAACAGCAACAACAACAACAAAACAATGGCAGTAAATCCATTCACTCCCCTGTAGTCTGCTGAGTTGATGACTGAATGCCACCCAGATACCTGTGTATTTTATTTTTTCCTGATACAGTCCTTGAACTGTCTTTGCTGATTTTTATTCCTTTTTCCAATCAATTTTCCATCACTTTATGTTTCAATAGGTTGTCGGCCGCAAGTGAAAAAAAACAGAATTGGGGAAAATATTACCTAACTTTCCTAAGAAAAGAAGGAAAGAGAGAGAGAGAGAGAGAGAGAGAGAGAGAGGAAGGGAAAGGAGCCAAGCTGGAGCAGGAAGCAGCACATGACTATGTGACAGATGCTACATTGGGAAATGCAAGGTTCTGAGGGAGCAGACACACAGAGCATCTACTCTGATGTTGGAGAGAGGGCTCACAGTGAAATGTCCATGAGGATGCAACCCCAATGCTGAGACTCCAACATGGATTTCATTTAGTCAATGGTATGGGCAATCTTCTCTGCCAATTTTAGGTTCACAATTTCCTAAGCGATGGGATCATGACTTACAAATGTTTGTGGTATTTTCCTTCATTGAGATTTTGCCCACGTGTCTGTCATGTCATTGTGCAAGATCTCACAACTGAAGTGCCCAGGAGCAAACAGTGACTTCTGCTTCCTGTCAGTAAGTCCACAGGAAAGGTAAAATCAGAGATGAGGAGAGTTAGGAGTGGGGTCAAGGGCTTCTGCTAGATGAACAGGACCAAGAAGGAGCACATCCACAGAAAGATTTGGAAGTGTTCCACCTAAATCAGCCATTAGTGAAGGGTGACAAGTTCTGATTCTTCCAATGTGACTGAAGAGTCCAAGGGATACAGCTTAACCAGGATAGAAAACGAAGAGAAGGACTTTGACCAGGTAGAGAAGAGGGAAGCAGTCCCAAGGAACCATTAATGAAGGCATTTTCCTGAGGTGAATTTATGCCTTCTTTGCCAGGTTCTGTTCTGGATGCTTTAATGAATGATTCTTTTTTCATTTTTGTTCAGTTTCATTTTTGTTTTAATATTTGTACATTGATGATGACCCTCAGCAGAGTCTTCTTCTGGGCAGTTTTTGGTGCTACCAGAACAGCAAGGTCTCATATATAGGAGAAGGCATGGTAATTTAAGCAAGAGAACATCAGCACTCTCGACCCATAACTCAGGAAAAGAAATTTATACATATTTTAATTAGGTCAGTGGAAAAAAACGTGGGGAACACGTGGAGTTATGGTAGGTTCCTGATGCTGTAAATCTTTGGCCTGATTTGGGAACTTCTCCTGGGTACCCTCTGGAATCTTTAGCTCCAGGACTCAGCACTGACCTTCCTAAGACCCAGGAGTTTGCTGATGACATGGCGGATCTCCTTGGTCTTAATACTGTAGATGATTGGATTAAGCATGGGAGGCACAAAGAGATAGACATTGGCCATAAGAAGGTGGACAGCAAGTGGGACGTGCTTCCCAAAGCGGTGCACCAAGGACAGCCCCACCATGGGCACAAAGAATATCAGCACAGCACAGAGGTGTGAGGTACATGTTTGGAAGGCTCGGAGCTGCTCCTCTTGCGAGGCCAGTCTTGCCACGGTGTGCAGGATGACCCCATAAGACAGTGCAATGAGCGCCAGGTCCAGCATCATAGTGAACACCACCACTCCCAGCCCATATAGGTTGTTGAAGGTGGTGTCTGTGCAGGCCAAGTGTATCACTTCCTGATGTAGGCAGAATGAATGGGAAAGGACTTGAGGCCCACAGTAGGGAAAAGTCTTCAGGAGGAGGACAAGGGGAACTAGGGCCACAGGTCCCCGGAATATGACAGCCAGACCTGCCCTGATCACTCTCTGGCTAGTGATAATGGCCGAGTACCTAAGGGGATGACAGATGGCCAAAAAGCGATCAAAGGACATGATAAGGAGCACTGAGGACTCCATGAAGGAAAATGAGTGGATACAGAACATCTGGATTTGGCAAGCTGCAAAGTAGATACCATGAGATTTGAACCAAAAGATTCCCATAGTAGTGGGCAAGGTAGACACTGACAGTCCCAGGTCAGTGAAGGCCAGAAAGGATAGTAGATAGTACATGGGTTTGTGCAGACGAGAGTTGGTCTTAATAATTATCAGAATGAAACAATTGCCTGAGATGGCCACAAGGTACATAAGGAAAAAGGGGATGAAAATCCAGTGTTCGATGGTTTCCAATCCAGGAAAGCCAGTGAGGTAGAACATGGGACTAAACTGAGTAATGTTGGATAAGAGCATGAATTGAGGACTGAAGGGAGCTGGCATTCCTCAGGGGTGGAGCTGAAAATAAATGGATATTTCTGGTTATTCAATCTCCCAGTCTCACTGACAATCACCCAGAAGGAGAATCATGACCATCATCATCTTTAGTATTACCTAGTTCGCTATTATCAATTCTACCATTCTACTGCTGTTTGAAACGGTCTTTAATAGCACCACCCTCACCAGATTTTCATCAGTATTTCTGAAATGTCTATTCCTTCTCAGCCTCCTTTGCTGGCTTCTCTTCATTGCTCATGCTTGAAATATAACCATTCCTATTCTGGGAAATTTTCTGGCCATACTCTAACATTTCTCCTGGCAATATCATCACTCACATAATTTTATTTACTATCCATACATTGATAAAGATCTAATATATTACCCATAATTTCTCTCTCTTTTTTTATTTCTAGGCTCCTATATCTAGTAGCATGCTGAGTGAGCATCTGCATCTAGTTGTTTCAAAAGCATGTCAAAAATTCAACTTATAATCACTTCCCCCAGTAGTGTTTGTTTTCATTAACTCAGTATAGGAAATGTAGACCTCAGAAATAAGTTGAGGAAAAGACATATATTTGAGAGATATTAGTAAATAGGCTGGACAACACCTAAGAAGTGAGTGTAGAGAGAAGTTTCTAGTATTGAGCCCTGGGCAAATCTGGCATTTAGAGGTTGAGAAGAGGCTCCACTAAAATAGTCTAAGGGAAAAAAAATCCCATTTGAATCATGCAAAAACCAGGAGATGGTGGTTTTAGGTTTAAGTTTCATGAGGGATTAATCAATTATGTATAACGTCACTAAGGGGTCAAGGTAATAAGGACTGAGAGACGACCAGAAGATTTAGCAATGAGCAAGTCATGACTGATTGTGAGAGAGCATTTTTGTGGAGTGGTTGGGAATCAAATCTGATTCTAGTGTGTTCCGATGGACGAGGCAGTGTAGGATTCCAGGCAGAGATGAGACCCATTGGTTGTTCATAAATTCAAAGTGGATTTAAAAACACAAAGCATGCTGGTGTGTTTTAACCACTATTCTTATTTGCTCAAATGCAGAAGAGAAGTATGTGGAGAGTTGAAGTTAGGGTAGGCTAGCATGACTACAGTTCCGGGTGTATCAAAGGAGAAATTATGATGATGTGCTGTGGACACTGCACTGCATAAAAAGAGAAGTGAAGACATGAAGGAATGAGAGACGGTGAAAATGGACCAGGGTTCTAGAGTATGGGATGGGGCTGTGTCGCCGGTTTAAGGAAAAGGACACAATCCTTGTTGAGAGGAGGTCAGGGCACTGAGAGTATGGCTGCTGATTGGATTAGGGGAGAGAGTATTGGCATCATAAGAATTTAGTCCAGGTCAGTGGTGGAAAGAGCAAAGTGAGTCAGTGCTAAAATTTCAGTGAATAAAATGGGACTGGAAAGGGCTGTGGATGCAACCAGGAGGGAGTAGAGGTGATGATGCATACTGCCAAGCCCTGGAAAGAGTGCCGGAGGAGGTGATGGTAAGGAAACATGTTCTGGAAGACCAATGCCAGCCTTTCATCACTTTGACAAAGGGTGAAAGAATTACCCACATGTATCCTTTTCCATTTCTTCACCCCTAAGTTCACTACTGAACCAACCACACAATGGCTTTTTTTTTTTTTTAATTTAGCTAAAGCAAAGCTTTTCAAGCTCACCAGCGACCTCTAGGGGTGGAATTCAATGGTGACTTAGTCACACGTGATCACTAGAGCTATTCTTTTTAAGTCTCTCCTGGAATTCTTAATGACCGTGTCTGCTGCTTCTCTTTTAATTTTTATGAGAGGTCCTATTTAGTCTCTCCCATCTATTGCTCAAATGTTCATTTGTTCATGTTACTCAGGCTCCTGATGTTAAATACTTTCTCATTCATTATATAAGCTGCTATTATTTTACTTATAGACTGATATTTGCTAAATATTTATCTCTAGACTAGACAACTCTGCTTTGCATCGGGCCCAAACCTCTGCCTTCCTGCTAGTGTGAAAATGGATGCCAGTTAAACCCAATACATCTAATTTTGAGCCCATCATCTACCCTCTCCACACCTGATTTTCCTCCTAGTTATGCATTTTTGACAATACTCTTTACCACTTTGTAATCATCCAAGACAACATTTTGGAATGTATGCTTTACTTGACCCTTTCCTTCTTCCCAGATCTCTTTTTCTAACTAAGTAATTTTTACCTCCTAAATATCCCAGCAGTCTGCTGCTTTGTCTCTACCCCTATGCTCACTGATTCAGTTCTTAGTTCTCAACTCCCCTGTTCAACTGACTTCTCTGTCACTGAACTTGCATGCCCAACACCACTCCCCTTGATCCATTCCCCGGTGTACTCCTGGGGCTTGTACAGAGAATGCTAACTCTCTAAGCTGCTGCACCATTCCCAGTCCTTCCCAGCCCCCTTTTACCAGAATGCGGTTCAAGTGAAGAGCTGTGGTGAATGCTGCGGTTTAGTGAGTCCGTGCCCCATCCAGACTCTGGGGGAGACTTAGCATCATCACATATATTCTTATAACCATGAAGTTTTCTACCCCCACTTCACAACGAAAGAAACTAGAGCAAAGGTAAATAACTTTCCCAAGGCTTCCCAGTGAGCTAATGTCTGGGTGAGCATCTGAGCCCATGTCTGCCAAATTCCAAGATGTGTGGTCTGAATATGCTAGAATATTCTGTAGCCGGGTCCATCTGGCTTTGGCATCTTTCTCAACTCATCTTTTTTCCCTTGCAGTTGACAAGTCTATGCAAATCTTTCTATAATTTCTCTACAATTCCCTATATGTATTTTTCTAGTTGCTATTATTAAAAAAATTTTCTGTTTATTTATTTTTGAGAGAGAGACAGAGCGCTAGGAGGGGAGGAGCAGAGAGAGAGGGAGACACAGAATCTGAAGCAGGCTCCAAGCTCTGAGCTGTCAGCACAGAGCCCAATGCGGGGCTCGAACCCACCAAAGGTGAGTTCACCAAAGGTGAAGTCAGACATTCAACTGACTAAGCTGTCCAGGGGCTTCTCTTGTTGCTGTTACTTACATTGTTTTATATCTTGCTTTTCTGAAAAAAAAAATCTTGTTTTTAATGGCCAGTGAACATTGGCTGATTTTTTAAAGCAGCATAAATATCATTTTCTCTGATAAATCTCTTTTGACTTTCTTGTGTAGATTCAGACAAATCTTTCTCTGTACTGCCATTGCTGCATCACTGAAAGTGTAAATCACAGGACTCTTCTTTTTTAGGTTTATTTATTTATTTAGAGGGGGGAGGTAGGGGCAGAGAGAGGGGGAGAGAGAATCCCAAGCAGGCTCCTCACGTCAGTGCAGAGCCTGATCCAGAGCATGATCTCATGAACTGCTCTTGAGTCGGGAGATCAGGACCTGAGCCAAAATTGAGAATTGGATGCTTAACCAACCAAGACACCCAGGTGCCCAAAGTGACAGATTCTTACTAATTTTGGCTCAGGTCATGATCTCACGGTTTGTGAGATTGAGCCCCACATCTGAACACTGTGCTGGCAGAGTGGAGCCTGCTTGGGATTCTCTTTCCCTCTCTCTTTGCCCTTTTCTCTCTTTTTATCTCTCTCTCTCTCTCTCCCTCTCTCTCTCTCTCTCTCTCTCCCTCTCTCTCTCTCTCTCTAAAATAAACAAACATTTGGGGTGCCTGGGTGGCTCAGTCGGTTGAGCGTCCGACTTCAGCTCAGGTCATGATCTCACAGTCATGGGTTCTAGCCCCACATCAGGCTCTGTGCTGACAGCTCAGAGCCTGGAGCCTGCTTCAGATTCTGTGTCTCCCTCTCTCTCTGCCCCTCCCCTACTCACTCTCTGTCACTGTCTCTCAAAATAAAATTAAGATATAAAAAAAATTAAAAAAAATAAATAAGCATTTAAAGTATAAATCACACACATACTTCATATATATATATATATACACATTTATACTTATCCTTTATATCCTATATATATATACTTTTATACATAATATATAAAGAATATATATACTTATAAATATGCTTATTTATACTTACATATAATATCTACTTATATGTTATATATAAGTATATACAATTATAAATATGTGTACTATAAATAACAGGGGTACCTGGGTGGCTTAGTCAGTTAAGCGTCCAAGTTCAGCTCAGGTCATGATCTCACAGTTTTGTGGGTTCGAGCCCCACATCGGGCTTTGTGCTGACAGCTCAGAGTCTGGAGCCTGCTTTGGAGTCTGTGTCTCCTCTCTTAGTCCCTTCCCCTCCCCCACTCATGTTCTGTCTCTCAAAAATAAATAAACGTTAAAAAAATTGAAGTGTAAATTACACACATACATCCTTTATATATATATATGTACACTTATTTATACTTATATATAGTATCTACTTATATGTTACACATAAGTAACAATTATAATTACAAATATGTATACTATAAATAACAAAAATAAGTATATTTACCTATACATACTTCATATAATATAATATTTATTCTTCATAGATGTATTCTTTATATCAAGTATACTTACAGATATTTATACTTACACCTCCATACAGGTATTTCATATATACACTATATATGAAATATATTATTTGGATCTTATATATACTCCTTATATGTGTGTTGTGTGTGTGTTTAGAATTTATGGTTTTAACTCACTTTTTTGTACTGATGAGAGTGGGGCTCTCTAAGAAAGACCCCGGGAGCCCAGAACAGTATCTAACAGGAGGCACTGCTATATGCTTTTGCATGAAAAACTAAATGAATAACTGAATGAATCAAGTGCTTACCACTTGTCCTGATTAGTTGTGCCTGGAGTTTGTGCTGAGTCCTATTTTCACTGACTTTAGAATGATAAGGACAGGAAGAGGGATCTGTGGAAAGGAGAACCTTAGAGAGACCATGAGGGCTGGGGTTATTTTTCCTGGAAAGGAAGTTCTAAGGAGTTTCTCTAAAAATGAAAGATAATTGTCCATGTTAAGGGAGAAACAGGTGTTCCTCCTTAAAAAAAAAACTCCCCAAATTTCCACCTTCCTAAAGTGGCCCCCATTCCCATCTTGACCTGAAAAGACCTAGGCCAGAGAGCTGACCCCATGCCCAACCCCCAGCCCAGCCTACTCAAAAGAACTGGTGGGACAGAACCAGAGGAAACAGATAAGCCTCTCTTGGCTCCTGTCCCAGCTCCCTGAGCAAGATGGAGAGGCGGCCACTTGCTTCCCCTGAGACCTCACCCCACCCTCTTTCAGAGTGAGGAGAAACTGGAACCCAAACTTTGATCCTCCACTGGAGTGGGCCAAATCTTCCCATCTGAGGTGAGCACTCAGAGGCCCCAGGCTCTCTCCCCACTCTGGCTTTGGCCTCCAGCCTGCATCCCTTCCCTGGGGAAGAGAAATCCTCCTTTCTCCTGTGTGGAAGGGGTACATCAGAGCCACTCTGGAGGCAGAGGCCACCCCCACCCCAAAACAGAACCATGTCTCTGATAAAGGTTTTGAAGTAACTAAGGTTTTAAAAGCCAAAAACAGAAATAATAACAAACAAAAGACTCCAGGAAGTCCATTTGTCAGCACACAGCCATGGCTACTGACAACGTAACTACAGTATTTACAGCAGAGGAGACACAGCAGAGATCTAAAGAGGAAATTCCTGAAAAGAGAGATTATTCACTATGCAACGAATAAGTACATCTCCACTTACCTTTGCATTCTAAATATTTTTTTTGTTTCAATGTAATATTTGCTATTAAAAATGATTTAGTGGTAGAGGCTTTGGATTCTAATGAGTAGGAGAATTTGCACATGGACTTGGACCTTATTTTTGAAGATATCTCATTTTTGAGCATTCCCACAAGGGTCAAATTCATATGTCAACATGCCTCTTGTGACCAGGGTGGATGAGGATTTTGGAGGGGGTGGACATATTCTGGGTACTGGGGAAGTCACAGGGGTATCTATGTTAATATAAAACACTGGGGGGAGGATCTCTCTTCCCATGTTCACTGGTCCAGCACACAAAGTGGACTGAGTATCTGTTGAAGACGTGAATGGCTGCTTGATTGACGAGAAGACAGGGAGGAGGCTGGGAGACCAGAGGGTTTATGATATCCATGATTTCCAGACATAATCCAAGAAAGGCCTGACCTGGGCACATCGGCCCTGGTCTGAGGAGCCAGGCAGCCCTTTCTCGTGGCCTCAGTAACAGAATATTGTAGATGGTCTCTCCTTTTCTCTAGAGAGGGCGGTCTCTGTTCCTTTCCCTGACCGTGGTTCTTTGTAGAGGCTTTACGAGTATCAGAAGTGAAAGAGTTTTTGGGGAGTCCTGGAGTCCAAGACTTCATTTTACAAACACAAAAACCTAACTAAGGCCCAGTGTGCTGAACATACTTGTCTAAGATCATTCAAGGATTTAGTGCGGGAGCTGGTATTAGAACTTAGGCCACATTTTCCCAGGGTCTCTGCCTTCCTGGACAGCTGTACACCCCTACTCCCTGCATTCTCTCTTTCTTCTCATATGACCCCCGCCCTGAAGCCCTGGCTCAGGGCGGCAGTGGAGACTCACCTGCAGATGCTAATTTTAAAAAAGTGAAGCTCAGGTGATCTGTACTGGGAGAGGAAGTGGGTAGGCAGGACGGCGACAGCGTCAGTGTGAGGCATCAGGCTGTGCTGTCAGAGGATTTATCCTCCGTCTTGTTCTGTGCATGTGAAGCACCACGGCACCAGCTGGGAGAACCTGAGGACAAACAAAGAGTCCCCAGGGCTGGGAGCCCTGTGGGCAAGAGCCGAGTTACTCCTCTCCCCTCTCCATCCCTCTCTCCTTCCACAAGTTAATCTGAGGCTGGAGAGCCCTGACTTTATAGGACTTAATCTCCAGGCTTCTGGATCTCTGCTGTCAGAAAAGTGGGTACAGGTTCATCCCATTTCCTGCTTTATGAAGACATGGATCCCGGCCACCTGCTACCTCACTCAATCCCTCCCTCATTAGAATGGTCCCACGGTTTGCCAGAGAGGCTGGAAGTGGTGTATGAGGATCACCCACGCAGCTCCTATATTGGCTCACATTGCTCATCCTCCTGGAAATGCCAAAGCCACCGCCACCCCTACGTCCTTCCACCCTGAACTCATTTTCAGGCCTACTTATCTATTTCCTTTGATGAGATCATTCCTTCACCCTATGTCTCTGGCAGACACCGCACCTTTGAGCCTAGAGGTTGGCCAGATGAAAACCTTCCATACACACTCCCATCCCAAATACATATTCCAG
Source organism: Cryptoprocta ferox (assembly GCA_028646485.1). Lineage (NCBI taxonomy): Eukaryota > Metazoa > Chordata > Mammalia > Carnivora > Eupleridae > Cryptoprocta > Cryptoprocta ferox. The sequence goes on from CM053575.1 coordinate 49,979,270, forward strand.
CCAGTTTCTGAGGCTTTCCTGAGGCTCTCCACTCAGCTCTGAATATGCGGGCACTACTTCAACAAGCCCTAACACAAGGAGTCTTTTCCCCAACATTTGCTCTCTTCTTGCCTTCTTCCCCCTTCTGGTAACAAATACCACTGCCTTTCAGAAAAATCAGTTTGTATTTCTTCCTCAGTTCAAGCTACAAAATCTACATTGATTGATGGGATCAGGTCATACCCACACTTTCTTCCCTTTGAACACACACACACGCACACACACACACACACCCTTGGAAATTGGCATGAACAAGGTATTATAATAATATACTCATAAGCAGGGAATGGTTGGGTTTGTGTGAGAGTGAACCCCCCAAATGGGGCATATAGATCCAAAGTGAGGACAGAGGCTCATGAAGTTTAGGACATGCCAGTGTGATCAGAATACACCTGGATAGATGCAGATACACAAGTTGACATGACATACTTTTGCCCTTATGAAGATCGTATCTGGTAAAGAAAATGAATTGTTAAACACAATTTACTAAACAGTTTGACTATCCCAGGCTAGGAAGGCAGAATTTGTTTCTGAAGGCTGATGGCAGAGAACAACAAAGGAATAGTCCTTGGGCACATCTCTGTCCCCTTGGGTAATGATGATGTGGGAAGCAAAATTTGCCACCCCAAAATGTGTCTCTTTGGCATGTGGATTATTTTAGGCTGATTATTTTTAAGAAATGGAAGACTAAAGAAGTTTCTCTTTTTGCTTCCCATTGACTGCGTAAAGAATTTAGGTAGAACACCTGTTCCAGGAAGAGAGCTATTACCATAGTAACTACAATATAACATGAACTAGATGTGGTGGACAGGGAGGAACCTAGCAAAATCTGTTTGTTAAGATTCTTTTCTGTCTCATTGTTTCTCTAAGGCCCAGCAAACGTTTGTTTACCAAATTTTTACCCTTTTCATCTTCTTGTGAATCATCTCTCTCTCCTTTAAAGTCCCAGAATCCTTATCCCCTTCTTAGTTCCTGTTGGTATAAGCCTCAGTTGCTTGACTGACTGCTTATGGGCCTTTTATGCTTATGAAGTCCCCGTATATATGTGATTAAATTTGAATTTCTTCTGTCTCATGATTAATTAAGGATTAATCTGTCTCATGTCAATTGAATTCTTAGACTAGCTAGTAGCTTGAAGGGTGGAGTAAAATGTTTCCCTCCCCAACAATGAAATCTTGTGAATATAAAGTGAAGTGAATGTAGGTATGTGATGCTTAGGAACGTGGTGTATCAATATGTTGGTGTGAGTCATTCAGGACTTAATTTTGAATATATTATACATTACTAAAGTACTGGGGTGCCTGGGTGGCTAGGTCGGTTAAGTGTTCAGCTCGGTTTCAGCTCAGGTCATGTTCTCACAGTTTGTGAGTTTGAGCCCCTTGTTGGGTTCCACGCTGACAGCACAGAGTCTGCTTGGGATTCCTTCTCTCTCCCTTTCTCTCTGCCCCTCCCCTGCTCACACTGTCTGTCCTTCTCTCAAAATAAATAAACTTAAAAAATTAAAAAAAAAAAGAATCCCTTACTAAAGTATCTAAATCCATTACGAAAGCTGTCAATGTAAGAGTGTGCCTATTTATATGTGTGCTAGTGGCTTTTAGTGCATATAATATTATTTTTACATGTGCCTGTGTATGTGTTTGTGTGTGCATGTGTGGACAGTGTGTGTATGTGAGACTACGACTGTCCTAGCTCACCCCCATCCACAAGGAGAACAAGTGAGCCTACGCTGTATCAGAGATAGAGAAAGCCTGGGGGAGAGACAGGGATACATTGGATCCTAGCCTGCTTTTCAGGGTCCCCATATAAGTTATATTTAGGGGAGCTTCTATCCAGTATCAATACCTAGCCAACTGAGTCAGGCTTGACAGGGTAAGAGATTACTGTAGAACAGCCAGGTCAATATGCATCTTGTGGTTTTACAATACAACCACCAGGCGGAGCCTTCAACCCCCAAATGGGCTTAAATTCAAACCTTCCTTTCCCAACAGGTTAAGAAAGTTGATCTTCCAACTTCACGTTCCCACATCCTGTTATCTCCCACAAAGTTCTGAGAAATCCCAGCTCGTGCATTCCTCCTCTGAAGATGGTCGCTTCTGTCTCATGCATAACAGACAACAGACGTACCCAAACCCTAGAACCCACATAAAATCCTGAAATTAATGGAGAGATATTTTTCTCTTACTTTCTCAGATATTAAAGACAACCTCATAGGATGCACATGTTTCTGAGTGCCTTTAGTCCTAGTTACATTGACCAAAATTTGAATCCCCAGTCGGACCAGACACAGAACTAAAGGAAACCTTACTTGAAGTTTTTGGTTTCTACAGACTCAGACTCACTTTGGGGGTTGGGGGGTGGCGGGGTGTTCTTTGAAGCAGAAAATGGCTGTAGCCTGAAGGGGAGCAGAATTCGTGGCTCCAAAATCCTCCTCTTTGGCAGAAGGCATATTTTAGGCTGATCACTTTTAAGAAACAGCAAGGCTCTAAAGGAGTTCTGAAAACCAACCAAGTAGATGTTACCCTTTTGTAAGAGACATTTACATTTGTAAGTGAAATCTCCATTTGTATGGGTGTCTCCCGGTATACCAGCAAGAAGAAAAGGGCTCAATCTCTAGACTTATCAATGGAGAAGGCAAAGACCTAAATCTGCATAACAAACTTACCCTAGATCACTGGCCTCCAACCTCCTAACATCTTTTGTCCTTAGCTGGATCTGGGATTTTAAGTGGTGGCTTGGGCCATTTTGAGGAGTTACTCAGTTATCCTGGGTACCCGCCATGTATACAGGAGGCATGCATGCTATTAAACTTGTTTGCTTTTCTCTAGTTAATCTGCCTTTTATTATGGGGTAGGGAGGTGGTCCAGGCATGAACCTAGAAGGGTAGAAAAAAAATTATTTTTCTGACCCCACAAAGCACATCTTTTTCTGATCCAAGGTCCTGGCCTGGTGAGCAAAGCCCTCCCTAGATAAACATTTTTTTTGGTGTGTGATTGGTAAGGGTCTTCCAGACTGGAAAGACCTACGCATGTCAGGATTGTCAAAGGGATCCTGTAGTTGGGTCTGAGCCCATGGGAGAACTTCTTGTTAGAATTTGTATTTTCCGTTCCCCTGCTTCCCTGGATGTCTGCATCTCTGCAAGCATAGAAAGTCTAGAATGTTTTCATAGAGGAAGGCTCCACATCTTCCTGCAGCAATCTTTATAGCAAGCTCTTTTCTCCTTACATCCTGCCTCTCACCAGTCATTCCAAAGAAGAGCCAATTTTCATCCTCACTGTGACAAATTTTCAGTGAGCCCCCTTTTGAAAAGTCAAAAATCGGGGCGCCTGGGTGGCTCAGTCAGTTAAGCATCTGACTTCGGCTCAGGTTACGATCTCACGGTTCGTGGGTTCGAGCCCCGCGTCGGGCTCTGTGCTGAAAGCTAGCTCAGAGCTTGGAGCCTGTCTTTGCATTCTGTGTCTCCTTCTCTCTCTGACCCTCCCCTGCTCTCAGTGTCTCTCTCTGTCTCTCAAAAATAAACAAAAAACATAAAAAAATTAAAAAAAAAGAAAAGTCAAAAATCAATCCGCCTACCCTCCTCACCTCTAGCTTGAGCTAAGGTCTACCTGGTATTTTTGTTTGTTTTGTCTGTCTCTGCTCATAGCCCATCTAGCTCAGGTAACTCAAACACCTGTCTCACCAAAGCAGGCTTGACATTTCCCAAACTTTTCCCTAGGGCACTCTAAAGAGACAGCATAAGGCAAGCTGAGGGCAAAGTACAAGCTAGCACCCCCTCCTCCCCACCAGGTGGGATCTGTGATATTCCTCAGACACCCCTGGCTACCCAAGAATAAAGGAAAGGGGTTTAAGTGCTTGCCATGGTGATGTGGGAAGCAAAGGCAAATGAAAAAATTAAATTCCCTTACTGCCTACAGCCATTGACAAGTCCTTGAGACAGGAAGAGTGACCTCCCTCTAGGAGATCAGTTGTCTCGATGATGACACTTTCCTGGGGCAAAAGGGAATCTTGGCTTGACATTGTTCTGATCCCCCAGGATCCTGTGAGTCTCCTTAAACACATTAAAAAATTAATTTGCAAACCTCCTTTATCTTTAACCCCCAAGTATATGTTGGCAATTATACTCCAGGCATATGGCCCCTAATATACATCTGAAGGGTTTCATGACTGAGGTTTTACTAAGCAGTAATAAATGACAACAGCTAGCCCCACAAGGTCCTGGAAACTTTGCTTCCAAAATTCCTTAAAGACTTCTACTTTCCATAATCCCCTCCCAACCTGAAGTCACTCTTTACAACCCCAGTGCAGCTCTTTCTGCCCACTGTCCTGTCCCGTGCTTTAATAAAATCACCTTTTTGCACAAAAGACGTCTTTAAGAACTCTTCCTTGTCTGTCAGCTCCGAACTCCACCATCACCTCCAAACCGCATCAACCCCATTATCTCTTTCACACATCTTATTAAAGAGAAGGCAACTTCCCTTGGTCTGTTCTCTTTGTAATTCAGTCAGTGGCCATGAGTCCGTGGTGAGAATATTGCAGGTCTCTGTACATCCCCATACTACGTGTTATAGGGAGACAAGGGACTGGAGTTTGCCTGCAGTGAGTGGACCTTGCAACATGATGGAGAAATGATACTAACGTGATGGAACTAACATGAGTCCTTGGTGAGTCACAGATATACCAGGTGGAGTTGTGGCACAAAGCAAACTTTAGCTGCAGCAAATAAGGAGATCATGGAAAATAGCTTCCAGAGCCATGATTCCAGAGAGGGTGAATGAGTTCCTTTTGTTTAGTGTTAGGATGAATGTGTAGATAGGGAATCCTTGTCACTGGTGTAGCAGTGGGCATAGGGTCGCACGTGCACCTTAAGGAAACATGTCCAGACATACATTATATGTTATGTAGATGAGGCTAAGTCTCCTCCTTGGGTGGTGATTTTAGTATTATAATGAGGTAAAGGTAATTCCCGGTCATTCCAGGGGTCACTCCATGGTCCATCGCTGCAAGTGCGAGTCAGGTTTAGCTGAAAGTGTCTGAGTGGTCTGGGCTGGTGGGTGAGGGCATTTGAGAGCACCTGGAAGGGTGGTTTTGGGTTTCGTTTGCCTGAGTTAAGAAGAGCTTTACTCTTAGCTGGAAAGAAGAGCTTAAGGAAAAATGTAAGACAAAAGTTAGAGAATACATGCAGGTGGGGAGTAAAGGTCAGGTCTTGGGGTTGTGAGAAGTAAGGGAGATGATTCATTTTCAGAAATACAAAATAAAAGCTGTGCTGTCTAATTAACAATAGGTTTACAACTTATTGGAAATATGTAGGAACCTGCCCCCCCACCTCCCCCCATTCCCACCCCCCATCCAATGGTGTCCTTAACCCTTAGATACTTCACTTCTTGGTTCTTCCCCTCTCTGTTTTGCGGGCTTATTTTCTCAGACTTTACAATAAGCATGCATCAAAGAAAAGGGAGGAGGGACTGAAAGTCTCTGTGTCACCTTAGGGAATGTACATTTGTTCCAGTCAGACTACTTTTTGCCTTACATGGGCCTAGGCAATGTCCGTGTAAGGCTGTAACCTCTGTAGTACTCAGCCAATGAGGAACCAGGGGAGGGACTTGCACACTAGGAAATAAGTTGTCTGCTGTGCTGCCCCGAGTGTGCCTGTCCATCAGACACCTGTTCTTGCAGCATCACTTCACTCTGCTGAGTCTTCCTGTCCCTCCTTTGATTGGGTCAATGGGCTTATTTCTAACAGGGTCTAGCTAGTGAACCTATGAGCTTTAAAACCTTTAAAATGTTTTAAGGAGAGCAATAAAAACACACACACAATGGTGTTAGGATATTACAGGAATGAAAAATCTTTGGAAAACTCATAAAAATTCCACTGGGATGGGGTGCCTGGGTGGCTCAGTCAATTAAGCGTCCAACTCTTGATTTTGGCTTAGGTCATGATCTCACAGTTGTGAGATTAAGTCCCACATCATGCTCCAACTAGGCATGGAACCTACATAAGATTCTCTCTTTCCCTCTCCTTCTGCCCAACCCCTGCTCTCCCACACATGTGTGTGCAAGCATATGCGTGCAAGCATGTGTGTGCAAGCATGTGCTCTCTCTTTCTGTTCCTCAAAAGAAAAAAAAATCCAATGGGAGATGGACTAAGTCATAGGATATAGGCAGAGAGGAGACCAATGAGATACATGTTAAAAGTGTGAAATCAATGTAACTTGAAGACTATCAAGGTGTGTGTTAAGTCTGAAACACCAACGCATTGACACCTATATTCCTCTAAGATAGCAGTCTGGAGCCATTTTACTGAGGCCAAGTAAATATCTCTTCACATTTATTTTATATCTGAGGTCTTATCAGGTTCTGGTTTACCTAACTCCTGTGCCACAATAATCTGTATTTTGAGCCCAAGTAGAACTATTTCTTTCTGAGTTTGTTTGCTAATGTTGTCTTCTTCATCAGGCTTCTCACCTCATTTCTCTTTTTCCTCCTTATCAATAGCATCTGCTGAGCCATGATCAAGGAGGTAACACCAGTTTAACAGGATATCAGAATCAGTGTGAAATTTCCTACAGAGAAAGAATTTCTTAAAAATCCTTTGTGAGAAGTAGGTTCCCCTTTCCCCCCACAATCAAATATCGAGCATCAGGACCAGGCCAAGGATAGGCAAGGTAGACACCTAAAGAGAAAAATCTAAGGAGACACCCATTCTGCTGTTGTCCAAGGGCACAATCAGCAACTGAAGGACTTGAGAATGGGTGCCTCCTTAAATTTGCTCCTTAGATCACACCTTGCCCCATGTTAGTCCTGTTGAGTGCCTGTTATATGTTAGGCACTGAGGATACACAATAGTTAAGAAATAGTCTTAGGGACCCATATGCTCCCAGGAGAGACAGATACATAAGGAGTCAATTACAACAAAATGGTATAAATGGACCCGTAGAAATAAGGAATTAAACCAGGCTTGAAGGCCTAAAAGAGACTTCTTAGAGGTATAACCAGATAAATCAATAGATGATAGAATAGCACATTTAGCCAAGGAAAGAAAGGGGGGAGGATGTTTGTTCCAAGCAAACAGCCACTGGACTGTTTTCCAATGAGGATGAACTCATCCTCTTGGAAGATGGCATGAAGAAATGGAAGTTCTTAGGACTTTGAAATTCAGTCAGATCCCTTCATTAATCCAAGCCATGTGACAAAAAGCAAGTGATTTAACCTTTTCCAGCTCGATTGTCTTAGCACGCTAAAAAGAAAACTGGAGGCCCAAAGTGGCATCACTAAGGTTAAGGCCCTAAGTAAGTAAACCAGGGCTTAACACCTAATCTAATTTCAATTTCATTCTCCACCAGAAATGTAGTATTGACTGGTCAGTCAGGAAATTTTTGATGGGCACCAAGAAGTCTGTCACATGGCCCTCCCCACTCCCCAGAGGAAGCTGAAGTCAGCTGCCTGAGGAGACCCCCTGCTCTTTCTCCTAAGGGACAATGACCTTGCCTGGAATAATCCTTTCTTTTCTTCCATTTACAACTTTCTTGCCCCACCCTCCTTCTTATAAAAACCTTCCATTTTATTTTATTGACATTCTAGTAGCTCCCCTCTACTTGCTGGAGGGAGTGCTGCCTGACTCACGAATCATTTAATAAAGTCAATTAGATCTTCAAATTCACTTAGTTTTATAATTTTGTTGTTCAGCAAGTAAAATGTTTATAGTACACATCATTGTGCAGCTATTGTGACAATAATGTGCAACAAGAGAGTGATCATTTCTTTTTCTTTTTAAATGTTTATTTTTTTGAGGGAGAGAGAGAGCAGGGGATGGGCAGAGAGGGAGGGAGACAGAGGATCTGAAGCAGACTCTGCGCTGACAGGAGAGTCTGATACGGGGGCTCAGACTCATGAACCATGAGATCACGACCTGAGCCGAAGTCAGATGCTTAACCAACTGAGCCACGCAGGTGCCCATGATAATTTCTGGAAAAAAAATAAATAAATAAAGTAGCTCTTTGTGTCCTGGATTAACACAAACTGCTCTACATATACTTTCTTATGGAGCCTGAGAAAGAGTCAAACTCTGCTGTCTCTGTTTCCTCATTTATAGCAATGACAAAGCCTAAGGGGTAAATTTTCTTATCTATGTCATGCAGGTTTTATGCTATGTAGTCAGTGGGATGGTTTAGACAGGGAGCTTCTACCTTACCAGTAGGCAAATGCGCAAGGAGGTAGACTATCTACTGGTGACCAAGGACTGGGCTGTTGCTCTGCTTCTTTGTAAGCACACATTATCACAAGATTGTGTGACAGCCTTTGCATTTCTCCTCCTCCCACTTTTGAGGCTCAACTTCATGGCTGACTTGAAGGTAACAGCATACTGCTTACTGGGGCCTTGCCATTATCCAGGACCCCTCTGCTCTAGTTTCTTCAGCTGACCTCTGCCAGCAGCTGCACATGGGCTCTGATCCCAAGCAACTTTACTCATTGCTTAGTAACAACCATCACCACTGACCTGTTACCCTGACTACTCACTTCAGGGAATGTGCCTGCTGTGCTCCAAGAACAATGTTAGCTATTAAAATTGGAGAACAAAAGTGTTTCTTCAGTCAAACTAGGGAAGTCCAACAGAGCACACTCATATACCCAGAAACGTGCAGGCTTACTTAGAGACATTCATGGAGGCCCACAATTACCATTTATCCACCACATATTTATTAAGAACCTACTATATGCCAGGCACTGTACAAGGCTGTAGGACAGAGCAGTGGATAAATGGTAAAGTCTCTACTCTCATGAGCCTCAGTGTCTACAGAGGTATTTTTGTTACATCATCCCTGTTTAGATACATTGAGTACAAAGCAAAGCTGTGGAAGCAGGAGAGTGGCCTTCTTTGAACTACTCAGCAGACTGACCGTTCTTATCAGAGCTTCCTAGCAGTAGATGGTAAGATGAAGCCTTCTCTGTTTTCTGGTCTGTCCACACCTCTCTACTTGATATTCCAATACATAAAGAATATCCTCTTCTTCCAACAACCAGAATAGGACAGGACTCAAAAGACTTTTCAATACCTATTTATTCTGTGGATACCAAAGGACAACAGAGAAAAGAGAGGCCACAAGGTGGCCTCCAGTAGAATCTTGGAATCATGACGGTCTGTTTTCAGTTTTGACGGGCTATATCCAGTAGTACTCTGTACTCTAGCTTCAACCCTAAAGGGATTCATTTTGAGTGGTATTTGAAGAATATTCTTGGGTTTTATTCTAGTCTAAAAATGTTCTCTCAGAAAGTTTGACTGAAATTTACCCATCATCTTCCATTAAGCTAACGTGGTTCCTTTTGTTCCCAATGTACCTCCACTTTGGATAAGAAAAGATGAGGAATTTATATATGGATGTGATTAGGAATTTCAGGAAATATTTGAAAAGTATGAAAAAAAACAAATGAGAATCCAAGTAGAAAAAAATAAAATACTAAAATGAAAATATTATTGGATGGGATCCAGAGTAGATTGGACAACATAGAAGAAAGGGTAACTGAACTCAAAGGTGCATCAATATTAATCATCCAGACGGAAGCATTGAATGAAACAAAAAGATTTTTAAAAAAATTAAGACTCCCAGAGGCAGTAGATCAAACTGTCTGCCACATGTGCAATTAGTGTATTAGGAGTGAAGAAGAGAGAAAAAAGGATCAAAAATGTTTGAAGAATTATTGCCTGGAATTTTTCAATATTAGAACATAAAGGATACCCATGAATTCAGATGCTCAGCAAATGCGGAGCAAGGTTATTTAAAGAAAACATATAACTAAGTGAATATTAAAAAAAGAAACATTGCATACAAAGAAACTATGAGAAGAATTGTATATGACTTTTCTTCAGAAACCACAGAGGTCAAAGGATAAAATGTGCAATTTCATTTGTGATGTGGTGGAAATAAAATCTGTTAATGTAGATTTCTAGTGAAAATTTCTTTCAAAAACTAATGTAAAATAAACATTTTTCAGGTTAAATAACAATTGAGATTAAGACTTTTCTTTCTATTAAATTCATTAAAGGACAATTGAATATTAAACCACAATAATAACAAGATATTGTGGAATTATCATATAAGTAGGGGTAAAACATATCTGAACAGTGGTAGAAAGAATAAACTGGGCTATACAGGAAATTGTATTATGATAGATAAAAAGGAAACTTCCCAACACACTGGGTCAAAACATTTCGGATTTCAAAATAGAGGAAAGACTTGGCTGACAAAAGAAAATCACTACCTTATCTTTTCTAATCATGAACAGTTTTTGTTTGTTTGTTTGTTTGTTTGTTTTTAAGTTCTTAACAAAATAATAGTAAGTGAATCCAGTAGCAATAAAAAAATAAAGAATAAGACCTTAACACATTCATTTGGAGGGTAGGGGAGGGCAGCAACAAATTCTCAACATATTTTTGTAGAATTCCATAGGTTTTTCACATTTTTTTAGAAATGCAAAAGATCTAGATTAGCTAGACACCTTACAAAGAAAGAACAGTTCTATAGAGCTCATATACCAACTAATTTCAATGCTTACTATAAACCTTCAATAAGATTGTGCAGAATAATCATAATGAGAGACAAACATCAATAAAACAGATGAGAGAGTTCACAAACAGATCTTCACATAAATCAATTACTGATGTTTGACAAAGTCACCAACTATTTTTGTAAGAAAGAATAATCTTTTCAATAAATGGTGCTGGTACATCTGTATATTTATACAAAAATAAAATTAACTTTGACCTTATTTCATACCTTACACAAAGTTAATTTAAACACAGCAAAGACCTAGGCGCACAAGAAAGTATACTAAAACTGTAAAACATCTAGAAGAAGATATCGGAAAAAATCTTTGTGATCTATTTTAAGAAAAAATATGAATTAATAAATTCAACTTCATTAAAAGTAACAAAGTCTGTCCTTCATAAGACTCTGTTAAAGAAATAAAGGTAATCCAGAGATTAAAAAAAAATTTACAGAGTGTACATTTGAAAGAGCCTTGGATCCAGATTGAAGAGAGAATTCTTATAACTCAATAATGAGAAGACAGTCCAATAAAAGCAGGCAGACTTTTAATGTAAGTATTTTCAGAGAAGATATGCTAATGTCTACAAAACATATGAAAAGATGATCAAATTATTAATCATGAAGGAAACGCCAATTTAAACCACTACAAAATAACGTCTAGACCAGGATGACTACAGTTAAGACAGATAGTATCATATGTTGTTACAGATGTGAAGCACTTAGAAGTCCCAGATGTTGCTTGTGGAAGAGTAAAATTCTTCAACCCTTGTGGGAAATACTTTAGAGTTGGGATGTGGAAGGACAGTGTGTTTCACTGAATAGCTCAAGGTCTCTAGCTGGTGGATGACAGAGTCAGAATTTGAATCAAGAGGTCTAGTGTCAGAGCTCAACTCTTTTCCAAAATGCAAGCCAATGGCATAGTAGTCAAAATCTGTAGTTTTCAGTCTTTCCTAGTATCTGTTGGGAGAGAATATATTTGGAAATAATACTATAGATTTGAAATATCACTAGAAATATAGATCTCATCTTTCTTTGCTCCCTCTGCCTAAACGTACTGATAACCCATTTCTTTTGGCTTCCTTCTCAGTGCCTTAGCGTTTTCTCTACTCTTAGGCAAAGATGTGTCATTTTGGTTTATCCATTACCAAGATACAACAATGTCCCTGGCATTAAAGAGTTAAGTATGATTGGGTTGCTAACATTTCTGAGAACAAACATGAGGGTCCTCAAACAACTTTTAAGTTGCTAACAAGAACACATTCCTAATAATCTAATTAAAATTTTTTTCAATGTTTATTTATTTTTGAGAGAAAGAGACAGAGTGTGAGTGGGAAAGGGACAGAGAGAGAGGGAGACACAGAATCCGAAGCGGGCTTCAGGCTCCGAGCTGTCAGCACAGAGCCGACGTGGAGCTCGAACTCATAAGCCGTGAGATCATGACTTGAGCTGAAGTCAGATGCTTAACTGACTGGGACACCCAGGTGCCCCATTCCTAATAATCCATTTTTCTTATCAAGATCTTGGTGCCATGCTTGCAGATTGGGAAAAAAAGACAGATTGAAGAAAATAGTTAAAATAACTTCATCTTTGAAAGTATGGAGACTAATAGTAATGTTAATGATAATAATAATAGTAATAATAATATAACAATGAGTATTATAGCAGTCTACTATTAATACAGTTAGTATTTATAGTTAACAATTATTTAGGCCTTGATATGTACCAAGAAGTGTCTTTAGCACTTTCCCAAACATGATTATTATCCTTGACATACTGAAAGTAAAATTAAGGCAAAGAAAGTTTAAGTCACCAGACTAGAGTCAGTTAGTGAGTATTCAAATTAGAGTTGGAATCCAAATTAGCCTAACTCACAACCATTTAGGTAGGAAAATGCAGTATTTGTGCTTATTTTAAAAAAAAGGATTACTGAGCATAATGGGGAAAAGGATATAAAAATTTTGAAAACAATTGTTTTGTAAAGAAAAATACTTCTATTGTTAGTAGAGAATAACCTACATTACCTCATCCTCAATTCCATCTTTTATCATTACACATTCCTGGCTCTAAGTTTATTGTCTTTATAATCAATGGTTTAAAAAAAAAACAAAAATACAGTGTGTAATGGAGAAGAGTGCTAGAAAGATCCTGGTCCAGTGTTTCATATGGTAAATACTTCATAAAAAGAATATCCTCCCATTAATTGTTTCTCTGTCAAAAGAATTCCAGAAATTCTCTGTCAGGTATCTCTAGAGAAACTATTTACACAGAGCTTTTTGTTTATTTGGTTGGTTTGGTTTGGTTTGGTTTTGATGGTGCCCAGATTGGTCTTGGAAAAACAGCTTGGAATGTGGATGCACTTCTGTTCCCTTTATCAAATGTGGTCCACTGCAGTCTGTGCCACACAAATCTTTCTTGCTACTCCCTTCCCTGAGGACCTGCAGGAACCTATACAAATGCTTCTGCTCAGCAGGGAGAGCAGTTCTACAGGAAAACCAAGGCAGCTGGCTAAAAGACACAGGTGAAGTACATGGTCATGGATTACCTGAAAGATGGGATAGAAAGTGAGGCTGAGCAGGAAGACTTACGGATATAGAGATATATGTCACTACCAAGCTGGAGGGAGGAAGGACGAGGCTTCCAGAGCTTGAGGGACATGAGCTAAAACTAGATTATGGTGTTGTGCCAAGGCACAGATTGCTGAAGGGAACTTTCTATAGTAACAGTACCTCTGGAGAAAGGGCACCAAAGAGTCTCTGAATGGTTTTAGAGCGATAGTGCAGTCCAGAGCCGACAGCCAAGAAAGAATTCTTAAGATGTCTTTGGTGCAAACAGGGTGATTTTATTAAAGCACAGGACAGGGCCTGTGGGCAGAAAAAGCTGCACTGAGGTTGTGAAGAGTGACTGGTTATATACTATGGAGTTGGGGGAGATAAATTCAAGAGGAAGTTTCCAAAGGGATTTCCATATGCTTAACATAGACTCACAGATTACTAGAGGCCTAATTTTTGTTAAGCTAAGGTTATTTTTTCGCTCTAGCAAAGCATTATTATTGGACAGTAGGGAGTTCCTGGAGATTAGGCTACTGATAAGATTGCCTTTTTCTTGTAACTTACTAACATATTTGTAAACTGATGGAGACGGTATCAGTTGAACCTTTTGTTTTCTGTCCTTTCCTTTGTTCTTAGGCAGCCAGAAATGCCTGAGGAATATCACACACACATATCCCAGCTGGGTGTGTATGGAAGGTGTTGTTAGCTTCCACTTTGCCCTCAGCTTGCCTTATGCGCCCTCATCATGAATGATGAAAAAGCTGCTAGAGCTCTGAAGCCATGATAGAGGAAGGGCAGCGATGAGTCAATAGGAAGAGATTCTGGTTTCCATAGCCCAGGATTTCCTCCATTCCTATTCTCTTCTGCTTCCTCAATCTACCAGTTTTCACAGTGGGTAAGATAACACCTATGATCACCCTCAGTCTCAAGAGGATGCCTGAGTAATGGTTTCTATTTTCTGGTAGAGGTCAGAAAGAGCAAGATATTTTGAGTTTATCAAGAGCAAGGTTAGAGAAAGCACAAGGAGGGTTTACCAGATAGCAATGTTAAAAACAAACAAAACAAAACAAAACAAAACAGTAACAATAGCAACAGAAAGATGAAATAGTTTATTCAAACCACTGTAAGAGAGGAAAAATAATTTTCCTTTACCCTTCTAGATTTTTGACTGAGGACTCCCTATAGTAAAAGATTAATTGGAGAAAAATGAGCAAAAGTTTAATAACATACATATCTCCCGTCTACCTGGGACATACCCAGGCAAGTGAGTAACTCCTTGAAATGGTCCAAACCATCACCTTCAATGCCTTCTTTGGATGAAGAGGAAGAAAAACATTGAGGGCTGGAGAGGTAGCAGGGAGGGCTTCTAATGGGAAGTTCCCAGGAAAAGCACAGTAAACAAGGGAATGGTTGTTACGCATAACAGTTATGTCTCTGCAGCAAGAAGACGTAAGGGTGCGTTATGGCCATTGGTAAGAATAACTGTGGAGAAGAGATTGGTAAGAGTTTCCAAAGATTTACCACTTCTCTTCCAGATCTCCCCTATAAATGTAAATGTCTCTTACTGGTCAGTGTAAGGATCAGAAAGGTAGCATCTACTCACCTTCTGTTCTAGGTCTGCTGCTTCTTAGAAATAATCAGCTCAAGATCATCGTAAGCCAAACAGGCATATTTTGGGGTGGCAGATTCTGCTCCCTTTCACATCCATCAATATGAACTTAAACAGTTTCCCAAATATCTACTGGCTAATCCAATGCATCCAACTTAATGCACCCAGAGGGTATTTTGCCTTATTTCCCAATGCTACTAGGCTGTTCCTGCGGAGATGTTCCTACTATTATTGTTGCAGTCTTTCCAAGAAAGTGCTTCCTAAGGCTAGTCTTTTAATGTAGGTTCTTTTGACAGATCTCCAAGTACCCGAGTTTTACCCATTTGGTTCATGGAAGGTCCTATCCAGTAAAGTCCTTGCACCGTATGACCTCTAAAAGTTCTTTCTCAGGGATCCTAGGCTGTGAAGAAGGCATTATCTTTCCCTAGTCTGTTACCTCAGTTTAAGTATCTCTTTATCGTTCACTTGGTTCAAAAGAGTCAATAGGCATATTGGAATCGTTTTTTACATTTACTGGTCTTGGCTCTTTCTTTTTCTCCTAGCCTCATGGCATCCAAGGATGTCCTACAGTAATCTCTTCTCCACAGTCATTCGTTCCAATGGCCATAATGCACCCTTATACCTTCCTGCTTTCTGGATGTATACAGAAGTCTTTGGGTTAAAACTAATGAGGACTTCATGCTGTCAATCAGAAGCTGACAAGAGATGGCAAGCTAAGAGCTAAAACAAGCAAAACTGATAAAACCTTTGTAGACTCATTGCCCGGCTAGCTCTCTTTCCCCAGGTCTTCCTTGATGATCTATCACAGAGTGACTTCAGATAGTCATAGAACTTTTATTTAAATCCTTTTGTTGTCCACTTTTCACAGATTTGGTAAAGAACTCTGGTCTTGAGGGTGCCTCCTCCAGTCATGTTTTTGGTGACTAACTCCACTCAAGTCCCCTTCTTCTTCATCCTCATGGGCATACCTGGCTTTGAGGCTTTCCATACCTGGATTTCCATCCCCTTCTGTTGTCTCTACACGGTCTCCATTGTGGGCAATACCACCATCCTGGCTGTCATCAGGACAGAGCCCTCCCTACACGAGCCCATGTACTTGTTCCTCTCTATGTTGGCTCTGACAGATCTGGGGCTCACCTTCACCACTTTGCCTACGGTCATGGGGCTCCTCTGGTTTAATGCCTCAGAGATCAGCTTTGAGGCTTGTTTTGCCCAGTTCTTCTTCCTCCATGGATTCTCTTTTATGGAATCTTCTGTGTTATTGGCCATGTCCTTTGACCGTTATGTGGCCATCTGCCGCCCCCTCCATTATGTCTCCATCCTCACCAACCGGGTCATCAGCAGAATAGGGATAGCCATCATTTTCCGCTGTGTTCTGACTGTTCTTCCCGCATTATTCCTACTGAAACGGCTTCCCTTTTGTGGCTCCCACCATCTCTCCCACTCCTACTGCCTTCATCAAGACATGATTCGCCTGGTGTGCGCTGACACCACTATCAATAATTGGTATGGATTGGTTACAGCTCTGGCCTTTATTACATTGGACCCCCTGCTCATTGTGGTCTCCTATGTGCTCATTCTGAGAAGTGTCCTGAGAATCAGCTCCCAGGTTGAAAATTTCCGGGCTCTGAATAACTGTCTGTCCCACATTCTGGCTGTCCTGGTCCTCTATGTGCCCATGGTGGGACTGTCCATGACTCACCGCTTTGCCAAGCATGCCCCTCCAATTGTACATGTCATCCTGGCCAACATCTATCTCCTAGCACCTCCTGTGATGAACCCTATTATCTATAGTGTTAAAACAAAACAGATCCGTCAAGGAATTTGTCACCTCTTTTCTCATAGACGATTACACTGGAGTGTTGAGAAGTAGGTTTTGGGTATTATTATTGCTTAAAAAAGAACTTGGGAGGGGCACCTGGGTGGTTCATTCGGTTGAGCATCTGACTCTTGATTTTGGCTCAGGTCATGATGCCAAAGTCATGGAATTGAGCCCTGACATGGGGCTCTGCACTGAGCATGGAGCCTGCTTGAGGTTTTCTCTCTCCCTTCTGCCCTTCTCCCCTGCTCTCTTGCTCTCTCTAAAATAATATTTTTAAAAATTAAAAAGAAAAAAGAACTTGGGAAACTTGGAAAGTTATGGTTTGTGTGTCCAGTCATGTATGAATCACAAAGCAGGAATTGAGGTACATATATCATTATGCTCCCTGAATTTTAACTTAAATTAAGCTGAAACATCTACTCATTATGTAGCTGCCCCCATTTACATGAGATTTTTGCATGCCAAGTTCCTCAAAGTTGTAATTCTCAACTTCTTTTTGCTCGCATTTACTCATGAAATATTTAAACTCTTAATTCTATTTAACCAATAGTATTTTTATCTATCAGTTAACATGAGTTCATGGCTTCCCTGATCGTAACCGTAAAGTCCTCTGTCAGACATGTTTTTCACTGCTTGTGGCTTTATCATCTTCTGCCCTCTCTGGGTAAAAAGATTCTTTATAATTAAATCTCATCGCCCTGGATCACACTGTTTGGGAAGTGACAATATGATCAATGCTCCTGAAAGACTTTCTTAGGCTTTGGTGGAATGAGTCATTTACAGTCTTTTGGCTTGATTGTTTTCATAAAAGGCTTATATCATTGGTCTTGGTCCCTGATGAAAATGATGTAGCTAAGAACAAATTCTTGCCGTTGAACATGTTAGAAAAAGTGAGCCAGATATAACTTGAAGGCCAAGAACTTTCCCAACATCTGTAGTTTTTATTGTGTTTCTTACAGACCTGAAATGTACAATAATTGTAATGCTTAGTCCACTATTCTGGACATGCAAATTCTGTACCAACGCAATTCCAAACCTCCTTTTGGTGAGTGGAGCTGTGAGTAAGCTGGGGGCTCCCGTAGGGGCAAACGGCCAAGTGAACTTGGGTTATTTGAGGTGTAATTGAAAGAGGGGCAGTGTTTCCTTGGTGAAGTAAAACATTGAGAAATGCCTGACTTCTTTCTAACTGCTGAATAAGGTCTGGGAAATGCTTTGTCTTTGTCAAGATGGCAGAATGCTTAAATAAAAGAATACATTTAAATGCATATATTGTGCCAGTGTCTCTATTCTGATATACCAGGACGTCAGAGGCATTATTTTTCATTTTAACTTCAGAAAACCTCTGTTGAGGGCTGCCTGGGTGGCTCAGTCAGTTAAGTGTCTGACTTCCGTTCAGGTCATGATTTCAGCGTTCTTGAGTTTGAGCCCTGTGTTGGGCTCTGTGCTGACAGCTCAAAGCCTGGAGCCTGCTTCTTTCTGATTCAGTGTCCCCCTCTCTCTCTACCCCTCCCCCACTCATGGTTTGTCTCTCAAAAATGAATAACTTTTAAAAAATAAAAAATAAAAAAACCCTCTGTTGAGAGTGATTTTATTAGAGCTAACGGTGAAATAACTGAAACTCCGGATGAAGTGACTGCAGGGTTCGTGTGGCAGAGCTTCTCCTCCATCTGAACCATAAGAAGACTTCAGGGACAGCCCTCTGCCCCTTTCCTAGAGGCTGTATACTGGTTCTTTCACTACAGGGGCAGGTGGCAGTATTTGCAAATCTTGGGAGGGGAATGGTTGGAGAGCAGAAGGCTTGTGCCTGAGAGATAAGACTCCAAGTCCAGGGAGGGGCTAAGCAATTGGTTCCTCATGGCTGTTGTCTCATGGCTCAGATAGTACCCCCACCTCAGACCTCTTAACCCTGTGTGCATGGGGACTCCTGCCTGGGGACAGGGAGGGGTTAGTCACTTATGAAGAATGATTTCCCTGAACTTGAATCCCAGGGGAACACCCTGATTTTCCTTAGAGACCTCCCCTTGGGGTCTCTTTCTGACCTTCACCCCTGTCTCCCTGGCCTTCTCGCCTTTGTCTTTTACCTTTCCTTCACTCATTTCCTTCCTGTCTGTTCCATTGACCTTATCTTCCCACCAGAGTCTTGTTCTGTCCTCTATACTTTCTGTTTCTCATCTTGCCCACTAGGGCTCACCTCTAAGTCACTCAATCCTCAGTACAGAGCTGGACCAGTGCGTGTCCCTCAGGTACCCTGGCATCACCAGCTAGCCCTCACACATAGCTGATTGCCGGGCTTCTCCGTGGGTGGTTGACTGATCCTAAGTCTCTAACTGGCACTTGCCAGTGCTTCAATGTGTGTGATTTCCAGTGCTACTGATGAGCCTGCTCCCCCCACTCCCCTGCCCCCAGCTTACATTCATGCCTCTCTGGCCACAGTCAGACTCTCACATCCTCCGAGAGGCAGGCAGAGATCCTCTAAGAATGGCTTGGGACACAATCATCCTGCCTTCAAGTCAGTAGGTATGACATTATATGACATCATATGAATGACATCTATGACATTATAGAGAATGCCAATTGAAGTGGAGGTGATATCTGCACCAACCCCTTGTCTTCAAAGGTTATATCTAAAGATTTTTAAAAACATTACTGAATAATGTATCAGGTTGTGTTAAATACAATCGAGTGCGTTTTATTGCAATGTTCAGCCTCACCAGTGCCTTAAGGTACCCGGAATGGTGTGAAGCAAGTAGTCCGTCACACCTAGAACCCTGTCAGGCCACAGGGTGACATGTGTCACTCATGATGTTTTAATGTGTGAATATTCTTTCTGGGAGAAATTCTTTGGGGTAGTAAGACCATATCCATGGCCATGTGTAAAGGAGAAGATGTTTGCTGGCTGGTACGGCAGAATACTGGGTTGTTATTCTATCTCTAACTAAATGCATCTCCTCACAGTATGTTCTACCACATGCTTCATCATATCTTTCCTTATTCCCCGAGGAGGGGTAAGATAATGCTGACAACTTATTGCTGGGATGGACCCAGCCTGGCATTGTTTTGTTTTTGGCATTGCCCTACGCTCTAATTCCATGGTTTCCACAGCTGCCAGCCACCAGTGATACTGCTCTCAAGGCACAGAACCTGCTGCTCGGTGACCACCAGTCCTTCAGTTAGCTAGATGCTTCCATGGACTTCTGATACATAATTGGACTTTATTTTCAGGGTCGGCTCAGTTCCTGGCCCTAATGATCTAAATGTCTATATAACTCCTTACCAGATTAAAAAAAAAAAGAAAAAAGAAATGTTCATAGGCATCTGGATAGCTCAGTTGGTTAAGTGTCTGACTCTTGGTTTCAGGTCAGGTCATGATCTCATAGTTTGTGAGTTTGAGCCCCGCACTGGGCTCTGTGCTGACAGTGCAGACCTGCTTGGGATTCTTTGTCTCTCCCTCTCTCTCTCACTGGAATTCAAGGTTATTAAAAATATATTATTTTCGTAATTGGTTTGGAGTCGGCTGTGATGGCAAGGAAGCGAAGAACCAGCCGTGGCTTGAGCAACCCCCTTGTAGACTCCTCTTCCATATCTTTATTTCTTTTTTTTCTCTCCTTGGGTATCCTGTGGCTCTTAGGAAAACATGGAGATCACAATGATGGAAAATTTTTCACTAAAAATCAACATTTCATATAACTGCATTCGAAAAAAAATTCACCAATGGAAAGTTAGGGAAGTTGAGAAAGGTGTCCTATGAAGTTGGCACACTCAGAATATGTGCCCGGGAAGGAACAGGCAGACCTTGTACACAGGAGACTCTGATTATTCACTTTGGGGAGTCTCCTGTGACATAGTGGTGTGCAAACACATCCCACTTAGTGGGATGCCCCAAAGGCAGACTTCTGTCTCTATTTCTACCTCTAAACTATCTATATATATAAAGATGCAAGATAAAAAAATAGACAGAGGAACACCATCCACTCCTCATTTAATTTCAGTTTAACAAAGAACATTTTATTAAGCTCCTACTCTACACAAAGCATTGTGCTTAAGGTACAGTGCATTTCATAGCCTGGTAAGGGAGGAGGAAGAAGGAGGAAATTTCAAGGGTGGCAGGTGCCTCTAAACACGAAGATGTGCTCATCCATGTGCCTAACACACACATGGACATTACATGGCTCATACATTGAACCAGAGCATTTTCCATAGTCCCACATTTGCATATTTGGCTTCCCTCCATGTCACACAAAATTCCAGGGATTCTGTGAAGTTCTTCTTTGGTGATCAAGGGCAAGGGAATATGCAGAGGTCAGAAGTTCATGTCTATTTGGTCTGATTTCATCAGTCTTTAGGGAAATAATCTGCCTCTAGGTGGTCTGTATGAGGCTTCTTGAACCTTAGCAAATATATTCCTTCCTTTTCCTATATTGAATCCGTAACCACCCTTCCTGCCACTATTGACAGTGGGACCTTATCTGAATACCTCCTCCCCTGCTATGTGGGTGAAACCTATCCCTACGGCTTGTCATGAAACCCTTTTCAAAAACCCAGGCCTTCTGCTCCTAACATGTGTCTCCTCCTTTCTCTTTCTTCCCACACAACTGCAGACACATAAGCTACCCTCTATCACCTCAGTTTTGCACATGTGAGGAATACATACCAAGTTCCAACCAAGTCCAGTTCTACTCTGAATTAATTTCCTCTTCAGGCTGTGATTATATATAATTTCTGACTAGCACCTTTCGTCAAGATCATCATAACAAAACTTCTTCCTCTGGATCAGGAATTGATTTGCTTCTTGATCTGAATTCACTTCACTGTGTAAAAATAGAGCTTTCCTATTTTACATGTGCTGTTGTCTTCCTGGTGTACTGCGTTCAAGAGCAATCATTTGGAAATTAGCTCAGAAAGACTCTCTGCTTCACTGATGACAAGGTTCTAGGACAGGCAGCGGGTGCACACATGGGACACGACAGATAAATTTAATGGTTGCAAGGTTACAAGGATGTCCAGTCCATATGAAAACAAGAATTTGTTGGACCATGCCACTCAGAGTCCATGAGTTAAGAGTCACATCAGAGCTGCTGCAAATAGAATGAGAACATTTACTACAAAATGAATATCAATTGAACCTACGCTAAGCACCTGGCATTGTGTTTAGTGCTTTACATGACTTATTACATTTCATCCTCATGGAAAAACAAGGGGGGAGTGGCAGAATAAAAAGTTGTATCTGACTTTTTTTTCTGACATTTGTCTGTTTATTTAAATGTTTCTTAGAAATTTATGCCAGTCCAGTTATCTTTATGTTTTTAATCTCTTAGCCTTTCCCCAGACAGGAGAAAGTAAATGTCATGTTCTTGATGGGGCAGAGGGAATAATTGGAGTATACTACTGCGAATCTGCTTAGTTTTAATACTATAGATTACAGGGCTCATAAAACGAAGGAAAAGGAAATAGATGTAGCTCATTGTGATGTGTACTAGATGGGGAACATTCTTCCCAAATCGGTGGATGAATGTCAAGCCAAAAACATGACATAGAAGACCAAGATACAGAAGATGTGGGAGACACATGTGTTGAGGGCCTTGGATCTCTCCTCTCCAGATGCAATGCTCATGACATCTTGAGATTCAAAATATAGGAGCCAAAGATTATCAGGAAGTCCATTAGGACTATAGAAAATACCACCACAATAGGATACAGGCAATTGAAGGTGATATCAGCACAGGCTAATTTGATAACATCTTGGTGGAGGCAGAATGCATGAGAGAGGACATGGGATCTGCAATAGGAAAACCAAGAGAGAGGCAATATTGGAGGCAAGATGAGAACAAATCCCCTCATGAAAACTCCCACTCCAATCTTTTTCATTTGGTGTTGGTAAGAATGGAAGTATATCTCAGTGGGTTGTGAATGGCGACCAACTGATGATAGGCCGTGGCAACAAGCAAAATCCCAGACTCTGTGATAGAGAAACTGTGGATGAAGTAGGCTTGGAGAAAGCAGGAACCGTGGCTGATTTCCCTATGATTTATCCACATCACACACAGCACTGTAGGCATTGTAACCAGGGTCATCCCAAGGTCTGTGGTTGCCAGCATGGCTAAGAAATAATACATGGGCTCATGGAGGTTGTGGTCAACTTTGATGAGAAATAAGATAATGCCATTGCCATGGAGTATGAAGATATAGATGACATATAACGGGCTAGAGATCCAGTGGTGTGTCTTTTCCAGGCCCACAAAGCCAGTCAGCAGAAAGGGTGTAGCAGAAAGGGTAGCACTGGTGTTGACTTCCATAATGGGTATTACAGTAGGATGAGTCTTCTGTTAAGGAAAGACCACGTTAGACCTGTAAGTCCCCAGACATTCCTCTTTAGTCACTTCTACTTTTTTTTTTAACTTCCTGTAGCTCTTCCCTAAACTGTAGTGACACCAAAGAAATAAAACATTCTTTCTTAGGAAAGCCTTAGAGATAGAAAAAAAAGTAATACAATCAACAACTGCAAATCAGTGCTTAACATATATGCCAGCCAATGTACTAGGCAAGGTGGATATAGTAATTTATGAGAAAGAACTGGTTCTTGTCTTTATAGTTTGAAATAGATTCAGAGATCTTATGTTTTCACTCATATGTGGATCTTGAGAAACTTAACAGAAGACCACGGGGGAAGGGATGGGGAAAAAAAAAGTAGTTACAAACAGAGAGGGAGGGAGGCAAACCATAAGAGACCCTTATATACAGAGAACACACTGAGGGTTGATGGGGGGTGGGGGAGGGGGAAAATGGATGATGGGTATTGAGGAGGGCACTTGTAGGGATGAACATTGGGTGTTGTATGTAAGCCAATTTGACAGTAAATTATATTAAAAACAGACATAGATTTACATAATGAAATAGGAATAACAGAAATATGAAAATTATAATAGAGGACTTACAGAACTCTGTGGGAGCATGTATGTGACTTACGCTTTTAAATCTGGCAAGGTTTGGGCATGGTCAAAGAAAGCTTCCCAGAGCATGTAACATCTGACAGATATATGGGAATCAGGTAAAAAGGAAGGCCATTTTCACTCTGAGGGAAGAGCAGAGGAGAAATTCCTGAGGCAAGAATGGGCTTGAAGAAATAATTTATACTCAATGCAGTTAGAGGCCTCAAGATGGGAGTAACAAATGATTAGACTGTAGAGGTTTTATTGGTTTCAAAAAGTCATACGAAAAGGCTAGTATGGTGGCCCTTTTACCACAAATAAAGCTCAAAAACACTTAAACATCTATGGTTTGTAAATGCTTCTTCTATCAGTGTTGGGATAAGCTAGGGCACGGGCAAATACCAGTATATCACCACAAGTATAAAGAAGAATATTCTAGAGTGAGTTCATCTCACATTTGTATGAAGCCTCTGAGACCTCCAGACTTTCACTTTCAGATGATTCCTTATCTGACAGTCCAGCTTCTCAATCTTTAACCATGTAATTTTGGGCAGACTGCTTCCCTCATCCTGTGATCCTCCTTTAAAAAATAAATGAGAAGAATTAAGTGTCCTTTGCCCTGTGAGGACCATAATGCAATATCATTTGGGAGTGGACTTTGTAAGTGGTGCAACACTGTGCCTCTTTGAGGGATTTGGGCTACATCTATGTAAAGGGGCCGTTCTGATTCTGTTTGGCAGAGGAAGGCCAGGGTCACTCACACTCAGATATGCTGTTATTCCAATTTGCTCAAAATGTTTGGTAATGGGGTTTTAAGAAGGCTTAAGATGACAGTGACTGAAATGAATAGTTAGAGGTTAGTGAAGGTTCCTGGGGAGAGGAGGGAGGGGGGAATGGGAAAAGGTAAGCACCGACCAGACTGAGGGGAAACCTACAGCCTTGGGGCTCCCATGGGAGTCGAGGTGAGGCGAACTTTGTCCCAGTAGAGCTGGAAGAAGCAGAATGTGAAAACAAAAACACAGAAACACAAACTTGTTTTGGCCAGAGATGGATCTGAGTTGCCTATTCTCACAAGTCTAGCCAGGACTCTTTCCTCTGCCATGCTGAGACCCAGATGGGTGGGGGAGGCAGACAGCTGGGGAGGACCAAGCTGGAGAGCCTAACTGCTTCCTTCCTATTATACAGCAGACATGGCCTGGATGTGTTGCCAGTGCACCCTATGTTTTAATAGAATGCCCACACACATCTCACTTTCCCCATTTTTCAATTAATTGTTAATTAGGATAATGTACTCAATGACATAGTTTCATGCTGTTGAAATAATTTTCAGGCACACGATGGAGCCGCTCCTTCCCGGGAGTCCCACATCAGCAAAACCAAACTTAGACAACTTCTGTGTCCCTGCACTTGACCATACATGTGGTATACCCAGTCATCCAGGTCCCACACTAGAAGCCAACTCTGAGTTTTCTCACCCCACACAAGGCTGCCTGGGTGACTCCAGAGAGCAAGATATTTTCTCAAGATATTTGTCTCTTCCCTATTCTTTGTTCTTTGTTCTTTATTCTTCATCCTATAAAAGCTTCTGTCCTCACCACCCCCCCATATTGCAGTTCTCCAAGTGGAGACTCCACTTCATGACCTGTTAAATACAGTTTGTTTGTGTCCTCTACATAGTCTTCTTTAATCATTATTTAACACTGCAGAGACCTGTAACTCTACAACTCTTGCCTTATGACCTTGAAAAGTAAAAACATCAACTCACAGGGGTGTCCATTCCTGGGGAGCCCTTAAGATCTAGTATCAGTGAAAAACGATTTCCCCAAACTAATCATTCTAATCCAAAAATTTGGCGGCTTCAGGAAGACACTCCGAGTCTCTCTTGTCTCGTGTGTCTTCTCATGGAGGAACACCACCCAGACATTCACATAAGAAACTTCACATTTGCCTTGCCTTTGGATCCTTCTCCTTTTGTTTCATTTCCCCAATCCCTGTCTGCTTTGGGCCCTTTATTCTTATCTCATGATTTTCTGACATCATCTCTACTGTCTGACTAGGTAGTTTATACCATCTGTTCTTATACACGGTGTCTAGCAGATGCAACTTAATCACCAAATTCTCATTATAAGGCTCAGTTCATAATAGTTATACTTTTCCAAGCCATGAACTGAAATTCCTGACTTTTATACCAGTGAATATTGGCTCTGAATGGCTTTCTATTTAAAGCATCCAGCTTTTTCCCTTTTTACCAGCATCCTTTGCTGATAAAAATGGTGACCACCTTCCCCTACCCACACCACCCCAGCACCAGATCCACTGTTACTCCCTATCTGTGTGGGGTTTGAGATCCTCAAAATCTACAGTGTCTAAACCTCAATTTAGAAGGGAGTGAACAAAGGAGTTCTACTCTGCCTTTAGCTGCAGAATTTGCACACTTAGCTCCTGATGGATAATAGGCCCACTTCTGGGAAGATGCAGCAATTTACAGTAAAGTGTCTGATGTCAGATTCTACAAAGTCTGCCTCTGCTTTAATCTGAGGCTGGTCTATTTGGTATGTTTTTCTTTCTGTTAGTCTATACACATGGCCTCCCATCCTCAACCTGATTTAAGCTCTGGGGGAGTAAATGCCAGGTGGCACACACAGGAGTTAAGAGGAAGTTCGTACACATAGCTGAAGAGAGCAACAGGGGAAACAGATAATCCATCCCAAAGCTCTGATTAATTCTAAAGCTACCTGCTTCTATTCCCACAGGTCTTTTGCTTTTTTCTTCCAAAATACATCTGCCTAGTAAGGAAGACAGATTTTGGCTTTTCCTGATTCCAAAAATCTGCAAGAAGAGATTATTTAGGAACCCAGTTTTGGGGGGTCTTTGGGATATATTCCTATGCCTCATCACCGCTTGACTGACATATTACTGCTTTTCTCTGTAAGTTTCATTAAACCAACTCTCTATACCCTAACCATGACCTGTTCCCTAAACTGAGCCTTCCAAGACAAGGCACATTGGAGCTTCTTAATGACCTGTTTATGAGTCTTTTGTTCATCGGTGTCATAGATGTGACCCTGGACTCCTATGCCTGGCCAGGGTCTTGGTTCCAACACCTTCTGTTTAAATCATACCCAGAAGCCAAGCTTCAAAGAGCATTTGTTTCAGAAGGTCCTCTCCAAGGCCCATTTCTGCCTCCTCCCTTTGTTATTCTCCCAGCCTTGGGAATTTGGAGCTTTGGAACAGTGGTGCCCCATGGTCTTGAGCTGTATCCTGGTTTGGGCATTAGCCTTGTCACCAGAAAGGTGATTAATTTTAAGCATCACATACTGGTAGGAATGAAAAGTTAGGGAAGATGGCCTTTTCGATCTGTTTTTTTGTTTTTGTTTTTGTTTTTTTGGAGAACTCCCAGGACTTTGCCTCTACACTGAAACATAAACATGTGGATAAAAGGACCAGAGCAGGGCATTAAATTTGTCCATCAGGAAAGTTTCCTCACCTTAATTCCCTTGACCCAGGTGTTTGGCTAGGACCATTGTGATCCCAGAACTCTGCTCTGTTTCATAGGACTCACTTCCATCAAAACAAAACAAAACAAAACAAAACAAAAAAACCAGACTTCCCAGTCCTATATTTCTTATGAGCTCTTTCTCAGATTTCTCCATACCAGCTCTGCAAGGTAAGGAAGGACAGAAAGGGAAGAGAGAAACTTTTGGAGGTGTCAATCAAATGCACCCATTTGAAGACTTTCTAAAAGATATTGTTATCCCAGTGCCCTTTATATTAGTCTGCTATGGAAGGTCCCAGGATCACTGAGCTTAGAGAGAAACTCAAGAAAGATTTCCTTTGATGGAGTTTAGATCCCCATGAATTGATTCCCAAAAGCACAGGAAAAGGATACATCATGACGTAAAGAGTTGTGAGCTTAAATATTTTTGAGGGTGTTCCATGAGAATACAATGTAGGATGCGCAAATATTGGTAGATATTACAGGGCATAATAACAGAGACATTCAGAGGACATGCAAATTCAGAAACATAATCAGAAGAACTGGGGCGCCTGCGTGGCTCAGTCGGTTGAGTGTCTGACTCTTGATTTCAACTCAGGTCATGATCTCACAGTTCGGGTTTGTGAGTTTGAGCCCCGTATCGAGCTTTGTGCTGACAGCATGGAGCCTGCTTGGGATTCTCTATCTTCTTCTCTCTCTGCCCTTTCCCTCCCCCCACACACATGCAATCTCTCTCTCAAAATAAATAAATAAACTTAAAAAAATAGAAGAACCAACAAACCAATAGACACATAGAGACATGGGTCATTTTAAGTTTTATTCATTTTGATCAAAAATTTATATTTATTAAGGATTATCCATGTGGCAGTTTCTATCATAGAATAGGAGATAAGACCTATAATATCATTATCCTCCTGGAGCACACTGTCTAGAAACTATGAAAAGATAAAGATAAATGTCATGCAGACCAGATACACAGCTTAGTTGAATAAAAATAAATGAATGAATGAATAAACAAAGAAACAGTTCATTGAGCTAATCTGGTGAAGATTATTTATGAGCCTGGAAGCTGCTCTAAAGGTCTGGTTTCATGTTTGTTTTCTCCATGCTACTCATAAATCCCAAGTGTTCTGGAAAATTATTACCTCCCTATGAGCAAGGTGGGGGGGGACAGGAGTCTGAGACCACTTTGAATGCCAGCATGACAAAGCCCAGGGACAGACTCCCTCTATATGAAGGGAAGTGACTAGTCACTGTGTGGAACCTTGTATAATCCCAGCCTTTCATACTCAATCTTCTGTTCATAAGAACATCTTCTCTGATTCAGTTTAAAATTTGTCACCTGAGTCATGTGTACTACTCTTTAGCTGGCCATAGGACCATGAACTCCTCTCCATGTCTCCCCATGTGAGCAAAATAAATTTTCGTAGCTATTTGGAACCAGAAAAGGTCATTTTTCTTCTTGCCACAGGCATTGCCTCCATCCTCCCCACTCACACGTATGACTAACTCTTTGTCAATTCTGGTATTTTTAACATTCCAGGAACTTCAGTCTAGCCTTATCTGTGGTATATTGCCAAGCTGGAGCTTTAATACCATTTTACTATTTGAAAATATATATCTCTGTTCCCCTGTGTCTAGGACTAGCTCATCAAGACAGTGGTCACCTGGATTAAGAATTATATCTGTGTTATATTTTTACATATATTTACATTATGTTATTAACAATAATAATACCTAATAAATATTTATCAAACATTTAACTGGACAGACTTAGATATAGTTTCCCTAAAGTTGCCATATTGAACTGAGGATAGGGTAAGTCTCATCATTTCACTTAGTGCAGTTTTCTGGAAATAGCAACTATTTCCGTATTTGTAAAAAAATAAATTAAT
This sequence comes from Cryptoprocta ferox, assembly GCA_028646485.1. Lineage (NCBI taxonomy): Eukaryota > Metazoa > Chordata > Mammalia > Carnivora > Eupleridae > Cryptoprocta > Cryptoprocta ferox. The sequence continues at coordinate 50,008,144 of CM053575.1, forward strand.
GTTTGAGATTAAGACTGTCATTGCTGAGTATATCAGAGCCAAGACACATAGAACATTTGGAAAAACAATGGGCTCTGACTCAAACTGTTAGAGACCCATAGTGTAGATCCAAGAATTGTATGGTCAGGTGCCTTACGCTCACCAAACAGTATGAGTTACCTCTGAAAAGAGTAAATCAGTTGGACACTTGAGATATATGCTTAGTATTGTACATATATTATGCCATACACTATCTAGCAATAAATGGGCCATGTAAAATGGTATTCTGAATATCAGAGAGAGGTAGGTTTCCACTGACATGTCTTTCCCTAGTTGTTCCTAACAACAAACCTGTCAGTTTGTCCAGGTTCCCTGAGTTATTCGTTGGAGAGCAGTGAGTCAAATTTATGCTCGAGAATGAGGCAGAGAGAATAAGCGAATTATACCACTTTGGATCTGCTTGGTTTTAACGCTATATATAACAGGGTTCATAAAAGGGGGGAAAAGGAAGTAGATGTAGCTCATTGTGATGTGCACCACACGAGGAGCATGTTTTCCAAACCTATGAATAAATGTTAGACCAACTACAGTGACATAGAAGACCAGAATACAGCAGATGTGAGAAACACACGTATTGAGAGCCTTGGCCCTTTCTTCTCCAGAAGCAATGCCCATGACAGTCTTAAGGATCAAAAAGTAGGAGAAAAAGATGGTAAGAAAGTCCAACAAGACCATTGCAAATACAACCACAACTGGATAGAGACGATTGAAGGTGATGTCAGCACAGGCTAATTTGATGACATCTTGATGTAGACAGAAAGCATGAGAGAGTACATGGGATCGACAATAGGGAAACCAGTGAAGACGAATAATTATTGGCATGATTGACAGACCGGCCCTTGTCAATACCCCCATCCCAATCTTCATTACCTTGGTGTTGGTAAGGATGGAAGTATATCTCAAGGGGTTGCGGATGGCAATGAAACGGTCATAAGCCATGGCAAGCAAAACACCAGACTCTATGATAGAAAGAGTATGGATAAAGTAGGCCTGAAAGAAGCAGGCCTGATGGCCAATCTCTCTGTGATTCAACCATAGGACGCCCAGAACTGTGGGCATCGTGGTCAAAGTCACTCCAAGGTCTGTGGCTGCCAACATAGCTAAGAAATAGTACATGGGCTCATGAAGGCTATGATCATCCCTGATGAGAAAGAGAAGAGTGCCGTTACCAAGAAGTATGGAGACATAAACCACCAATAATGGGATGGAGATCCAGTGGTGTGCCTTCTCCATGCCTGGGAAGCCAGTAAGCAGAAACAAGGAAGTAGTGGTGTTGAGCAACATTGCAGGCCTTGCAAAGAGGAAAATACTCCCTTCAGGTAATGCAGTAGAAGCTCTTTTGTGGAAGTTGCCCTTCAGTGTGCTACCTATTCATAAGATGTTTATCAGTCTTGACTTCCAGTGATAGCAAGGATGATAATTTAATCATTATGTGGAGATTCCTAGGTATGGGAGAATAGAATGTATAAGGAATTTTACATATTACTCATTGTTACTGGACAATATACAGGAAATACAGCAATGTTGGCAGAATAGACCTAGCTGATATCCTTATAAATTATATAACCAAGAAAATAAAGGCAAAATGCAAGAAGGAATCAGCATATTTTAATAGTGCCATAATAGTGTTGGAACCTACTGTATATTTTTCAATGTGCTCTTTATCTTGACTTGTGATATTTCCCAGAATGTATGAAACCTAAAAGATAAGTAGGAAATTAATTCCAGGCAGTGTTGGAAGAGCAAGTATGAACATCCAATGGCAAAACAAATAAATAACAAAAAATCAGTCAATCAATCAAATAGACTTAGTTGATTTGAGGGAATAACCAATACTCATTATGTCTGGAAGAAAAAATTGAAGCTCTAGAGACTTTTGGAAGGCTACAAAAATGATATGAGCTAATTTGGTTTATCCCCAAAACACATAGACCTCAAAATCCATGTTGCCGAGCATCATGATACTTTGGTTGTTGATGTGATGTGTCTCAAAGAATTCAAAATTTCATTGTACAGATACAAAAATAAGCAATAAAAAAGGGATTTTATGAAAAACATTTAAAAGCACTCTTTGTTAACAGCACAGGTTACTGTTAGCATATCACCTATTTGGATGTACAAAGATAGAAATTAGTTATTGAGGCAAGTTCAAGGAGAAAAATTTAAAAAAACTGTGGAGTGTGATGAGATTTAACAAAAGTGAGAAGGCTCTGTGACATTCAAATTTCAGGCATCACCTGGTATAGGTAGCCAAACTCTGGGAGGAAAAAAAAAAAGCATTCATTGGTGGCCTCATCCTGAGAAAAGGAAGGCCTCTTTCTATTCTGGTTGGTATGGACTGTGTATCTCACATGCTTTGAAAAGAACATCTTGGTGTGAATTTGTATATGAATCCTAGGACAGCTTTTTGCCTATGAAAGAAAGGTCTATAAGATTACTGTGTTTTTACCTTCAGAAGAATTTGGTATTCTAGTTCTGCTATTTGTAACAGCAATAATATTGGGAAAGTCATATAATATTGGGCTGTGGTTTCATGATCTTTAAATGGTACTAGCAATTTCTGCCTTTCCCAGTGATGCTCTGGACACAGGTTGTGAGAATGGGATGGGATTACCAATGGGGAAGTGCTTTGCAAGGGGTCAGCAGTGTTCTTCACTTGTGAAGTTCTGGTGTTATTATGAAAAAGAGCCTCCTCGCTGTCTTCCTGGAGGCTATGCACCATGATTATCCATTCTCTCTGAGACATGTGTCAAATTTTCTTAAGCTTGGGGAACAGATATAAGATGATGGGGGTTTTGAGGAGGCTGGATATGATTGTATCTGCAAGTACTAACCTAGAGTTCACTTGAGCAGTAGATAAAAGCTGGTGTTTGGGTTTGGAGAGAAGGAGGGTGGTGAGTGAGGGTGGGGACTTCTGCAGGCTGCTAATGCCTGGAGCCCTGGGACTGGAGTAGTTGGAGGGAAAAGCAACTCTTCTTCACAGGGGTACGAGGAGGAATAGCGGACTCCTGCCTCTGAGTGAAAGGCTTGGAGAATACTCAGCCTATGTGAGGTTAAAGAAACAGGAGTGGGGGCCCTGGACAGGGGAGATAGCTTCAAAAAGGGAATGTAAGTAATAAATCATTGCTGAGTTTCCATTATGTATCAGGACACTAGGACACAACATGTGCCTCATTTTTGGTGGGGGGGAGGGGAGTAGAATCCTTATAACAGCCTCTTTCCCCATTCTACAGTCATATTGGTTATATGTCCAAGGTGATACATTCAACAAATGGCACAGTCCTGTTTATGCACTGTGGATTAGAAAGACTCTGGGGAAGGTGAAATCTATGTAGTATTTTGGAGTACATCCAAGCTTACTGCCCTCTTTTCTGTTTTCATACTGAAAATCTAAAAATTTTTACTTAATTTGCTCAGAGCTATTTTTGTTGGACATGAGGTTATCTGTAAATTTTGGGGGGTTAAAAATCTTAGACTTTTGCCTCATCCCTGCAGCCACCTACCATCTCCCAGAATCTTAGAGTGGACTTGTGTTTTCATTACTCAGAAGTGAATTCCCAAGGTCTCGAACCCTACTACCTAACTGTGGGCTCTGTGCAGACACCCCAGAGATTCTGCTCAGATTTTTATCTTTCATATGTTCCTTCAGTTTCCCTTAGACTCTTTTCCTTCCCTTTCCCTGACATGTCCTCTATCCTCTATCGTAAATACTTAATCCCTTCTCCCTTTTTAAAAATCTCCCAACCTTTGTCTATTAACATTCTTTTCTGGTTAGTTCACACTTAAAATCCATTCTTCTGTTTATTCTATCTACAGGGCTCCATTCTCAATCTGTACTTCTTAGCAGAATGCCTTGCACATGATTTGTTCTCTTTTCTAGTCACTGATTGATTGGTTTGCCAACACAAACAGATTGATTTTCTGACCATCTTACACACCTGATTTTGAGCAGGTTGTCAAATCATCAAAGCATGTGGATTGATTGGTACACCTTACTAAGTGGTTGATTGATTCTGAATACATAGCTGTGTATCCCCAGCACTTAGAGGTGCCCTCAGGTGTGTTATAAGGGGTATATAGAGAAAAAACCTGTACCCTATCCTCAATGCAGGGAGTTGGATGCCTATTGCACTCTGTGTACTTTTTCAGGTGCTGAAGATACACAGCTATGCAAACAGCCATCTCTAATCGAAAGGCACACACTGCCCACACTTCATCCAAGATTCACTTTGACTTGGCTTCTCAGTCTTGGATGGTAGTGACTATATTCCAGAACGTGTCTGAAGCTCTCATAATAACAAAGCTACACCTTCTCATACTTTTGGAAGAGAGTCTACCCCTGTCATTTACTGCATTTCTAGGGGAAAGTCCATGCAGAAAATCACAGGGTTAGAACAGAGGCCAGAGAGGCTGCAGGTGCAGGCATGGGGAGAGCAAAAATTAGAAATGTGTAATTCCTCCCTAAGTTTACACCTACCATCTTGTTTGTTCCCACAAGTCTTCTTTGCCTCATGTGTTCCAGAATCTGTCCTTGGCCTTCTTGATACACCTGAGGAGGTAATCCTTAAAGAAATCAGGTTTTGGAGATGTTGGAGAGTCTTAAAGACCCATGCCTCTTCTCCACATACCCTTGACAGAGAATACTATCAGGTTCTCTTTGCCAAGAAACAGCTCCTTATTTCCTGTCCTCTCTACTCTGATACCTGCAGTGAGATATAAGAGAGAAAATTCATTACATACCCTCACTGACCTGAATTTTGTTTCTCTTTCATTCTTTATCCCATAGACATAAATCGAATATGCAGTCTTTAGCCTCATGAAGGATTTAGTGAAAATGGCATTCTTCTCATAGTCTGCACAAAATTCTGGCAGATAGGAATATTGGCATCAGAAGCTTGTCTTCAGGGTCCATTCCTGATTTAGGTCACTCATTGCTCCTCCCTCTCTGCACCCCTCCGTCCCTTTGTGTCTCCCTTGGTTCATCTTTTTTATCTTTATTTGAATCCTTGACTTTGGAGATCTGGGGCTTTGCACCCAAGTCCCCAAGGTCTCTGTCTGTGTCTTGGCTTTTACTTAAGCTCTGTTGCTAGGAGAGTGATGAGTTGTTTATATCTATCAGCATATGGCAGGAGAAGCCTACCAGCTAGGAATGGGGACTAAACCAGAGTTCTTGGGAAAGCATTTTTCCCATATGTGTGTGGGAACTCCCAATCCTTCTCCCTAAAATGGGGAATGAGTGCAAATTAGAGGAGAGCAGGACATCACTTTGGTGAAGTGAGGGTTCTTCCCATCCCATCGTCTTTCCCCTAATCTTGATGTCTGGCCCAGAGCCCTGTCTCACAGAAGGGAGCTGCCCTCGCCAGACCCTGATTTCCTTTTTTCCCTCCATCTATATCCTCCATCCCCGTGTTTTCCATAAGAAGACAGAGCAAGGACAGGAGTCCCTTTTCATCAAATTATGAGTTAAGATATGGAGGACAGGAATCATAATGCAAATTATCTGGAAGCCAAAAGTCTTACTCTCTTTTCCCATAGAAAAAGTGGCAATACAGTATACATGCAATTGAGTGCTGGGGCACCTGAATGGCTCGGTTGATTGTCTGATTCTTGATTTTGGCTCAGGTCATGATCTTGCAGTCATGGGATCGAGCCCTGTGTTGACTTCATTGCTGACAGCATGGAGCCCACTTGGATTCTCTCCCTCAGCCCCTCTCCTGCTTTCTCTCTCTCTTTCTCTCTCATAATAAATAAATAAACAAACATATATATATATATATATATATGTATATACATATATATATATATACATAAAAGCTTGAATGCTGGAATTTGAGTACTTGGTTTACACTGTGACTCTGGCTTCTGCTATGCTACTCTGACACTTTGAGAATTTAACCTCATTGCACGTTATGTTTCATATCTCTTACATTGCATACAGTTATTGTGAGGTTTAAATATAAATCCCTTAGGTTAATACTCGACATATACTAAGCACTCAGTCAATGTCAGCTATTACTACCTCTGTCATAATCACACTTATTTTAATTATTTATATTTTAGACTATATTCCCCCATTGAACAGTGAATTATTTGGAAAGTAAATTTCATCTTTTACAATTTTATGGTACATAGATATCCAAGTGATTAAACCATAGACTCAATGTCATATTCCCCAGTTTCTGCTACGGGAGGTAGATGATGTCACAGGGAATTTAATGATGTGTCCCTGATAAAGAGTAATTTTCATTTCCAGATTAAAGCCACTAGCTCAACACACACCATTCTACTTAGGAAAAAGTTTTAAAAAATCTACTATGTTAGATTTTAGTCATAGATGCATATATAGAGGATATACGGATAAACACACAGATGTTTTCTTTTTTCATTAAGCAAATGATGATTTAATTAAGCAATGTAATTTAATTACAGACTAATTTAAATGTATTTGATCACATAATTATTGCTACAATGAGGAAGAAAACAGTATTGAGAAAAAGTACAAGCCTAAATAGACGATCAGAAAATAATTCAAGGAGCATTTGTTTTAGTAAAAAACTTAGTGAAGTAAATTTTCTCATTTTTTTTTTTACATTTATTTATTTTTGAGAGACAGAGCACAAGTGGGGGTGGAGCAGAGAAAGAAGGAGACACAGAATGTGAAGCAGGCTCCAGGCTCTGAGCTGTCAGCACAGAGCCCGACGCGGGGCTCAAACTCACAAACAGTAAGATCATGACCTGAGCCGAAGTCGGCCGCTTAACTGATTGTGACATCCAGGTGCCCCTTGAAGTAAATTTACATAAAGAAATATACCTGGAGTATAAAGGTCTAGCTCAATGAATTTGTTGCAAAGTAACTTCACCATTGTAATTACCACCCAGAGCAAGAAACACACCTTTCCCAGCACAGTAAAGCCCCCTTTGTGCCCTTATGCAGTCCAGCTCTTAGAGTGTTTTATCCAGTTGTAACCTTTATATAAGTGGAATCATACTCCATGTGCTTCTTGTGTTTGGTATCTATGCCCATCATTAGGTTTGCGAGAAATATGCATGTGTTTGCATGTAGCAGTAGTGTGTTCATTTTTATTTCTAGATAGTATCCCATTGCGTGTATACCCCTCATTTACTTTTCTACCCTTAATAGTAAAATAGTAGAGTAGTAGTAGCTGGGGCTATGGGAGATATGTTACTCTGATCATTCTGGTACATGTTCAGTTGATCGTTGTGTGCATGTACATAATGAATTTCTGTTGGACCATAATTCCTTGGAAAGACAATATTCATCAATGGTAATAGATACCGGCAGGTATTTTCTGAAGTGATTGTGTAATTTTATATTCCACTAGCAGTTCATGAGTCTCAACTGGTTCACATCTTTAACCACACTGGGTAGTTTCAGGGTTTTTAGTAAATGATTCTATTGAGTGTATAGTAATATCTCACTGTAGTTTTAATTTTCATTTCCGTGAGGACAAATAATGTGCACACATTTTTGTATATTTATTGGTCAGTTGCCTCTTGTAAAGGACCTGTTTTAGTGTTTCACCCATTATAAATGGTAGGTTGTCATTTTCTTGTTGATTTTCAGGTGTTATTTATAAATTATTGATATGAGTCTTGCATCAAATATAAGTATGGCAAATATCTTTGCTACTCTACAGCTGTTTTTTTAATTCTCTTAATTATAATTTTTTTCACAAAATAAGTGATTTTTAATGCAGATTTATTTATGGTTCTTGTTTGTGTATAATATGTAAGAAAATTTAAATCCAAAATTGGTGAATACAAATTCCTCTGTTATTTTACAATAACTTTGTTTTAAAAATTCACAAAGTGAATTTTTTCTATGGTGTGAAGTTGGGATCAAGAACCATTTTGGTGTCCATGTTAATTTTGTGCCTTTGATTAGCCTACATTCTGTTCCAATCCCAGAATGACCTATAGTTTGATGCACCTTCTTGCAACCTTTTGCATAGTCTTAGCGTGATTTTATCAGCAGGAAGTCATGATTATCACCTCCAGTCCCTCTCTATCCAGAACACTTATATTCTTATGGAGCAGGGAAATTAATACTTTCACAGATGGTCAAGACACCTGATAACTGAGTATGTTCCTATCATGGGATAAGTTCTCCAGAAGCAGATAGAATGATGGAGGTGGGGATGAAAATTGTTTATTAGAGGTTAGACTTTGGAAAAAAAGGAAGAAACAGAATTTGTCAGAGGAAGAAATCAAACTGAGCTATGGGCTGACAAAACATCAACCAACGTAGCAGGAATTTCTGAAACAAGTATTTATTACCCAACAGTATTACCTTGTGTTGGGGTTGAAATGGCCAGGTTTTTTTTTTTTTTTTGACGTTTATTCATTTTTGAGAGCAGTGTGAACAGGGCAAGGGCAGAGAGAGAGAGGAAGACACAGAATCTGAAGCAGGCTCCAGGCTCCAAGCAGTCAGCACAGAGCCCGACATGGGTCTCGAACTCACAGACCTTGAGATCATTACCTAAGCTGAACTCAGACGCTTAACCTACTGAACCACCTAGGTGTCCTGAAATGGCCATGATTTTAAGACCTCTCTTCACTTTGTCACCTAAGAAATAAGGCCATGACCTTGGGCAGAATGGCACCCTGCAGCTGAGAGACCCTGGATTTTTTCAGATAGTTCATTGTTAGTATGTAGAAATGAAACTCATTTTTATATGTTGATTTTGTAACCTGAAATTCGATTGAATTTGCTTATTATTTCCAATAGTTTTTTTAATGCAGTGTTTAGAAGTTTCTCTATATAGGATCATATCTGCAAACAGATAATTTTATTTTTTCTAATTTGGATGCCTTTTAAATATTTTTCTTGCCTAGTTGCTCATGTGGAACCACTAAAATTCCCAGATAGCCAAAGCAATCTTGAGAAAGAAGAGTAAAACTTGGAGCATCACACTTACTGATTTCAAACTTTGTTACAAAGCTAGGGCAAACAAAACAGTTTTACTGGCATAAAAACAGACATATAGACCAATAGAACAGAATCAAGAGCCCAGAAATAAACTCACACATATATGGCCAACTAATATTTGACAAGGAAGCCAAGAATATTCAATGGGAAGAGTGGAAAATCTCTTCAATAAATGGTGTTGGGAATACTTGATAATCACATGCAAAATAGCAAAAATTAAATCCCCATCTTACACACTCACACAAAGTAACTCGAAATGAATTAAAGACTTAAATGTAAGACCTAAAAGCATAAAACTGCTAAAAGAAAACCTGGGAGAAAAGCTCCTTGACATTGGTCTCAGTGACAATATTTTGGACATGACATCAAAAAAGCAAGTAACAAAAGCAAAATTAAACAAGTGAGATGAGACTACAGTGAACTAAAAAGCTTCTGTATAGTAAAGAAACAATCAGCAGAATGAAAAGGCAACCTAGAGAATGGGAGAAAATATCTGCAAACCATACATCTGATAAGGGCTTAATATCCAAAATATTTTAGGAATTCCTACAACTCAATAGAAAATAAAACAAAAGAAAACAAAAGAAAAAACAAAAACAAAAACAGCCAAACAGTTCAATTAATAAATGGAGATAAGACTTGTATAGACATTTTTCCAAAGAAGACATAAATGGCCAACAGGTACATGAAAATATGCCCAACATCCTCATCATCTGGGCAATGCAAATGAAAACCACAATGAGATATCGCTCTACACCTGTTAGAATGGCTTTTATCAAGAAGACAAGAGATAATAAATGTTGGTGAGGATGTGGAGAAAAGGGAACCCTTGTGCGTTGTTGGTAGAAATGTAAATTGGTACAGCCACAATGGAAAACACAATGGAGGTTACTCAAAAAATTAAAAATAGATCTACCATATCATCGAGCAATTAACTTCTGGGTATATAGCTAAAGGAAATGAAATCACTATCTCAAGAGATATCTATATCTCCAAGTTCATTGTAACATTATATGCAGTAACCAAGACATATAAACAACGTAAGTGACCAACAGATCAATGGACAAAGAAAAAACTATATATCAGGTTTTCTTTCTTTTTTTAATTAATTTTTTTGAAAGAGACAGCATGAGCAGGAGAAGGGTGGTGAGAGAGAGGGAGAGAGAGAGAATCCAAAGTAGGCTCCATACTGTTGGTATAGACCCTGATGTGAAGCTAGAACTCACGAACCGTGAGATCATGATCTGAGCTGAATTCAAAAGTTAGTCTCTTAACCAACTGAGCCACCCAAGTACCCTTATATCAGGTTTTCTTTCTTTATATGTATATATACATATATGTATATACATACACATATAATGGAATATATTTAGTCATTAAAAGATAAAGAAATCCTGTCTTGGCAGGATGGTGACATGGGTAAACTTTGAGGGCATTCTGCTAAGTGAAATTATGATAAGGTCAAACAGAGAAAGAAAAATACTGGATGATCTCACTTATATGTGGAATCTAAAAAAATAAAACTCAGAAAAAGAGCCAAGTGGTGGTTCACAGGGGTTGGGAGTTGCAGGGAATGGGCTGATGTTGATCACAAGATACTAACTTGAAGTTCTAAGATGAAGAAATTCTGGCATCAATGCACAGCATAGTGACTGTAGTTAACAATACTGTATTATGTACTTGAAAGTTGCTGAGAGAGTAAATCTTTAATGTTCCCGTCTCACACACACACAAGTGGTAATAATGTGAGGTGATGGAGGTGTTTATTAACATTATTGTGTTAATCATTTTACAATATATATGCATGTAATTCATCACATTGTACATCTTAACACTTACACAATGTTGTTATGTTAGTTATATCTCCATAAAGCTGGAGAACATTTTAAAAAATAAAAACTAAAAGAAAATTAAAAAATCATTTGGGTATATCTATGTCAGTCTATTTCTGGGTTTCCTATTTTGTCCCATATTTCTATATAGCTGTCCCTCCATCAAAATCATTACCACCTTGATTACAAGAGCTATATAATAGACCTTAACATTGAACAGAATTATTCTGCCCATTTTATTAGTTTTCAGAATTGTTTTAGCTTGTCTTGTATCCCATATATATTTTAGAATAAGCCTGTCTATGTCTCTAAAAAACAAAAAACTTTGCTGTGATTGACTAGAATTGTACTAAACCTATGGATCAATTTGGGGAAAATTGACCTGTTTACTACATTGAGTTTTCTGATCCATGAAGTATATCTCTCCATTCACACAGGTCTTCTTTGATATTGTTGATTGGAACTTTGTAACTTTTAGCATCTAGTCCTGTATAATTTTTATTAAGTATATACCTAAATGCACATTCAGTATTAAAAAGGTTATGTAATTGTCCATGTTGACATTGCTGGCATCCTGGTTTTCTGGAGCTGCAATAACCAAGTGTACCACAGACTGCATGGCTTAGACAACAAAAATTTATTGTTTCATAGTTCTGGAAACTCGATGTCCTGGATCAAGGTAGTGGCAGGGTTGGTTTCTTTTAGGCCCCTCTCTTGCCTCCTAGATAGCCATCTTCTCCCCGTGTCTTCACACGGCTTTTCCTCTGTGCACACTGGTGTCACTCTCCATGCCCCAATTTCCTCTTCTTCTAGGGATACTAGTCACATTGCATTAGGGCCCACTCTAACAGCCTCATTTTAACTTAATAACCTCCCTAAAGGCATAACTCCAAATGTAGTCACATTCTGAGGTACTAAGAGTTAGGACCTCAACATATGAATATTTTCAAGTTGACACAGTTCAGCCTATCACATCAGTTTAGCTGATGATTCTAAGAGTAGTCATTTACATCTAAGATTTGCATTAAACATTGCTTTAATCCTAACAAAGCATGGTAGAAAGCCAAAGAGATCTTCAGGGACAGGAAATTTGTTCATGAGTACTCTATGTTTCCTTTCCTCTAAAACCAGTAACAGGCAAGATGGTTCCTGCCATGGTCAAAGGAAAAACCACAGATATTGTCATCCATGGGGCTAACGTGATAAGGTGTGCAGTGTGTTCTAAGTATGTTCATGTCATTTCCAGAAAAACAAAAATTTTGGCGATGTGAAGCCAATAAAGGAAAAATGAGGACTGAAGTTCATGTGAGTTGCTAGAGGAGGCTGACTGGTTTTTTATATATTCACTCCAGTCCATCTAACTTTCCACTCTCAAGCCAGCTTTGAGATAAACCAAGCAGAAAATATAATTAGAATTCAAAAGACTTAGGCTAATAAGATGCATTAAGTTTTCTCCTGAGAGCAACTGGGAAAGATTTGACCTTTGAAGTAGAAATGGAGGATAAGTGGTCTTTCATAGGTGATACCAAGGTCTGCTGGGGCCACAAAGACAAGCACTCTGATTTCTCACACATAAAGCTGTCACCTGAGGCTCTATTAACCCTTTACCTGGTTTGGAGAAGATGCTTTAAGACCTTGGGGAGATTAGTTAAATGTTCCTTCTCCTTCACAGGAGGGGTTAAGATAGAGAAAAAATTTTTTAAGATCTGCAATTGGCTGGAAAAGGAAAAACTCTGGGGAGGTGCTTTCTTCATTAATAATCCCACTGACTGCGCCTCTTAACAGACTTTTAGAAGGAGCCATATGATCTGAGTCCTCAAGCAGGACCCAAGAACCCCGCTCTTTATCCCTAACATCCAAGCGATGGAGCATGTGAGTATGGGCAAATGCCCAGCATACACAGGAAAAGGGTACTAGGGCACTCCTCTATACGTTTCTCTAGAGAGAAAACAGGAGGAAGAAGAAGGGAAGGATCTTTATAGCTCATGGCTCTCGATAAGTGCACAGATCTCAGTATGAAGATGGTAGCACTTGGAAAGAGATCCAGGCATGAGTACCTCTCACCTGCCATGCTCCACGGTATGAATATAGTTGACTCTCTCACATGTCTCCTGTCCTTTCTAGGGGATGAACAAAGAGGCACCTCTAATCCCACATGATATTGAAATGAGGCAGAGAAGGGTTATAGCTTTAAATGGTAGAAGATTGCCTGAATTTAGTCAACTATAGATTCTTCTTCTTACTGGTATTCCAAATCTTCAGCACCTCTTTCCTTCCCTATGGTCTTTCCTTAGCTTTTGAATCATTCCTCAATATCCTTCTTCTCAGAAACTAAGAGAAGCTCCTAGCTGAAGACATGTGAATTTCTCATAGCACCAAATACAAGGTAGATCTGAATGGAATTCTTGGAAATAGAGAAGAGGAAACTGAGCTGAAGGTTATTGGCAAAATAGAATGGTTCTCCTCCATTTTGAGTAGCTTTCTCTATTGTGCTTTATATTACTGTGTTACATATTCTTTTACAAGGAGAATTCTTCTCAAAATTGCCTTAAGATATTGGGTTAAGATCATTGCTTCGGAGTCGGAGAAGTAAGGGGAATAAGATTGTATTTAGAACATGTAAGAAGAGGAAAACCTATGTGGATTATCTTTGTATCCAGTGACTGAAGAATAAACAATTCTCATCATATTTTCAATAAACTCTAAATTTACATATCTTAATCCTGAAGACAGAGTATGGAGAATGAGAGACGATTCTGCCAATATTCTGTTGCTTAGTGTCAGGCCAAAAAGGCTGAATCAATGTCTCATGCCCAGTTGCCTGGCACCTCTTAGCTCCTGGAAGCTTGCAGTTCGATCTCATCTATACAGGTACAAGGTAACAGGATGGTTTTCTTTGAGAACATCTTAAGGGTGGTGGCTTTTATTGGCAAAATAACTTCAAAAAGCATACTTGAATGAGAATACCTTTTTGTAATTTAGGAAAGAAACCCAGCTTGAATAAACTGTTCTGGTATATAACAAGAAAAAAGAAAAGGACATCCATTTGCTCCAGTTCAACCATATTTACTGATAACTCTTGATTTTCTTGTGAGTGAATATATGTCTTTCAGACTTACTCAGTTGAGTAAATGACTTCACCATCCTCCCATTTGCTCAAGCCATAAAGTCACACACACAAAGAAATGAGCCAGTCTCATTTTGTTTTTCCCCTCATTCCCATTTCCAATATATCAGCAAATCTTGGTACTAACTGAAAAATGTATCTTTATCTGTTAAAATTTTCTTAATGTCCACTGTTCTCCTAGTCATAATCACCATCCTCAGCTTGGATTATTTTGATAGCTTTGTACCTACTATTGTTTCTTTGATCTTGCTTGATTATCCATTTCTCACAAAGCAGTCCAACATATCACTTAAAGATGCACATTTCAGTATGTCACTAGGCCCTCTTCCACTGTGATTTTTACATTGCCCGATGTGTGTTTGTCACATTTGTAGTAAAATAGAGTTCCAGTATTATCTATTAAGGCTTATGTTATCTATAAGGCCCTTGACCACTGCCTGGGTCTCTGAAAGCACCTTTTGTCTCTCAGTTTGCTTGTCATGCTCCAGACATGCTAAATTTCCCTTGTAAATGGAAGAGCCTTCCTCCAGATCTTCATATGGCCAGCTGTCATTGTTATTCAGGTCTTAGCTCAGATGTAACCTCCTCAGAGATGCCATCCCAGATCATCCAAATTACTAAACTGTATGCAATACCATCCCAATCAATTTCTATTAAATAGTGCTGTTTTATTTTAAAATTGCACTTATATTTATCTAAATACTTCTTATTTATTTTCTAACTTAATTTATGGCTTATAAAATCAATGACTTTGTATTACTATCATTAAAAATTTTTTTTAATGTTTATTTTTGAGACAGAAACAGAGCATAAGTGAGGGAGGGGCAGAGAGAGAGGGAGACACAGAATCTGAAACAGGCTCGAGGCTCTGAGCTGTCAACACAGGACCTGATGTGGGGCTCTAACCCACAAACTGCGAGATCATGACCTGAGCCAAAGTTGGAAGCACAACCAACTGAGCCACCTAGGTGCCCCTGTCTTATTAGCTCTTTATCCCAGTACTTGACCTGTCATCCCTATCACATAGTGGATGCTCAAAAAATATTGGGTGAATTAACATATATATATATATATATATATATAATTGAATAAATGTATGTGTATGCATGTATATATGTATGTGTGCATGCACATACAGGTATATATACATGTATGTGTGTATACATGCATTTGCATATAACTGATGTAGGTATGTAATGTGTGTATATCTACACAACATGTTAGGCACTTCACTAGGTGTTGAGCAAGGCAAATAAAACATAGTGTCTATATTCAAGCAGTCCATAATCTAGTTGCAGAAGAGATAATGAAACCTTCTTAAGAGACATACCTTTTCCTTCCACTAACAGGCAACTCTGTTTAAGCAGCAATAGGGCTCTTAATTACTATGGGTAGGACAGGTTCAGAAGCTCACGGCTGGATATAGAAGGAAGGAGATCAAGAAAATGGATGTTTAATACAAATGAAGACCTTGAAAGGGGAGAAATCAGGTTTTAGGGAGTTACTATAGTGGGTTGACAGAAAAATAATGAGGAAGGAGAAAGAAATTACATGGAAATAAGATCACTGTTTTCAAATGGAAGGATAAAGTCAATGATGAGCCATATCCTTGGCTTACCTAAGCATTCTTCCAGCTCCAGGACCTATATTTATCTAATCTCCAATTACTTGAGGCTACTGTAGTGGCTATTGAAAAGTTTTGTGGTGTCCAGGGGGAGGCTAATTAACATGCCATCTTTGTCTTTCCGACACAGATGCATGAAATAGGGAGGTTCAGCACCTCTTCCTCATATCTGTCTGCTCCTTAGCAACAGTGGTAGTGGTACAGCTTTTCTTTCCATGCCTCTTTTTCTCTTAGACTCCTGGGACTTTTGTTAAGAATTCAGAGAGGTCATACATATGCAAGATAATGTGAGTTAGGAATCAGAAGGCAGGTATAATTAGGTCAAGGTTGGGTTGCTTGAAATCCTTCAAGTATGGGTTCTTCTGTGAATTCTGCATAGTTGATATAGACAGTTATTAAATGTAGTATCTATTAAAAATTTCCTGGGGAGCCTGTTAAAATGCAGATGACCGTATGAAACACCAAGGATTTAATTAAGTAGGTAAGGGATGGTCTCAGGAATATGCAGTTAAGAACACAGAAGATATAAGTTGTTTTGAGAATATGTTTTGAGAAACAATGGCTTATATTGTTGTCATTATTACCTTTAAGAGAGCATTCTGAGACGATATAGCTGGAGCGATACCTTGAAGGTGGAGCTGTATTTCTATGGTAATAACTGAGAAAAAAGAACATCTCTTTGGAAAAACCCAACATGAGGCCAAACGGCAATTCCAGTTCCTTCCTGTTGACTGTTTTTCCAGGCTTGGAGGCAGCTCACGGCTGGATTTCCACACCCTTCTTTTTCATCTACGTATCTGTCCTTTTAGGCAACAGCACCCTCCTCCTTCTCATTAAGGAAGATCACAATCTTCATGAACCTCCTTCATGTACTATTTCCTGGTCATGCTAGCAGCCACGGACTTAGGGCTGACCTTGACCACGATGCCTACAGTGCTCAGAGTCCTCAGGTTGGATCACAGGGAGATTGGAAAAGTAGTCTGTTTTTCTCAAGCCTACTTTACACACTCACTTTCCTTTGTAGAGTCTGGTGTTTTGCTAGCTATGGCTTATGACCGTCTTACTGCCATTTGCAACCCCCTTAGATATACCTGTATACTCACTAATGCTCAAGTGCTGAAAATTAGGCTGGGGGTTCTGATGAGGGGGTTTGTATCTGTTATCCCTCCAATCTTGCCCCTTTATTTTTTTCCCTTTTGCCATTCCCATGGCCTCTCCCATGCATTCTGCCTTCACCAGGATGTCATCATACTAGCCTGTGCTGACACCACCTTCAATCAACTGTATCCTGTTGTGCTTGAAGTCTTTATATTTGTGCTGGATTCTCTGATCATCCTCATCTCTTATGTATTGATACTCAAGAGTGTCCTGAGAACTTCCTCCAAAGAAGAGAGATCCAAGGCCGTAAACACCTGTGTCTCCCATATCTGCTGTGTCCTGGTTTTCTATGTCACAGTGATAGGATTGTCTCTGATTCATCGGTTTGGGAAGCAGGTTCCGCATATTGTCCACCTCACTATGAGCTATGTGTATTTTCTTTTCCCTCCACTAATGAATCCTATAATCTATAGTGTCAAGACCAAGCAGATCCAGAGTGACTTTCTTCACCTTTTTACTAACCATCACCATCCCTCACACAGAATGTGAGAAACCTTAGTTTTGGCAGTGGAGGAAGTGGAGGAAAGAAATCTCATATCAAACACCCATGATCAGATACCTTGGTAAAATAATCATCAAAGTGAGCTAAAAAATTGTCCTATATTATCTCTGTAAGCTCAGATCTTTGGTCTAATCTAGTTTGTGCAATTTTTTTTAAAGAAAATTATTGTATACTGAATATCTGTCTGCCAGTCAATTTTTGGGATAATGATACTGTGGGTGTTAATAGTTGTGTCTATAATGTATCTAAAAATATATCTTTAGGGTTAGAAAGGTGGCAGATAGGAACGGAATTATAAGGATAAAAACTAATGAGTTGGTTTGCATGAAATAAAGTTTGGTCTGTTTATATCCAATCTAACTCTGATGAATTGCTCACAGACATTCATACAAATTGTGCAAACCTGTAGGTCTGACAACTGATGCTCTGGAATTTTCCTTTAAAGAAGTATGAGTTCTTCCTCACTCAGTGTTGTAATCACTTATGTCCCAACTGTGTCATTGATTCCTCCCCTCTTTATCAAATGATCATGAATTTGTCTCAAGAACTATATGCTTGGGGCACCTGGGTGGCTCAGTTGGTTAAGCGTCTGACTTTGGCTCAGGTCATGATCTCACGGTTTGAGCCCCACATCAGGCTGTGTGCGGACAGCCCGTAGCCTGGAGCCTGTTTTGAATTCTGTGTGTCCCTCTCTTTCTGCTCCTCCCTCGCTTGTGCTCTGTCTCTCAAAAATAAATAAACGCTAAAAAGTTATTTAAAAAAGAATTATAAGTTTGTATATATTCCCCAAACCACTGCCTAAGTATGAAAAACTAGTTTGTGATAAGAGGAACAATGGATAAAAGAGAGGAAATAGACAGAGTCCGTATTCCCTTCCATCTTTGCCTTCATTCATATCCTATTCCAGCTTTAGCTCTGATGTTGATGTTCTCCAAAACATCTACCAATGGCTAACTAGTCTGTCAGAGTGGAAGAAATGGTTTTCTCTCCCTCCTTTTATTATGAACAAGGCTTGAGACATTCAAGGAATAGACTTCGACTGGAACTGCTTCACCAATATTATGGCCCCTGTTCCCCAGGAAGCAGACCACAGGCAAATACTAACTCCTTCCCTTCTAAAGTTAAACTCCAGCTGGGACTATATCCTTGCTTATTTCCTCCCCATGCCTACCCTGTTTCTTTCTTGCTCCTTCTCTCCTGAGAGTATTCATTAATAAATTGCATACATCTGAATATTTGCCTTGGGTTTTGCTTACAGGGAGTCCAGCACAAGAAAACCTACAACTCTCATTTCTTTCCTATTTCATCAAGAGATTTAATTGTGGGGGCGCCTGGGTGGCTCAAGTGGGTTAAGCGTCCGACTTTGGCTCAGGTCATGATCTTGCTGTTTCTAAGTTCGAGCTCTGCGTTGGGCTCTGTGCTGACAGCTCAGAGCCTGGAGCCTGCTTCAGATTCTGTGTCTCCCCCTCTCTCTGCCCCTCCCCAGTTCATGTTCTCTCTCGTCTCTTAATAATAAATAAATGTTAAAAAAAATTTTTAAAAAGAGATTTATTGTGAAAGGACTAAGTTTATAAAAAGAGAGCAACTATATGTTTTACTCACTTTTTTAATCCTTGTCACTCCATGATATCCAGGTAATACAGCTTGAATACTAAACTGTGTGTGTGAGAGAGATTATAAGTCATACCCTATTTCCAATCATCCGTTTTCTCAAAATGCAAGAAATAAAGCTAAAAATGGCAGGAACCAAGTCTGACTGACCATGTGGTCTATGATTTATGAAGAGATTGCCTTTGTTTAGGAAATTCATCTCTTATTTGTAAGTAATTGAGGAAACACATTTATTGAATAGAGGCTAGGCTATAGGGTGAAAATAGAAAAGGGAAAACCAGGGAAGAGATTAAAGGAATACCTCTTTTTATCTATACAAAAGAACTACACATGACTGCTGTCCACCTAGACATTTATTTCTTTAAAAAGCACATAATTTCCTTGAGTATATGTTACTATCATCACAAAATTGAGAGTTTCCTGTAGATCTCATACAGGTGTACCTGTGGTAAAATGCAGGGTACCAAAAACAACCCATTTGCAACAGTATATCCCAGGAAACACTGTAAATATGTTTTGTATTCATAAGCAAGGTTGACTTCAGAGTGGTCCATTGGACCAATGCACCCACCCATAACTAAATCTCTATCAGGACAAGTTGGTGAAGTCTCACATTTAGCTTATCATCACTGAATACAAAAAAAAAAAAAAAGAACTTGTATGGAGTTACTATATGGAGGATTTCATGATAAATAAATTCACTAATGCCTATTGAGAGGAATAATCAGCATGTAGTTATAGGAGATCTGAGGTTTATAAGAACATATACTAAGAAAGATCCTGTGCAAGTCTCATCCTCTGTCTCCCAAACAATATTATAAGTATATAGCATATGCTTTAATTGAAAGGATAATCTAACAAAAGGATATGGAATTTGAGTTAGGAAATTAAAGGCTAATCATGCATTCCTTTGGATGAAAGACAAAAGCCAGTCTTAAAATGATCAGAAAGAGAGTTGGAAATATTAGAGATACTTTGAAAAACCATAACCTGATTGAAAAAGTCACCAGATTATTCCTCTTCCAAATATAGAATGAATTAATGGCAGGTAAGAGGCATACAAATTTCATGGGGTTAATTAACAAATAATTACTGGATGCTTTCTCTGGACATGCAGACTTTTATAGGCTAAATGAAAGGAGTTGTATTTAAAGATACTTATTATGTATGTTAAATTAGATATTCAGATCTATTAGAAATGCTTAAAGGGCCCAGGGATCTCTAAATCCAATTAAATAATGCCAGTCAATTTTTATTTTGTAACTTAAATCCTCAGAAACTATCATTGTTATGAATAAGCTCATAGGCAAAATTTCTTCTTGTAGGAAATTTAGAATTTTATGCCTCTATACTTCTACTGCTTGTCACCAAGCTGACAGGTGGCAGGAATAGTGAAGGAGCACCATAAAAATGGGTAAGATGAGATGGACCCTTCAGAGGAAAAACTGAAAAGATGGGATCTGCATAGACTTGTATGGAATGCTAAAGGCTAACAGATAATAGAATTGAATTCCATAGAAAAAAGGAGGTTGGTGAAGTCAACACAGGCTTGATCAACAAATTGTAAAAAATTTCCAGGAAAAATACTTCTCTGAATCTTTAGTGAAGGTTTTGAGAATGCCTGAATGTTACCTTCATATTTATCATAAATATTATAGGGTAGGAATAGGACTTAAAAACTGCATGACACAAGAGATGAGATCCATTGCCAGCCAAAGCCATCAAAAAATTAGATACTTTTACTAATGAGGCTATCTCAGTATCTTCAAAACACATAGTCTCATGAAGATTGAGCTCTGTGACCCAGAAGAGATGGGCATTGACTATATGACCTTTGTCAGGAATCACTACATCAAAGAAAGGCTTCCATTACATGAGATGGGAAGCCTTTCCAAATCAGAGAGATTATGCTATAGTGTGGTTCTGTACTTCACAAGCAGTATTACAGGGAATATGAAAGGAATGGATAAGGTTTGGAAAATACATGCATGGAAGAGCCATAATGGCCACTTAAGGAAATGGTGCTCCACCCACTTCCTCTCAGTGCCCCCAAACCTGGCTGCTTGGAGCATTGGCTGATAAGGGCTAACAGCTGCTCCTATTCTCCACTGACTTGTCCTATGCCTCATGTTGGAAATTATCCTGACTGGGGCGTCTTGCAGCAAATGACCTTCCATCTGTTCTAGAGAAAGTGATGCTTCCAGGAATGGAGTTACACACACTGGATAGAAAGCTCTGTGGATGAGAGGGTATATCTTCCTACTGACAAAACAGGGAGAAAGCTGAAAATCATGTCGATTGTCTTGGGTTCTCCTTATGTTACCTCATTTTCAGCTCAAAATATGATTTTGCAAATCAAGTCACCCTTAAGTTTGCACATAGCAGAGTTTTCACAGAAAGGAAATTCATACTCAAATAATTCTCAGAGATTGACTCTTACTAATTATGACTTCCAAATCCTACTGATTTTGAGAAAGACTTATGGGCAGAAGAGAGTTCAGGAGGAACTAAACTGAATCTGAAATGTCAGAAGCCAAAGTGTGACCCATAGAGTTAACCACATTATATCCATCCTCATTTTAATTTCTCACAGTTGGGCTAGCCTCCAGGACAAATTTAGAAGACAAGGCTAAGACAAGACAAGAGAGCTCATCAGATCCTTATCCATGCCAGAATGTGAATACAGCCCTTTCTACTCAAGTGCAAATTATCAGAGGAGGTCAAGGATGGAAAGAACACCTTCTCCATGTCCACTACTTCACTTCATTATTATTTATTATTATTACTATTCATTATTACTTAAAGTAAAAATTTTAAAAAGTAAAATTCCTTATTACTTAAAGTAAAAGATTTTTTACTTGACTTGCATTCCAAAGGCAAGAACTATTATCTCTGGATAAGACTTACTAGGAGAAAGATAAAAAGCCTACTGTTTAAAAGAGTTTATCAGTAACTGCACTCTTTATGAAATGATATCACTTTAAGAATGCATGTGTGAGGGGCGCCTGGGTGGCCCAATTGGTTAAACATCTGATTTCTGCTAGGTCATGATCTCACAGTTCCTGAGTCTGAGACCCACACTGGGCTCTGTGCTGACAGCTTGGAGCCTGGAGCCTGCTTCAGATTCTGTGTCTCCCTCTCTCTCTGCCCTTCCCTTGTTCACTCTCTGTCTCTCTCTGTCTTTTATCACTTTCTCCCTCTCAAAAATAAATATATATAAACAGTAAAAAAATGCATGTGTGAAATACTGTAATAAGTCATTCATTTGAAACCAAAGGAAGGTAATTGTCAGGGAATTATCAAACTACATTTAAATTTCGTGAAATTACTTGCTCCTGGATTCAGGAAGGACAAAGTCAAATGCAGTTTTGATGGTATCTTTTCTGTTCAGGTAGAGATCAAAAGGACAAAGGTGATTTGACAGCACAATTTCCATCTGCTAGATGAAGCTATAATTCTGCTTTCTGTCTCTAGTAAAAATGTGGGGTTACAGGACACAGTTCTGTGGGTCCTCCTCCTTCCCCAGAGGAGGCCAGGAGAAGATATCTCAGAAGCCTAATTATTCAGCAGCCAAAGGGACCCTGGGGAAGCGTTTTCCTATACAAATAACATTACCAATTAATCCTATTAAAGATAGCATTTGCGTCAGTTTCTACATCAAGACCACAATTACCTCTCCCTTTAATTCCTGGTGTCCCAGGTAAGGCTGTGGTGACCATGAGATAATAGAGAAGAAAATAAAGATTGCTCTTCTTGGACTATTCTTTCTTCATGTATTCTTTCTTCATGTGAATGTTGCAAGATGGCGAATAGAGAACCAAGGAAAGCTATGTGTATCCATGGATTGTGTCCAGTGTAACAGATTGCAACAGAAAAGTTCCCTAGAAAGAAAAACTCCCTAAAAAATACTGACTCTCAGAGATATGCAGTGCTTTTTTCTTTGTTTTGTCTTGTTTTGCTTAGTTTTTAAATCATGGGTGTATATATGAATAATCAAGAGATCCAGGTTGTTACCTAGACTTTTTTGTTAGCCCAGGGCTATTACTAAGATTTTTCCTACAACAGGAATATTCTTTGCAAGAGGTGGGAAGAGGAAGGGACTTGTGTTGGGAGTACAGGTACAGGGCAGGGCCATCATGACGCATACAGGTTCTGACACATCTTTTCCTCCTCTTGGTGCTATTCTCTATGTTCAGTTTTCTTTCTCTCATATCTCCCTATGTTGCCTCTCTGTCCTCCCCTTCCTCTTCTTTGTGCTTTTTGCCTTCAGTAATTTGACAAAGTCTCAATTATAGGACAAAACTCTGTGTGTGAGCTCTTACCTCTATGCCTCACCTTAAGAGTTGTCATTCCTTTAAGACTTGGGATGGTCACAGTGTAAGAGCTCCACTGGGGTACAGTGTAAGAGCTCCACTGGGGTAAGACACAGTCAGAACTGGTCAGGAATATACACCATTGGGAAAAAATTAGAGTTTGGAGGGCCTGAAGATGACCACATACGCAGGGTGTTGGTGAGTGATTGGTCTCTCTTAATTGGACATTTGTTTGGTAAAGGCTGTACTTCGATCAGTCACCTTACACATTAGCCAATTAGTATATCAGTACATAGTATTTGGAAGTAAATGTCAATACATAACTCAGTTTAACTGTCAGCTTACCAGCCAGGTAGTGCATCACTGTACTAAAAATAAGACTATTGAAATTTCATTAATGACTTGATAATCTATGTCAAAATCTGTCATTGTTTCCAGGAAGACTGATGCATTCCATGGAAGTCAATAAAGGAAGCAGTGCTAGCACTGGATTGAAAAAAGATCCAAGTTTTGGTGGGGATGAGTTCATGAGAGCCCTTAGGTCTGAGAGATGAGTAATATGATGTAAAAGACAAACATTTTGCATTATGTCTTGTGCTGGAGCCTGGGTGATGCAGAAGAGACATATGGGACTTAGCTGCAGGCAGAAAGCAAAGTGAGGAATAAGATGTAAACGCAAAAAAACTGTAATGGACATAAGAGGGAGGGACTAGGAAGATGACAGGATGGAGATGACATCCAGCTGAATGTTAGGTACACATGCAAGAGAGGCAGAAATCACCAGATATGCCCAACCACGGCCAGCTGAAATGAGCTGAACCATGTATATGAGTGAAAAAGTAATTGTGTAATGTAAGTCACTAAGTTTCATAGGGCTTTGTCATGGGGGAATTATTTTAGATTGTCTAATTGATGCAATAAGTAACTTGCATAAACTTTAAATATTAGTTTAATATTTAATGCCACTGTTTTCATTTTCTCTTGCTGTGTAGCAAATTACCACAAACAGCTGCTTAACACAAGACTTGTTTATAATACCACAGTCCTGTAGGTCAGAGTCTGGTAGGCTTGACTGGGTCTATGTTAGGGTGTCCTGAGGCTATAATCAAGGCAATATCTGGGCTGGGGTCTTGTATGAAAGCACTAGGGAAGAATCCACTTCTAAACAAATTCATGTTGTTGGCAGAATATATTTCCTTATGACAGTAAGTCTTATGTCCCTAATTTTTTGCAGGCTGTCAGCTGGGACCCTCTCTCTGCTCCTAGAGGCTGCCTGAATCCCTTCTTATGTGACTCCCCACATCTTCCAACTAGCAACTATCTGTTCTGTTTTTCTCAAACTTTGAAATACTTGGGTTATCATTCCACAACTAGTCTGTGAAAAAGTTTTGCTTTTAAGGGCATGATTAGATTAGGTCCACCCTGTCTCTTCATGGCTTAATAATAGCTCATTTTATTTTAGTGAGCTAAATATGATTACCTCAGGTAAAATTTAGGAATTAAAAAAAAACAGTCACTTTTAGGTTTCCATCTGTTGTCTTCAACACCAAATGCAATGCTTCCTTGAAGCAAAAAGTTTAGTAATATAAGAGTCCCATGGGTTTAGGAGGTACATGGACAAGCTTCAGGCACCCCTCTCAAGGGTTTCCTGAAGGTGTTTCTCCTGTGGGGTTGCATAATATACTTATCCACACAAAGTACTATAGCGTGAGCTACAATTCAAGTATATATGGTATCATCCAAAGAAAGCTTATTTTTGTGACAAGACCATGAGGTTTGTGTCCTTAATGCCAAGTCAAGTTCCTCATTTATGTAGGTATCAACAGTTCCTTTTTGTAGAATCAATGGACACATAATATGAGTGGTGGATCCAAAATGAAAGGACCAACTTCTTTCGTGTAGTATAAAATATGTTCACCATGGAGAGGAGAATAAACTAGATGAGAGAACTAGAGATGGACAAAGATACAGATATAGATGGACTATATTTTAGAGATGGTGGATTAAATGCAATGTAGTATTAAAATTACTTTTAACTTTTTCCTTTTTCTTTTTAATGTGGCTACTAGAAAATTTAAAATCACATATATGGCTCAAATTATATTGTCACTGGACAGTGTTGTCTAGAGAGAGCTTTTTTGTTTCTTCTCAGGGATACACCATGTGGTCTAACATCAGTGCTGCCCCCTTTCTACTGACTGGCTTCCCAGGTCTGGGGATATTTCATCTTTGGATTTCCATCTCCTTCTTTGTCATTTATGTCTCCGTACTCCTCAGCAATGGTACCCTCCTCTTCCTTATCAGAGAAGATCACACTCTTCACCAGCCGATGTACTACTTTTTGGCTCTATTGGCAGCCACGGACCTTGGAGTGACTTTGACAACGATGCCCACTGTGCTGGGTGTTCTGTGGCTTGATCACAGGGCAATCAGCCAAGGAGCCTGCTACTTTCAGGCCTATCTAATCCATTCACTCTCTATTGTGGAGTCTGGAGTCTTGCTTGTTATGGCCTATGATCGTTTTATTGCCATCCGCAGTCCCCTGAGATACACCTCCATTCTCACCAATGCTAAGGTGGTGAAGATAGGTCTGGGGGTTCTAATGAGGGGATTTATACTTATTGTGCCCATAATCATCACCCTCTCTGGTTTCCCTTACTGCGGATCTCATGTTCTCTCTCATGCTTTCTGCCTACACCAGGATGTGATCAAACTGGCCTGTGCTGATAACACCTTCAATAGACTCTATCCTATAGTCTTGGTCTCATTAACTGGTTTCTTGGACTCTGGGCTTATCCTTATCTCTTACATTCTAATCCTTAATACTGTCATGGGAATTGCCTCAGGTAAGCAGCAGGCTAAGGCTCTAAACACTTGTGTCTCTCATATTAGCTGTGTTCTGGTTTTTTATGTCACTGTTACTGGGCTGACACTCATTCATCGATTTGGGAAATATGTGCCACATATAGTTCATATTATCATGAGCTATATTTACTTCCTCTTCCCCCCATTTATGAATCCAATAATCTATAGTATTAAGACCAAGCAGATAAGGAATGGTATCAATCGCCTTCTTTCTTTCCATAGAATTTGATTCTGATCTATTTACCTTGGAGTTTCTCCCCTCTGTGGGATGTGTTTCTTGGGAATGTGGACTATATGAAGCCAATATGGCTCACAGTCAAAAAGACTGGCATTCCTGTCATTTAAATGACACAGACTCATTACTCTCATTCCTCACCCCTTGCCCCCCATCATACTCTCAGGGACATTGACCTTAGTCCTGGTGCTCTGTTTGGTAGGTTGGTTTGCTATATCCTGTCATTTTATACTTTGTCAGAATTACTTGTCTTCACGGTTACCTGAGGTCAATGATATTTGAAATGGCTGCAGAGTCTATACAGTGAGAGGGGAATGAGATAGCTCAAAAGAGTTCCCTGGCACTTTGTGGAAAACAGTTAAAAATTTCTTATATGCCTGAATGTGCATCAGAGATGACAGAGGGTCTTAGAAAACCCTAACAGTACTGCATGGCACTAGAGTGGACCTGAAGTAAATGAGAAAAAGATACTCAGACCAAGAGAGTTCACCAAAACAACCCAAGGCCAAACAAGCACTTGGATTTGAGCAGATGCCAGTGTAGCTAGATGCCCACCAGGGATTAATGAGAAGGCTCTGAGTGGATAATACGTGGTGTCTTTGAACTTATGGGCTGAGGACTTCAAACCACTACAATAAAGTAAAGCTCCATTTCTTGCACACCAGAGGTTTTATTCTGTGATATGAACTCCAGAACCTCAACATATGCTTAATGAAAAAAGAATAGTAGTCAAAGAAAGCATTCTAATTTGTATGCAGGGGCAACATTTTGTCTTTTTTTTTTCTGGATTGGGGGGATGGTAGTGAAATAAACTATTTCCCGGAAATATTGTAATTGTAAAGACTTGAAACACATAAGATATTTAAGGAAAGCTCTCCCAGGGCTTGCCCTGCATTTTATTTCATGCAGGGGTGAACACAATGAGAATCTGCACATCAGCAATATAGAAAGAGAAGCTATATTTTATTAGTTCATCGTGAGGTAAAGAGGGCTAGGGAGAATGATGTACATTCAGCAAAATTATAGAAAATTATGTTGGCAAATAAAATGCTAATGTATTAAATCAATAAGTAGTCCATGACTTTTGTCAGGATTCTAGGAGTAATTTCCTGTAACCAACAGATTCTCTTGTAAAAGAATTTATTTCTCCATTGAAAATGGTTATTTATAAAATAACCTTTGAAAAACCATTGACTTAGGGGCACTTGGGTGGTTCAGTCACTTAAGTGTCCAGCTTTTGATTTCGGCTCAGGTCATGATGTCACGGTCGTGGTTTGGAGCCCTGCCTTGGGCTTTGTGACGACAGTGGCAGAGCCTGCTTAGGAGTATCTCTCCCTCTCTCTCTGCCCCTTCCCTGTGTGTGCTCTCTAAATAAATTAATACATTAATACATTAATACATAAATGCAAAAATTAATAAACTTTAAAAAAGAAAATCATTGATTTAGATCTTCTATCATCGTTTGCTCTCATTCTTAATTCACCTAGCTTTTTCCTCATTTTAATTAGGTTTTTCTCATTAATTCTATGAGAGAGAAAAGAATAACAGATCAGTTGATCTATGTAGTCTAAGCAGCGTAAAAATTAAAATTAGAAGAATATAAAACAAGAATTTAAAAGCAATGGAAAAGATACATTAAAAAAAATCAAGGTTAACAGTGACATGAGTAAGTCTAACATAATAAGTGTCTCTAATACAGTGATACCTAGAAATGAATTCAAATAAAAACAATGAAATAGACCAGGTAATTTCATATTTATACACTATTTAAAAACAATGTAACAAGCATGATGTTTATTTTTATCATCTATCTAAGCAAAAACATCTTAAAATTTAACATTTCATAGAAATATAGTTACCAATCAGTTTTACTTCACAATCTTATTAGGTATAAAATTATATTCTAACTTTTACAATATATACTTTGTTCTCAAACTTGCCTAGATAAAATGGATGGAGTATATCTAGAGGTATGGAACACACTGTTACGTTTTAAAAAGCTAAAACTGTAAAATCATGTTATACCTTTGAATATAGTAAATTTGCATCAGTTTATTCTTAGGAAGTATGGAAAATTTGTTAAAATTTAAAAAAAAAGCATAGTATGGCAGAAAGAATGTGGTCTTTGAAGAAAAAACACCTCTCTTCTTGCCTCCTTCACTTACAAACTTTGTGATCTTGAACAAGTCATTTAATCCCTGAGCCTCATTATCTGTCAGGTAGGAATAAGAAAATGCAAGCTATTGGAACTCATATGTCCTATTAATTATATTAGTATTAATTATATTAGTTTGCCAAAGCCAAACATCTGAAAATTTTGACCTGTAAAAACTAAAATAGAAGAACAATTTGGCCAGTAGGAAATCATTAAGTATATAATGATTCTTTCATATGATGAAATACAAAGCGAATAAGAATAATAATTATATGTTTTAAATAGCTTTTGGAAATGATGATGCTCCTTCAAGCTTCTCCTTCCGTTACTCCCAATATGGTTTTCCCCTAGGACAACACAGGACACTGACACTTTTTTATTTCTGATTCCTTCTTGTCTTCATTTGCCTTGACAACCTAGCTGGTTTTATTTTCAGTTCTTTGGAGGTTCTTATATCACTATCCTTTGTGTGTTTTTTTGCCTGTTTGTTTGGATTTATTTTATTTTATTTAATTAATTAATTTTTTTAATGTTTATTTATTTTTGAGGGGGGGAAGGGCAGAGAGAGAGGAAGACACAGAATCCAAAGCAGGCTCCAGGCTCTGAGCTGTCAGCACAAAGGCCAACGTGCAGCTTGAACCCACGAACTGTGAGATCATGACCTGAGCTAAAGTCAGAAGCTGAACCAATTGAGCCACTGAGGTATCCCTTTTGGCTTTATTTTTAATTGATCCTCGATATTTCATTCTTTTATACTCTTCTGAGAAAACTTAACAAAACAAAGCAAAATTACTCCTTATGTAGATCTGAACATTTTCCGGGTCTTGTGCCAATATATACATAAATTAACTTACATAGTTTTTACCATCATTCTTTGAATGAAACGACAATTGTTTCAAAGACTTCCATCATCCCCATTTTACAGATGAGGAAGCTCCAGTGTTAAAGACACAGAACTTAAAACAAGTCGGGCTAAGCTTATACCTACACTCATTCCTCAGGGCCCATGCTCTTAACCACTATTTCTAGTAATTTGAAATAAAGTTTCTAATCTAACTTAATCTGACCTGATCATTGATCATTCTAAGGTCTCTCCTCCTACTCTCATATTTATTTTTAAACTCAAGATGCACATATATAATTACTTAGGAGACATTTCTACCTGACTGCTTACAGACACACAAAGTCCTCAACTGAATGATTCTCTTCATTCTTTTTCCAAATCCAGTGTGTAAAACAAGGCTTAGTGAAAAAGAGTCAAATAACAAATAACTATTGATTTTTTAATAAAGTCGGTCTCTTCTGTGATCCTTATTTTAATATCTCCACCCAGATAAAATCACAAATGCAGATATCATCTTTAACTGCTCTCTCTCTCTCTCTCCTTAATCTATCACCTTCAGTCACCAACCTCTCCTCTTTTTTTCTTAAAAAAAATTCTTTTTAATGTTTATTTATTTTTGAGAAAGAGAGACAGAGCGTGAGCAGGGGAGGAGAAGAGAGTGAGGGAGACACAGAATCTGAAGCAGGCACCAGGCTCTGAGCTGTCAGCACAGAGCCTGATATGGGGCTCAAACTCACGAACTGTGAGATCATGACCTGGGCCAAAGTCAGACACCTAACCTACTGAGCCACCCAGGCACCCCACCAACCTCTCCTCTTTCTAAGTCATACAGTCTTTTTCCCATCCACTTCTATGCAACCCTACTGACAATACCTCATCACATCCACACCAACACTGTTTCTCTCCTGGATTATTGTGGTTCTATCCTACACTCTCCTCTCTCACTTTTCTGCCTCTTCAATGTATCCTTTATACTTTAACCAAAGTAAACTTACAAGAGAGATGATCTGATCATGACCCC
This sequence comes from Cryptoprocta ferox, assembly GCA_028646485.1. Lineage (NCBI taxonomy): Eukaryota > Metazoa > Chordata > Mammalia > Carnivora > Eupleridae > Cryptoprocta > Cryptoprocta ferox. The sequence goes on from CM053575.1 coordinate 50,038,420, forward strand.
CTTCCCCTTTATTTCACATTCATTGCTCTCAGAGTGAAGTCAAAACTCCTTACATGATTTGTAAGACCCTATATAATTAGAACTTGCTACCACAGATTCATTTTGTGTCAAATTTTCCCACATGTTTTGTTTTAGCTATATTTAAATACCTTTTGTTTGATTGTATTATATTTCTTTTTTTAATGTTTATTTGTTTGTTTTTAAGAGAGAGACAGCATGAGTGGGGAAGGGATAGAAAGAGAGAGAAAGAGAGAGAGAGAGAGAGAGAGAGAGAGAGAGAGAGAGAATCCCAAGCAGGCTGCACTGTCAGTGCAGAGCCCCATGCAGGCCTCAGTTCCACGAACTGCATGATCATGACCTGAGCTGAAATCAGAAGCCAGATGCTTAAGCGACTAAACCACCCAGGCACCCCATGAATTCATCATATTTCTCTATTACCTTTGGCCTGTGAACTTCTTTTCACTCTGGCACTAAACTCTGTTCCACTTACAACTATTATGTTCCTTACCAACCTCATTGTTCAATTCTCAGCTGAAATCACATTTCCTCTGGGAAATTTCCCTGATCCCAGAGATATTCTCTATGTGCTCCCTTTAGCATGCTATCATTTATGCAGTAGTGATGAAAATTTCCAGATAAATATTTTCTTTCTGGTACCCACTATAATGTTCCACTCTGTTCATTGTGAAGCTGACATAAAAAGGCTAATGATCCGAAAATAAGGTAATTTTTAAGACAAAAAGTTGGCTGTCCCCGTACACATGGCTCTTAAGAAATTCACTCATGTTCTTCTGAATCAGAACTTATTTCCCCAAAGAAACAGAAAAGACAAAAATGCAACTGGAATTCATAAGTTCTAGGATTAGCAATGGTCCCTGTGACCCCTGAGAGAAACTGGCCTACTTATGGCGGTTGAGGTAGACAATAGAAAGGACATGCATGGATTACTTAAACCCCGAAGCTGAGGATTCAGGGGAGGGGGCTATGTAACCAAGTCCTGATATTACACCTTTGCTGGTACCTGAGTTTCCGGTCTTCCGCATCCTTTGGGAGCATGAATGACCTGAAGACATTGATTAAGTGGCGCAGGTTAATCAAATCAACTCAAAGTAGCTGTGCCACTCCCAGAAAGAGGAGAGAGGGAAGAGAATCAAAGGGTCTCTTGAGTGGCTATAAAAGTAACTCTGGGGAAGTGATTTCTATATTTATAAGCTTTCTAATGGGGTCTCCTGAGGAGGCTATGTGAGGAATCATCTAAACCTGGTCTTCAAATAAGGCAGGACCATGTCCCCATTATGGCAACGAGACTGGAGTGGGTGAGTTCCAGGAACAGAAATATGGAAAGACTCCTCTCCTTTCTGATGTTATATGCAGTCAAGAGAAGCATTTAAGAAGGTTTTCCAGAGGCTTGCATAGAGGGAAGATCCTAGCTGAGGTGGGAAACATCTTCTTCATAGATTCCTTCCTTTTTTTCAATAAGTGTATTAAAGGAACTGTGGTAGATTTGGCTTTTTTAGTCTGGGACCCTTGGATTCACATCGCCATAACCATGAATGCCCTCAATTAATTGTAACATGGTATTGTGCTTTTACCCATTTTTCTGGGTACAAGTTTATAGTTTTTATTAGATCCTAATAGCACATGTGTGTGCATAGGTGTGTGTGTTTACACTTTGGGAATTGCTCTTTTAGAAATGGCAGGTAAGACTCACTATGGAGAATAAAGAACCTGAGGCCCTGATCGTATGCCTGTTGGGGTCTATTCCTCATCCTATTCAGAAGGAAGGGAGTAGATGGGAAGAGTGGACGAAGGGGAGGAGAAATAACACTCTCCTCTCTGTTTACCTGTGCCTTTGGACTTTGTGATGGATCCTCTCTTCATTATTTCATTTTGAGGTCCATATATCTTTCTTCTCCTTTCTTTCCTCAAACACCTGAGCCCTTTCTGCTTCTTTCCCTCAGCTATATCTGCTGAGAATCAAGTTACGCTCTCAGACTGAGCACTTTGGCTGTTTCTGTGGATGTGTGTGTGTGTGTGTGTGCGTGTGCGTGCATGTGAGTTGTTACAAGTCAAGGAAGCCCATTTGTCTAGAAAAATATGACAACCTGAAAATCAGATTGGAAGATTATCTAGATCTTTTCAGCATTATGGACCCTGTCAAGACATTCATTGGCAATACTTTGCATAAAACTGCATAGTGATCAAACCCAATTATAAACTCTGCTGGTGTGTATTGTTAGATTCTTCGGGACAGAGACTGCACTTATTTAACAGTTTTCTCAGCATTCAACATAGGTACACTCAGTACTCATGTGGTGTGTTCTTACTAATTCTGTGCACATTCAAAATCGTCACCTTCCCGCTCGTCCCAGATGATACTAAGGAATGGTGCTTCTACTGGCTGTCTGTACCTTCATGTGAATGGTGGCCTTTGAAGGACAATTCATCAGATATTGATAAGACAGATTCCCCAGGACTTTAGGAAGTCACTAAAGAAAATACATGTTCTGAGTTGGGAACTGCTGATCAATTTCAAGACCATAGCTTTCCTATCTCCATCCAGTTCTTCTGCACCTGAGGTAATTTTCTCAACATTTGTCAGTAAATAAACCCATATGCAGCCAAGCCATGATTTTGGAAATTTTGCTACATAATGTATACTTGGGAAGGTGCATGCGATTTGGTGCCAGCCCTGAGGAAACTGTCTATAGTGGCCTCAGTTTGATGACTACATCTTGTACTCCTAGAACCTCCCCCTGCCCCCACCTGCTCCTGGATAAATATCAGAGTCCTCGTTTCATCCTAGGAAGGTTTTTCCTTTATTCCAAAGGCTCAGGAACATGCCTAGCCTTTTACATTAATAGAGCCATCATAGCTTTCTATCTTGTTATTTTTATGACCCAAACCTAGCTATAAAGAGAAATACAGTCTCCCTGTTTCTCAAACATTATTCTGCTTATAAAAATAGTAAAAACTTACGTCCTTGTTGGTCTTGGACATTTCATTATCAGTCACTGAGATGACCTAATTAATTTTCAAGGAGAAGCTTGCCATCTGGAAATACAGTTCAATCATTCTGAATTCCTTTTCTCACATAAATTCAGGACCTTAGGGGTTTTTGTTTTTGCTGGTTTTTTCCCCTTTAGAATTGGTATCTCTAATTTACTACCTCTCCCATCTACCTTTCTTTTCCTCTTATATACTGTTTTCTCATTCCTGTTTTTAAACCTCAGCAAACTTTCAGGAATAGAACGTTTGTACAATGATAGTAATTTAAGCCTCTGTATGACCTGAAATGCTTTAATTTTAGGGAACACCTAGACTTGGTGATTTCTAGCTCAATGAGTACCATGCCCACACAAATGTAACTTCAGAGCATTTTCTTATACGAGAGTTATGTTCTTTGTGAATTGTCCTGTTTCTGATTTATTTTTGATACTAAGGACATCTTATGAGGAAGTATTCCACTTTTGAATTTTTGGTAAAGTAAGACTGCAGGATAAAATGTAATAGGTACTCTATTTGGGGTTGTGACCACCAAGAAAGTGGAAATAGTAGAAATGACTGACATCTTTAGGCTGTCAGAACATTGTAATGTGACCAGTCACATGAGCAACAGCTCATCAGATGTTAAGTATCGAAGGAAAAGGAGCTAAGAGGTAAGAGGAGACATAAAGAATCTGAACATTCAGTTATGTCAAATGATTTTGGAAAGGCAAAAAAACCAGTGAACTAAGGAGCTATAAAAAAATGTATGAAGATATTTGGAAGGAATGTGGAAGAATCCAGAAGCACCTATCTCCAAAGATGGAATAGATAGGAAATGCTGAGAGCGGTGATTCTCAGATATTACAGTGCACCTAAATCACTTAGGGATCGTGATCATATGCAAATTTTGGTTCAGTGGGTTAGAAGTACAGTCAGTCTAAGGCTACATGTCTAACAAGTCCTGTGCTTGTTAGTTGTGGCTGGTCTGTGGACCAAGCTTCTAGTAGTCAACCTCTAAAAAGGAATACCTGTTCAAACAAGAAAGCAATCAGAAGTGATGGTGGTGCCCGCGTTCCATAAAACACCAGCATTCAGTTTCAAAAGCAAGCAAAGATAAGGTTTTCTGGTAAGGAGTTTGTATTTAACATGACTATGAAAGATAAATGCAAAATCAAAGTTAAATATGTCCAGAAACATAGCAATCATAGCAAGAGAGCACCTAGGTAAGATTATTATCCACTCGTACTTCCCTCGTTTGTTGTGGTTATACCCTGTTACTAGAGAAAAAATTTAAGCATACACACAATAGTAGGACCTGATGTTGTAAGAAAAATGAATGAAAATGTTTCTTTTAATTTGAGAAAATTTTAGCTATTAACTGGATTTTTTTTTCTAATTAAGGAAAGACTAACATTCCTTATCTAAGTATAACCTGCAAACCTCTACTTTTCTTCTGGAGGAAAAGGAAAATACCTGTGGAGTTACATTTATCACACCGATTAATTATCTCCAAGTATGAAGATTGTGATTGAGGCTTCTGTGATAAAATACCACTAAAATGTCTGGATTCCTGGTTAAAAGTTTCTAGAAAGTTGCTCCCCACCTGTGGACATACTATGTGGTCCAATATTAGTGCTGTCCCCTTTTTGCTGACTGGCTTCCCAGGTCTGGAGGCTGCTCATCGCTGGATCTCCATCCCTTTCTTTGCAGTCTACATCTCTGTGCTTCTTGGCAATGGCACTCTCCTCTACCTCATCAAGGATGACCACAGTCTCCATGAGCCCATGTACTATTTCCTTGCCATGCTGGCAGGCACAGATCTGATGGTGACATTGACCACAATGCCAACTGTAATGGGTGTCTTGTGGATGAATCACCAGGAGATGAGCCACGGAGCCTGCTTCCTGCAGGCCTACTTCATTCACTCTCTTTCCATCGTGGAGTCGGGTATCTTACTTGCCATGGCCTATGACCGTTTTATTGCCATCCACAATCCCTTGAAATACACTTCCATTCTCACCAATATTCGTGTGGTAATGTTAGGGATGGGAGCTTTTATGAGGGGTTTTATATCCATCATCCCTGTAATCCTGCGTCTTTTCTCATTTCCATATTGCCACTCTCATGTTCTCTCCCATGCTTTCTGTCTTCATCAAGAAGTCATGAAACTGGCTTGTGCCGACATAACTTTCAATAGACTTTACCCTGTAATTTTGATTTTTTTAACAATCTTCCTAGATTCTCTGATCATCCTTTTCTCCTATATCCTAATTCTCAAGACTGTCATGGGCATAGCCTCTGGTGAAGAGAGAGCCAAGGCCCTCAATACTTGTATCTCTCACGTTGGCTGTGTTCTCATCTTCTATGTCACTATGGTTGGTCTGTCATTCATCCATAGGTTTGGGAAGAATGTGCCACCAGTGGTCCACATAATAATGAGCTATGTCTACTTCCTCTTCCCTCCTTTAATAAATCCTATCATTTATAGCATCAAGACCAAGCAAATTCAATATGGTATTATCCGCTTTCTATCCAAACATAGATTTTGAAGTTAAACTCTGATGTGGGTGATTGTCCAGGGCAGATAGTGGGGATCTGAGGTTTCTCTGAACAGGGGGCCGTGGACTTCCACTAAGTCTTAGAAGCTACTGTAGAATTACACTAAATCTTAAAAGCATCCATTTATTTAAAGATACAATGCCATTTATGAAACTTATCAGCCCTTGAACTTATAGATTTGCCACTTGTTAACTTTATGAGTTGATTTGTTTCCCTGTTATTCTGCGTTCTCTTTAAATTCTAAGTAGAGGATAGAAAAAGTTTTAATTTGTCTGGAAAATTAAGTACAGTTCTGATATTGTGGTTTTTGTATATGCAATTAATTTTTATGCTAAAAAGCATCAACAATTTGTTGTAGCCATTTGCATGGCTTACTTTGGACTTCTCTGATAATTTCTCTTGTCATTTTCCTATTAGGGAGTTCATAATTGTGTAATTTATTGGTGGGAACTCATTATAAATGAACCCTAGTTAGCCATTTATATTGAAAATATATCCCAGTTTCAATTTGTCTTTTTATATATAGAATTAAAAATTTTATATATAAATAACTTCATTTTTATTTACTTTATTGAGATTTGGGGGCCATATGATAAAGACTTCCTTGATTCCTGGTTTTTAAATATGTTTCTCATTTTTTGCATAACTTTTTTTGTATGTTCTATTTTATAATAGGTTAATATTTGGAGAAAATCAGAAGTTTAAATCAGTCCTCATTGATTCTATTTCAAGGTAGTAACAGTAATATTCAGTCATTTGTTTGGCTGATATTTTAAGACATGAGATAGGAATGATGCTAAACAAAAATGGTTAAACTACAAACAAATCAGTACAAAATATTGCCTTATTTAGACCCAACCCACTGGGAGGTCAAAAGTCAAAGACACCTAAATTTAAGATGATCTCTTTGACTAGTGACAACATGTAAAGGAAGAACTGTTTTGAGAATGTATGTCCCCAAAATGATCACATCCAGACTGAGTTAAAGGAAAGATTCCCTGAGGAGTGTGTCTTCAACTGTGACCTGAGGGTGGGTTAGAAATTAACTTGTGAAAATAGGCAGAAAGCAATATGTGAGGAAGGTGTAGGTGGAATGGATCATGGAACCTTCTAAGAATGTGGCTAATATGAAGAGAGCCATAACTCTAGGGAGAGGGTGGGGAGGGAAAAGGTCAAATCAGTAGCATCCTGTTGGTCATGACTAGGATTTGGGTGTCTACTCAGAGAGTCACAATAAGTTACTGAATAGTTCTAAGTGAGAGAGTGATATGATTTCAGTGATGTTTGCAACTTATATGTTCAGGTATGCTGTAGATTTCAGTGAGGCAAGAGGAGCACAAGAAAATAAAAAACGTTACTGTGACAACTTCAGAGAGGGAGAGACACCAGTAGTTAAAATTATTAAAGTGAAGACAAATTTAGTGGATAAATAGGAGATCTATTTAGGATCTAAAATTAGTAGAATTTTAGAAAAACAGATGAAAGAAAAGTCTGGAAAGAAACAAATATAAAATTTGTAAGTGTCATCAACTCCAAAAACAATTGCTGATTATGCATAAAGTCCATCTTTGAAAAATATTCTGGGTATTTGAGGATGAGTAGAAATCCAAATAATGAAGTCGGACCTGTTTAAAAGACCAAAGGAGAAATATTGTATGCTGTAGCACTGAGCTTTTAAGAGAGGACAGTAATATATCCATTAACTAGTCATTTGTTAAAACAGTTTTTAATATGTGTATGTTTATGCCTAATTGCAAATTATCACGCTAAAAGGTAGACCTGTATGAGCATGTGGTGACAGGTAAAGAGATATAAGACAATAAAAACAGACGAAGCAGTTGACACTAATGGAAGCTCCTAGAACACATGGGTCCTTGTATTCTTACCCAGGGAGAAAAAAGGATAGATCAGCATTTCTGCCCAGTGATTTTCACTGCCATGTGCCCAAGAAGAAAAACATGAGCCATTTCCAAATCAATAGCCCAGATGAAATAATCAAGATGAGATAATACATAAGTTATGACAAGAAACAATGGGTTAGAGATGGAAAGTCAGATGCAGATACAAACATGAAAATCAAGAATTGATACCTCTGGGAGCAAGGATACATTAGAAAATGAAAAGTTTGTTTGTTTGGTTTTGTTTTCACAAGAGCTTAAATAAGTTACCATAGGGCTGGGGCATAGTTTCTCAGATTTCTAGCCACAGATTTCTATAGAGGACCACTGGAACTGGAAATGTTGATACTTAAATGCACCTGGAAATTAACCACCCTAGTTAGATTTTAAGAAAAAGTGCAAAAAATCATTTCTTTTTTTTTCTAATTTTATTTTTTAATTTTTATCATTTTGTTATTTTTTTCTTTTTTTAAAGTTTATTTTGAGAGAGACAGGGCATGAGCAAGGGAGGAGCAGAGAGAGAGAGAGAGAGAGAGAGAGAGAGAGATTGAAAGAGAGAGAGAGAGATTGAATCCTAAGCAGTCAGCACAGGGCTAGATGCGGGGCTCGATCCCACAAACCATGAGACCGTGAGACTATCACCTGAGCCGAAGTCAAACATTGGATGCTCAACCGACTGAGCCACCCAGGTGCCTTATTATTTTTTTCATCATCATAAGTGTCCTCTTTAATTCCATCCCCTATTCCCCTCATCTCCCCACCCAGCTCCCGTCTGGTAACCATCACTTTGTTCCCTATAGTTAAAAGCCTGTTTCTTCGTTTCTCTTTTTTTTTTTTTTTCCCTTTGCTCATTTGTTTTCTTAAGTTCCATATATGAATGAAATGATGTGGTATTTGTCTTTCTCCTACCGGCTTATTTCACTTAGCATTATACTCTCTAGATCCATTCATGTTGTTGCAAATGGAAAGATTTTACTTTTTTAATGGCTGAATAATATTCCATTGTGTATATAAAGATGACATCTTCTTTATCTATTCATCTATCAGTGGACCACTGGGCTGCTTCCATAGGCTGGCTATTGTAAATAATGCTGCAGTAAACGTAGGGATGCATGTAACCTTTTGCATTAGTGTTTTTGTATTTTCGGAGCAAATACCCAATAGTGCAATTCCTGGATCCTAGTGTAGTTCTATTTTTAATTTTTTGAGGAACCTCTATACTGTTTTCTATAATGGTGGCACCAATTTGCATTTCCACCAACAGCACAACAGGATTCCTTTTTTCCTATGTCCTTGCCAACACTTGTTGTTTCTTCTGTTTTTGATATTAGCCATTCTGACAGGTGTGAGGTGATATCTCACTGTAGTTTAGATTTGCATTTCCCTGATGATGAGTGATGAGCATCTTTTCATATGTGTTTGGCTATCTGCATGTCTTCTTTGGAGAAATGTTTATTCGTGTCTTCTGCCCATTTTTAAATTGGATATTTGTTTTTGGAATATTGAATTGTATAAGTTCTTTACATACTTCTGATACTAACCCTTTATTGGATATGTCATTTGCAAATATCTTCTCCCATTCCATAGGCTAACATTTAGTTTTGTTGACTTCTTTCTTTTGCTGTGCAGAACTTTTTATTTTGATATAGTCCCAATAATTCATTTTTGCTTTTGTTTCCCTTGCCTCAGGAAATACCTGGAAAACTGTTACTGTCAGAGAGATTACTGCCTGTGCTCTCTTCAAGGATGTTTATGGTTTCAGGTCTCACCTTTAGGTGTTTCATGCGTTTTGAATTTATTTATGTATATAGTGAAAGAAAGTGGTCCAGTTTCATTCTTTTTGTAATTTTTAACATTTATTTATTTTTTGAGAGAGAGACACACAGAGTATGAGCAGGTGAGGGGCAGAGAGAGAGACAGGGAGTCACAGAATCTGAACCAGGCTCCAGGCTCTGAGCTGCCAGCAATGAGCCTGATGCGGGGCTTGAACACACAAACCGTGAGATCATGACCTGAGCTGAAGTCTGGCGCTTAACCAACTGAGCCACCAAGGCGCCCCTAGTTTCATTTTTTTAGATGTAGCTGTCCAGTTTTCCCAACACCATTTGTTGAAGAGACTGTATTTTTCTCATTGTATATTAATTCCTCCTTTGTTGAAGATTAATTGACCATCTAATTGTAGGTTTATTTCTGGGTTTTCTGTTCTGTTCCATTGATTTACGTGTCTATATTTATGCCAGTACCATACTGTTGTAATTACTACCACTTCATCCTGTAACTTGAAATCTGGAACTGTGATACCTCCAATTTTATTTTTATTTTTCAAGATAACTTTACCTATTTGGAGTCTTTCATGGTTCCATAAAATTCTAGAATTATTTGCTCTAGTTCTATGAAAAATGTTATTGGTATTTTGCTAGGGAATACATTAAATCTGTAGATTGCTTTTGGTATATAGACATCTAACAATATTTGTTCTTCCAACCCATGAGCATGGAATGTCTTCCCATTTCTTTTTGTTATCTTGAATTTTTTTTTATCAGTGTCTTATAGTTTTCAGAATACAGGTCTTTCACATCTTTGATTAAATTGATTCCTAAATCTTTTATTTTTTCTGGTGCATCTGTAAATGAGATTGTTTTCCTAATTTCTCTGTCTGCTCCTTCATTATTAGTATATATAGGTGTGGGGAAATGTTCAAGAATTCCTTATACTTACTTAAATGGGTTAGAAAAAAGCTTAGGGCAGAAAGCCACCACCATGGGGCAAAAGCACCCAAGGATAGTCATTAAGTAGAAAAAAGCTTAGGGTGGAAAGCTGCCACCATGGGGCAAAAGCGCCCCAGGCTAGTTAGCAAGACAGTGTAATGGGATCATGAGAAACTTGTTATATCACCAACAGGGAATTACTTTCCATCCGGTGCCAATGTACCTTGATCACAAACACCACTTGCTCCCAGATCCTTTGCTTCTTACTCATACAAGTTAATGATTACTATCTGATTGTTTTCGTCACATTGACCACGTGGGTAAGATCTTGAGTGCTCAATAAATATGGAGACGAAACCCCTATTTGGGGCTCTTGTCTCCTACTGGACATTGGCCTCTTTCGTATTCAATTCTGCATCTGCTTTCTTGCTGGATAAGAGAGGACTCCAGACTCATAGTCTGTGAAATGTAGGAATGCAACAGATTTCTGTATATTGATTTTGTATCCAGTGACTTTACTGAATTCATTTATCAGATCCAGTAGTTTTTTTGGTGGAGTTTTAAGATTTTTTATGTATAGTATCATGTCATCTGCAATAGTGAAAGTTTTACTTCTTCCTTATTAATTCAGATGCCTTTTATTTCTTAATATTGTCTAATAGCTGTGGCTAGGATTTCCAGTACTATGTTGAATAAAAGTGGTGAGAGTGGACATTCTCCCTTTTTTCTGACCTTTGGAGAAAAGCCCTCAGTTTTTCCACCATTGAAGTCATATAAGGCCTTTTCAAATAAGGGTTTTTCATATAAGGCCTTTATTGTGTTGGGATATGATCCCTCTAGACCTGCTTTGTGGAGAGTTTTTATCGTGAATGGATGTTGTAGTTTGTCAAGTGTTTTTTCTGCATCTGTGCAACAAATCATTTCTAAGAAAGAAGAGGCTTTACATCAGTGCGTGTGTGTTCATGTGTGCAATGCTAATAATACACATGTATAACAACAATTTTATGATCATTATTCCTTATAAGCAGATTTTAATTTTAGTAACTTACATTGCTCCAATAATTAAGTTAATGAAGAAAATTAGTATTTTAAGTTTACTTTAAAATCAGCATGTCTTGATGTCCTTTTAAATACACTTGAGGGGCACCTGGGTGGCTCAGTCGGTTGAGCGTCCGGCTTCGGCTCAGGTCATGATCTCACGGTTCATGGGTTCGAGCCCCGCATCAGGCTCTGTGATGACAGCTAGCTCAGAGCCTGGAGCCTGCTTCTGATTCTGTGTCTCCCTCTCTCTCTGACCCTCCCTTGCTTGCGCTGTCTCTCTCTGTCTCTCAAAAATAAATAAAAAACATAAAAAAATTTTTTAAATACTCTTGAAATGGAGATTGGAGACTCTCTTGAGCCATTATTTGCATTTCCAAATGAAGTCACGAGTCACTTATAAATAGAGGATTTAAAGAGCTTCTGTAAATTCTCAATGCATTCACCTCAGGATGTCAGATCTTACATAAACATCTCCCTCTACCTCTTCCCACTTTGAATATTCTGCCCGAACTAAACTCTTGAGGGAGAAAACTAGACAAATTTCTTGGAGGAAGTAAGTTTTCTGTTCAGATAATTTATATAAACATTTCCCTTGTCCTAACATTTGGAAAGAAATGTCAGGATTATATAGAGAAAAGAAAACATAATCATTACAGAACTAAAAATATAAGACATCTACACTTGGTAGGCACATCTCCAGGGAGAAAGATTAGAATTGGTGATTTCTCTGCAACACATATTTGCTCTGGCCAACTCTGTACTATGTTCTATATTGGAAAGACAGATGAATATGAAGAACAAATGGAATCTGTTCCTTGCAATGGTTAACACATTGGATTGGAGAAGTTTTCTGTATGGCCATGCACTAAAACTTTTTCAGACTGATTTAATTGTGACACTGCATTATTCCTCCATAAAACTCGTATAGGAAAAAAAAATGTGCCCCAGAGTAAAATGTTCAAGCCAGTGATGCTGAATACACACCAAAATCTTAAAATCTGATTATTCCCCAAAGGCTTCTCTGTTCCTCCTAATATGAAGATGAAGATGAAGTTGTAACCTATTAAATTAGGCCTATAATATATCAAAGTGTGTTAACAGAAAATTCCAACCTATATCATTCCCATTGATTTGCTGACCTTGCTGCAGAGTTTCCTACGGCTGAGCAAAGGCTGGCTTTGCAAGTCATGTTGGAAGCACAGAAGCTGTGGGAATGCTATGGCTTCTGTTGTGGCCACTAGTTCCTGTGATACTATATTCCACTCTGATAGTTAATTAGGGATGGACTGCCCCTTTTAGAAGTGTTAACATTTGATAGAAGGAACTCCATAAAAGTGGGCCAAGGCCCTTCAAGTTAAATCTCTATTAGTTCCCATATGCTAAGTGAGAAACATCTCAGCCACTGGGTAAGGACCTTCAAATCATAGTATGAATACCTGCCACATACGTCTGAGAGGAATGGAAGACTCAAGCTACAGTGGACAAGCATCACTGAGTTGCTTCTTGGGCCCACAGTGGGTTGGGAACCTGACAATGTTTGACTGTTACTGAAGGGGTAAAAGAAGGCTTGTCACCAGGGGGTGTCTGGGTGGCTCAGTCAGTTAAGCATCTGACTCTTGATTTCCTCTCAGGTCATGATCTCAGGGTTCTTGAGTTAGAGCCCCCTGTCGGACTATACACTAACAGTGCAGAGCCTGCTTGGGATTCTCTCTCTCTTCCTCTCTCTATCTGAATTATTAGAGTACATACCTTTCTTTTTCTGAGCCTTCCTAGACAACATGATTAACGTTTTTGCTATGACACAGCAAAAAGCCTAATATGTTAAAAGGCCTGGGGCTCCTGGGTGTCTCTGTCATTTGAGCGTCTGACTTCGGCTCAGGTCATGATCTCACAGTTCGTGATTTCGAGTGCTGTCAGTGCAGAACGTGCTTCAGATTCTCTGTTCCTCTCTTTCTGCCCCTCTCCCACTCACTTTCCCTCTCTCTCTGTCTCTCTCAAAAATGAATAAACAATTAAAAAACTTTTAAAAAAAGGCTAAAACTTTAACTACTATCATTCTTTTTGATACAGTCATTTTACTTATGCCAATTTATCTATAAGAATAAAGAAAACTTGGGGCACCTGGGTGGCTCAGTTGGTTAAGCATCCGACTTCGGTTCAGGTCATGATCTCATGGTTCATGAGTTCGAGCCACGCATCAGGCTCTGTGCTGACAGCTCTGAGCCTGGAGCCTGCTTCAGATTCTGTGTCTCCCTCTCTCTCTCTCTCTCTCTCTCTCTCTGTCCCTCCCCTGCTCATGCTCTGTCTCTGTCTCTCTCAAAAACAAACAAAAAAGAATTTTAAAAACTTATTATTAAAAAGATGGTATGATATAGTAGATAGAATGTGGCCTTTGATAAAACAGCAGCTTTACTCCTATCTCCTTCATCGACAGTGTTTGTGACTTTGAGCTGATCACTGAATCTCTGAGCCATGGTTATCTCATCTAGCAATTAGGAATAACAAAATGTACCTCCTACGAGTTTTTCTTCAAGAATTTCAGAGAGTGTATCATGCTACTGTCATGCATATGTATCATACATATTTTAATTTTATCATATAAAATGAATATGACAATTTTATTAATATTAACATATTAACATTAACAAAAATGAATAACAATATTTGGACAATTATTACTCAAAAAGTTAGGAAGAAGAATAATCAGACAGAGATTATCAAATATAATTCTGTTATGTGATGTAATACATAGCTAATAAGGAGATTATTATAAAGAATATGAAGTACATTTGAAAGTGATGACACTCCTTCCAGCTTTCTACTTTGAATATTCCCAATATAGCATTCCCTGCAAAAATTGAGATCTCCAGAACATTATCTTTTCTTTTCCCATACCTTCTATTTTCATTTACTTCATACCCTAGTTCGAGTCTAAGGTCCAGCTCTTCAGAGACTCCCTTGTCAATATTGTATATTCTTTTGCTTCATTTTCAATCCATGCAAGGCTTTTCACCCTTCTGGAAAGGAAAAAAATAAAACTACCTTTTATCGAGGTCTTAATATTTTCCGTGATTTGTGCTAAACATTAATTTAAAGTAACCCATTTAATATAACTCTTAGGTGTATTTATTAAATTTTCACAACAATTCTTTTCACAGATCTATCATCCTCATTTTATAAGTGATGAAGCAAAGGTCCTGAGTAGAGACATATATAACTGCCTAGGAGACATCTCTACTTCACTGCTTACAGATGCAGAATGCCCTAAACTGGATGGGTTCCCTTTATCCCTTTTTCCAAATCTAGAGTGTAAAACATTGTTTAGCACAAAACAATCAATCAAAAAACAATTGTTGATTAATGAACAGAATCATTCTATTTCTATGATCCCTGTTAGTAAATGAAATCACCCTTTCACTCAGCTAAAATCAGAAATGCAGAGGTCACTATTTACTATTTTTTCTCCTTAGTCTACCATATACAATTGATCACCAAGTTCTATTCTTTTTCAAATTTTTTAAATGTATGTTTATTTTTGTTATGTGATGTACATAACAAAGATATGTACATGAGAGAGATAGAACATGAGGGGCAGAGGGGCAGAACGAGAGGGAGACACAGAATTCGAAGCAGGCTCCAGGCTCTGAGCTGCGTGCCCAGAGCTGGATGTAGGGCTCCAACCCATGAACCCCAAGATCATGACCTAAGACAAAGTCAGACGCTTAACTGATTGAGCCACCCAGGCGCCCCTTTATTCTTTCTAAGTCACAGAATCTCCCTTCCATCCACTTCTATCCAGCTCTACTGATAACACCCCATAACTTCCACACCAACACAGTTTATCACATGGATGACTGTAGCTTGATTCTTCTTACATGTTCTACCTCTTTTCCAAGGTGCTTCTCAAACCTTTAACCAGTGATTAGCCAATTGTAAGCATGGCCCCATCACTTATTTCATACTCATGTCATTTAGGTAAAGTCAAAACTCCTCACATGAATTGTAAGACCCTATGTGATCAGAACCTGCTACCACAGATTCATTCTGTATTAAGCTTTCTTTTATGAATTGTTCTAGAGATGCTATAATTCTTAGTATAAATTTAGTATACAATTTTTTTTGCTTAAATTAATCATATTTTTTTCTTGGCCCATGACTAGTGTACATGTTTTTCTTTGGTTGGTTTGGTTTTCTTATTTTTCTTGGTATGGAGTTAGTGTCCTATCTTACAAAAAATAGTATATTCCTTACTCTTCTGTTATTCAATTCTCAGCTTAAGTAGCACTTCTAGGAGCTTTTCCCAGATCCCTAAGATAATCTTCTATGTGCTCTCCCTAACACAGTGACATTGATGCAGTACTGACAGTGTTTAGTAAATTTGTGGCAAATATTTTCTTTCGTGTCCCCGTTAGATTTTTAAGTTCTGTTAATGAAAAGAACATGTCCATCACCTTGACCCTATCACAAAATGAGCGATGATAAATGAAATAATTTTAAAACACAATACAGGACATCTTTTATTCACCTTGCTGTTCACAAATCTATTGAGGTTCCTGTGAATCAGAACTGATTTCTCCAAAGAGACAAAAAAGAGAAAAATGCAATTGGAATTCATAAATTCTAAGAATAACAAAGGTACATATGACTCCTTTGACTTTTGAGATAGACAATAGGAAGACATGCATAAATGCTGATGCTGAGGATGTTGGGGTCAGATAACCAAGCCCTGGCATTCCCACAGGGTGGTTTTTGAGTTTCCAGTTTTCCTAACACACCCTTGGGGAAATGCACGAAAGGGGTGGCTGGGGACACCAGTTGAATGGCCCAGCTACTATCAGAAAAAGAAGAAAGGGAAAAGGAAAAAAAATCAAAGAATCTCCCAAGGGGCTGGAAGGTGAAACTCTGGGGAAATGATTTCTACAAACATAAACCCTTTAACCTGGCCTCTTCAAAAGTTTTCTTGAGAAGGCAGGTCTGGAGTAAGTCCTCAAATTAGACAGAAAGAAGTAACCATTCCAGCAATTATACTGTGTAGTGGATGAATAACAGGAACAGAAATATGGAATGAATTCTTGCCCTTCTGATGTTAGATGCAGTCCCAAGAAGATAGAAAGAATTCGCAGGGGCCTACATCAAGGACATATCCCACCTGGGGTGAGCAACAGAATAGCAGAGACTCCCTTTGGACAAATGTATCACAGCAGATTTGAAGTTTTTAATAGGGGACCCATGGATGGGCTGCAGGAAAGAATGTGTTTAGACTAAGTGTGACATCGTCTGCTCTTGGCCATTTTTTTCCAGCAAGGGCTTCTAACTTTTTGTAAGAATTCCATAGAATGCTGAATTTCAATTTCAAAACAGAACAAAGCTTTCTAATAACAAAAAATTGTGTCTATCATAATTGAAAATATAAAATTAAATCAGGTTTAAATATATCAAGTATATCAATGTATTTACAGTCAAACAAAAAGGCTATGTAACTAGGCAACGTGATTATCCGTGTGTATTAATTTACCTTCTGCTGCTTCTTCCTTTTTTTAAAACCTTTATTGCTTCAAACATTTTCTAGTATATACATATGGTGTGGCCTAATGTTTTAAACACTTTTTTAATTGAGAAAATTTTAAACATTAACCTCCTATTTTATATAACTTACAAAAAGACTAGATTCTTCGTCATTTGTATAGCCTAGAATCTTTAGTGCTCTGCTAAAAGAAAATCATTATAAAAACATATATATACCAATTAATTATCCTAAGTGCAAAGATTGTGATTGAGGCTACTGGAATATATTCCCATGAGAAGGTAGTGCAAACTAAAAAATCTGGAATTCTGGGTTCATAGCTTCCATAAATTTGCTCTCTAACTGTGGACATATTATGTGGCCCAATATTAGTGCCGCCCCCTTTTTACTGACTGGCTTCCCAGGTCTGGAGGCTGCTCATCGCTGGATCTCCATCCCTTTCTTTGCAGTCTACATCTCTGTGCTTCTTGGCAATGGCACTCTCCTCTACCTCATCAAGGATGACCACAGTCTCCATGAGCCCATGTACTATTTCCTTGCCATGCTGGCAGGCATGGATCTGATGGTGACATTGACCACGATGCCAACTGTAATGGG
>CM053575.1:50056234-50071269 GCA_028646485.1 Cryptoprocta ferox
TCCCAGGTCTGGAGGCTGCTCATCGCTGGATCTCCATCCCTTTCTTTGCAGTCTACATCTCTGTGCTTCTTGGCAATGGCACTCTCCTCTACCTCATCAAGGATGACCACAGTCTCCATGAGCCCATGTACTATTTCCTTGCCATGCTGGCAGGCATGGATCTGATGGTGACATTGACCACGATGCCAACTGTAATGGGCGTCTTGTGGATGAATCACCGGGAGATGAGCCACGGAGCCTGCTTCCTGCAGGCCTACTTCATTCACTCTCTTTCCATTGTGGAATCGGGTGTCTTGCTTGCCATGGCCTATGACCGATTCATCGCCATCCGCACCCCTCTGAGGTATAACTCCATTCTTACCAATTCCCGGGTGATGAAGATAGGACTGGGGGTGTTAATGAGGGGCTTTTTATCCCTTGTGCCCCCAATTGTGCCACTCTATTGGTTCCCATATTGCCGTTCCCATGTTCTTTCCCATGCCTTTTGCCTCCACCAAGATGTCATGAAACTTGCCTGTGCTGATATTACATTTAATCGTGTTTATCCAGTTATTCTGGTTGCTTTGACTTTCTTCCTAGATGCTCTGATTATCCTCTTCTCTTATATTTTAATCCTGAAGACAGTTATGGGCATCGCCTCTGGAGAAGAGCGAGCTAAAGCCTTTAACACCTGCGTCTCCCATATTAGCTGTGTTCTGGTCTTTTATATTACTGTGATTGGCCTGACTTTCATCCACAGATTTGGGAAACATGCACCACATGTGGTCCACATTACCATGAGCTATGTCTACTTTCTCTTTCCTCCATTCATGAACCCCATTATATATAGCATCAAGACCAAGCAAATTCAGAGAAGTATCATTCGCTTATTTTCTGTGCACAGAAGGGCTTGAGCTTGCATTTCAGAATCTTGGGAACTCCAGGACTCCTGGACCTTTTCATAACTGGAAGGGACCTGAGTTTTATACCTAATCTTTTATCAGTGTTAGATGAGATTTTAATTATTACATAAAGCTACAAGCTAAGTTGAGCAGGAATGCAATGAGTATATAGAGTAATGAATATACATGTAGGTATATACATTTACCTGTATACATATATATAGGTATATGTATATAGAATTCATTCCATATTTCTGTTCCTGGCACTCACCCACTCTACAGTCTATAAATGCATATATATATATGGAGAAAGATTCTAAGGAAGTGTAATTTGTAAATAAAAATTTAGGCAAATACTCTAATAAGCAGGGAAGATAGTGTAACTCCCATTCTATACCAATAACAAGTACAAGTTGTATTTCAGGAAAGGTCAAATTAAATGTCCAGCCTGGGTCAACCACAGCCTATACAAGGAAGGTCTTGCCATTGGAGCTCCATTTTGTGGCCTGACCCAAAAATGAACTAGACATATGGATTGAGGACCATAGAACTCTACTCTACCTCATAACTACTATATTTCAGAGCATGATTTGTTGTTCCAGTGATAATGTGTCATTTATAAAGCTTTGCCTTAACGTGTCCCTGAGTTCATGAATTTACCATTAGTTAATTTCATCAATTGATTTTTCTCTTTATCTAGTGTTTTCTCTAAATGCTGCATAAATGAAACACTTTTGATCAGTCTGATAATCTTAATACAGTCTGATATTGTAGATTTTGTGTATTCAATTAGTTTTTTTATTGTTATAAAACACAAAAATTTTTGGTTTGCTGTAGCCATTTGCAAGTCTCATTTTAGACTTGTCTGATTCAATTTTTTTGGCTAATTTTCACTTTTTCTCATTGATTTGCAGGAGTTCATTGTGTATCATCCCCTAATGTTTTATTTATATTATAAGTATTTTTCCAGTTTTGTTTGTCTTTCCATATACATAATTTAAAAGCTTATGTATAAATAATTCTGTACCTTACTTTGTCTCTTGAGATATTAGGACCATACGTCCAGAGGTCTTCCTGTTTCCAGGTTTACTTATATCTGTTCTTATACTTTTGCATAATTTATTTTCACAGATCTTATGATATGAAAGATTTGTGTTTGGAAGATGGTATGGAATTTAAATCAGTCCTCATTTGTCTGTTTTCATAGGAGTAACAGTAATATTGAATCACTTATTTAGCTTATGTTTTTAAGACATGAGTATGGGACAGGCACTTTGGTAAGCAAAAATAATGTAATAGCAATAAAATAGACAAAAAAATCCCTTTCACTCTTAGAATTTTTAAACAATTGGAGAGTCAAAAATTCAAATAAACCCAAATTTGAAATAAGTTTTGTGATTAGTAAGAAAGTTCTTTGAAACTGTGGGTCTCAAAATAGACCATATTCAGTGTTGGGAGCCATTTCTGAACTCACCAAGTTGAGAATACTCCATGTGAGGTTCAGACAGGTTTGCAAGTCCTCTTGCCGTCAGATGATGACGGATATCTACCCCCACTCAATTGTTTTTGCTTGAGCATTGACCCCCGCCCCCAAGGCACCTTGTTGATTGGTATCGGGAGTGACTTGTCCCCTTTTCTGTCCCTAAAATGCTGATTGCACCTTGTGAAGGAACTTCTTGTCAGAACTTCTTCTTTTGTGATTATGGGAGCAAACATTGCATTGCCTGAGAATCCTGTTTTTCTTATACTTCCTCTTAAGCAAACAGGCTATTGACCCCTGCTCACAAAGAACTAACTTTTGCCTTTGCTATGCTAAAAACATTGTCTTGTATTTGAATGCTAAAGATAACTTCCTTCCCCATATGATAAGCATCTAAATCACCTACACCAATCACTTGATAAAGGTTATGCATGAGTCTTCTACAAACCTATGTTCTGGGAAATTTTTACACATCAAAGAAATTTATCATCAGAACTCATTGTCTAAGGCAAATGCAACTTCTGTGCTGTTCCCCATACACTTAACCATAAATAAAGCTGAGTCTCAGTCAGTGCAGAGATGGCTGACTGGCGATCAGAAAGAATCTCATGGCTCTCTCATCCCTCCACCTTTCACTGAAACCGTCCATCCTTCAGGGAACCCTGGACCTGCTGGAGCTGGACTCTGGCAATTCAGGCTTGAGTTTCCCTGGGAAAGTGGCCATCAGTTGAGATCTCAAAAAAAAAAAAAAAAGTTAGAAAATGACTAGTGAAAATAGGAGTAAGGATATTCTAAGAAGATGATAGAATGTGTGGAGGCTTCTGGTGGGATAGATTATGGAATCATCCAGATTGATAGCATGGCTGCTTGAGGAGGGTGATTACTTTGAGGAGAAGCTGAAGATAGAAGAGGAGGCCAGATTTCAAAGCACCTGTTATCCATAGTAAGGGTTTGAGTAGTTACTCAAAGAGAAATCAAAGAAAATCTACTCAAGGAAATAACATGATTTCATTGAGGTTTTAAAGTCATCATTGCAGCTTTATATATGAAATGGATTTGAAATAGCAGGAGACAAATAGAAGAAACAACAGGAGGTTATTGGAGGAGTTTGAGAAAGAGATAATAGTAGTTCATTTTAAGAAAGTGGAGATGAAAGGTAATGGAATGATATGAGACATATTTATGGTCTGGATTTAACAAGATGTAAGTTTTTCAGAAAAGCAGAAAGAAGGAAGGCTTGAGAGGAAGAAAAGATAACCCTAATTTCTGTCTTATGCTTTTTGAAGAATGGCAGTGCCAATGGAAAAACAATTTTTGGTTCTGTTATAGTTTATAAATAAGAATAGTAATATATTTTTTTTAATTCTGGGATTTTGGGAATGAATCCAAATGATGAGGTTGTGTTTCAATAAAATGACCAACAGAAATACAGCAGGCTGTAGGACTGGACTTTTTAAAACAAAACATTAATTAAATAGTCACTCACTGAGATCACATTTAATACGTCGTTCATTTTGCCTGATCATTAAGAGTCATAGTGAAAGTCAGACATGTTAGAATATGCCTAAAGTTTACAGGTGCCGGATGAGAGAAACAAAGTGAAGCTGATGATGCCAAATGGAGAGCTGATTCCTATCCAGGGAGAACGCAGGACATATCATAGCTTTCATGGGGGATTTTTACTAAAGTGGAGCCAATTCAACAAAAGCAGGAAAAAACACTTCCAGATATGAGATGTACATAACATATGATGTGATACAATTTAGAGACAGAAGTTCTGATACAACTTTAAACGTGAAGATGGCATGCAGAACTGAAACCTGGATTACTCTCTGAGCAAATAACAATGATATATTGGAAAATGAAGTTCTTCCATAATGGCTTATGTAAATTACTGCAGAGTTAGGCCATAGCTTCACAGATACCCAGTCACCGGTCTCTGAGAAGAAATATGCACAATTTTAAAAAGGCTATACTAAATTCTTTCTCTCCAATGAACTTGTTGATTGAATCATCGTTTTCAATTTGTAAGAGCAAAATTAGTTGTGAAAGGTCCTCACCAAGTGGAACCAAGAACTTTTGAACTGGGCCAAACCAAAATATTCCAAGGAGTCAGTCTGAATACCTGTAACGTGCTACGGTAAGAGATTTTGCTTAGTGATAGCCTTAGCAACCAATTATGTTTACCCAAGATTAGTTTGCTGCTACCACCAACAATCAGATTTCCTTATAAACAGCATATACAAGCATTCTCTTTTGTCTTTAAAAATCCTTGACTTTTGTTCCTCTGGAGGGACACTATTTGGGTTGTTGCCCAGATCTGTGTTCCCTGAACTGCAATTCTAAGACCCCAAACAAATGCTTGTTTTATTTTATTTCAGCTTCATTTTGGTGAACACAAGTCATCTCTAAGATGTGAGACTTTATACTGCTGTGCACTTGTGTATTTGTATGTGTGCACATGCGTATGGAACAATGATAAATCTTTTAATATTTCATATTATAATTTCTGACCTCAAAACTTTCTTTTTATAACTGTCTCAATAAATTTAATGAAGTGAAATAGGTGTACTGAATTATTTCTTATTGTGGCTTATATATGGTTTACATACATTATGATATATGCATATATGTTATGAAAATTTGCCATTTTACCATTTTTAAGTACACAGTTCTGTGAAATTAATTACATTCACAATGTTGTGCAGCCAACACCACTATTTCCAAAATTGTCATTATCCCAATACAAACTTATCATCTGTTAATTGATAACTCCCCATTCTACCATTCTTCTAGCCCTTGGTAATGTCTACTCTACTTTATGTCTTTGTGAATGTGCCTATCATACAGTGTTCAGTCATACACAATATTTGTCCTGCTGTGTCTGGCTTTTTTCACTTAGCACAATGTTTTCAAGGTTTCTCCACATTGTGGCAGGTATTGGAAATTCATTTCCTTTATGGCTGAATGATATTCTGTTCTGCATATATATTAATATAGCACATTATGTTTATTCACCTGCTGAGGGACACTGGACTATTTCTATTTTTTTTTTCTGGCAGGCCTACAGTCTTGCCTATCCCACCTCAACAGCTTCCTCCCCAAACATACCACCAGGGCAGCCCAGGGGTAGCTCAGTCCCCAGCTGGGCACACTAAGTAGCTCAATACCTGAGAAGCCCATAAGCCCCTCTACCACCTCCTGACTCAGAAACCCTTGTGGGCTCCACCATCTCCCTGATGCTGGGGGCCACAGGGAAGGCCAGGGGGAGGTGATCAGGTTGGAGGAGGATGGAAAGGGTAGGGGGCACAGGTCCTCACATGACCCTAGGAGCAGTGTGAGTGTCCAACCAGTGGGCAAGATGGAGACAGCATGGGTGGAGAGGGCAGGGGTGCCTGGATGGGGTGGGCAGAAGGGCCAGGCACAGAGAGGGCAGGGTGCACCCCAGGAGCCTGGGCAGTTAGGATCAGCTCTACAGCCAAGAACACCCTGGGGCAGGAAAAGGGTGGATCATTTCTATCTTTCCGTTACTACAAATAAAGCTGCAATGGATATTGGACTATAAGAATCAGTTTGAGTATTTGCTTTTACTTATTTTGGATATATAGCTAGGAATGGAATTTTTAAGGTCATATGATAACTTTAGAGTTAATTTTTTGAGGAACTGCCAAACTGTTTTCCTCAGCACCAGCACCATTTTACGTTCCCACCAGCAATGCACAAGGGCTCCAATTTCTCCACATCCTCACCAATATTTGTTGTTTTCTGTTATTTTGATTATAGCTATCCTAGTAGGTGTGATATGGTATCTCATTGTGGTTTTAATTTGCTTTGTCTTAATGACTTATCATATTGAACATCTTTTAAAAAGTGTATTCACCACCTATGTATCTTTTTTGGAGAAATGTCTATTGAATTATATTTAAATAAGAGTTAACAAATGTTCTTTTAAATACTTCACTAGTCTGAGTCTAGAGACTTCTTGAACCCCTGCTCTGCTTTTCATGTTTTCCTAAAGAAGACATGAATCCCTCACAAACAGATAACTTCATAAAATCATTAGTAAATTATTCATGCTTTCCTTTAATTATGCTCTAAACTTACCTAAATGTACATCTCCACCTCTCACTTTGACTGTTCTACTGTCCAAACTCATCCCTTGACTGAGAAAACCAGACAAGCTTCCTGGAGGACCTATGTTTGCATTTCAGATTATTTAAATAAACTTTTCACTTGACTTGGAATGGTGTGGCAAGGCAACATAGAAAAAAGAAAATACAATCATTCCAGAACTAGAAACATAACACCTCCATATTTTATAGGTATATCATCAGGAAGAAAGGTTAGAACTGGTGATTTCTATGCAACAAATACTGGCTCTGGCCTTCTCTTTGTAAAACTCTATCTTGAGAAGATAGGAAACTGTGGAGAGGAGTAGAATCCAATCCTTGAAACATGTAAGAAATGGTTTTGGGGAGAAGTTTTCTGTATGGTTATGTTTGAAAAATTTTTTTCAGCTACATTTCATTATGAAACAATTATTCCACCACAAATTTCATGAGTGGTGTGCCCCTGAGTGCACTGCTCAAGCCATTGATGGCGAATGTAAACCAAACTCCTAAACCTGGTTTAGCATTTATAAGTGTCTTACTAGAAAATGTCACTCCAGATTGTTCCCATCTTGACTTTCTGACCTTGGTTCAGAGGTTCTTATGGGTGAGCAAAGGCAGGCTTTGCAAGTCATGGTTGATGAACAGAAACTGTGGGAAATCTATGGCTCCTGTGAGCCAGTTACTGTGATATTGTACCCCACTCTGATAGTTACATTTTAAGGACTGGCTACCTCTTGTAAAATGTTACATTTGATCATAGGAACCCTAGTGAAACTGATCAAGGCCCTTCAAGTTAAAACTCTATTAGTTTCCTCATGTTGTATGAGAAGGATCTCAGCCACCTGGTATGGACTTTCAAGTTAAACTTTATTCAATCACCTATAACTTAGGTCTGAGAAGAATGGAAGACTCAAGCTCTAGTGGACCAGCATCATTAGTATGCTTGTTGGGCACACAGTGGCTTGTGTTTATCTGACAGTATTTGACTATTGCTGAAGAGGTTAAAGAAGGCTGCTCACTGTTGGACAAGCAGGGGAAGGATGGAGGAAATGGATTATAGGGAAGTATATTTTTTGGTGAAGCTGTCCCCAAACTTTGTGTTGGAGATTGAGTACTTATTTTCAGGTGCTACCATTAGTGCTGAAGAAGAACTTTTTCAAAGTGATTCTTAGAGAATGCAACTGCTTAGCATTGTGTTTAGTTGACACAAATTCTTATTCAGCTTGGGTACAAACAAGATGATAGAGATAGGCTTCCTGGACATCATGCCAACAGTAGGAGCAGTGGTTAGTCATTCTACCTTCCATAATCTAGTCAGATCAGACCTACTGTAATCCCATCTTTCATCATTGTCTCCAGAGGGAAACCTCCTTTACAAATACTCCACACTCTAGATCCTCAACACACTGCTATGTCTCTCTTCAGCCTTGTCCCTGAACCATTAGGCATTACCCTGTCTGTATGTGAGGCTCTACTCGGTGATTTCACTTATGGCTTTCTGACTTTACCTATATGGTGCCTCATCACCAAGGTGATGCAGATGACAGAAAGAGAAAGAAAATAAATTTAATCTGTGGCATAGTATCATCTGGATAGAGTGCTTTATTGAAACTAAAACTCTCTTTCCTGGGTATTGGTCTGGCCACTTAATAATCTGTGTAGATTATAGGAATAGGTAGACTTACATACTTAGTGTATTTACATATAGCATTTTTCAAAGCAGACTTTGAGTCAGGATGGAAATATAAATTCTAGAACAGGTGGTTGAAAATTCTTACCTTAAGCCTCACTGATCAAAGAGCTTAGAAGGAAAAAGACACAGACTTCTTGACCCTGTCATGTTATGCATTTCTTTCTGTAGTATGGTTGACATAAAAATTGAAGATAAATAAATGATTACCAATAAAGGAAAGGCTATATCATGATCGGACATGCTGGAGTAAGGGGCTGAATCTAAAACTCTTTATCTTATTTCAAATAAAAGTAAAAACTCTATATTTGGCCTTATATAAAGCCTATTGCTTGGTAACATGAGTTTGCATTCATTCACTCAACTAATAGTTACTGAGCACCAAACATGTTCATTTCTCTGATATGCACTGAAAATGCAAATCCTTTAAAATCTTCCAGAGATTTTATGGGGCACCTGGGAGGCTCAATCTGTTAAGTGTCTGGCACTTGGTTTAGGCTGAGATCATGATCTCATGGTTTGTGAGTTTGAGCACCACATTAGGCTCTGCACTGACAGTGCGGAGCCTACTTGGGATTCTCTCTCTCTCTCTCTCTCTCTCTCTCTCTCAAAAATAAATAAATAAAATTAAAAAATATCTTTCAGAGATATTAGTTTATTATGAGTGCAATGTGGATTGATTTGATAATAAAGTCATTAAAAAGTTACAACCTTTTAACTATAATTCTGAAAACAAAAGGTTCTAGAAAATTAGTTATGAAGTGTATTTATTGGAAAAATCTAACATGACCTAAAATCACAATGTGGTCACATCTGACCTGAACCTTTGAGAGGCTATTTAGTCTTTCTTTACTCTCTTAATATAAGCAGGTGATAGTTCCTAGGGTGTTAACAAAATACAACCTGGTGGGAGTGCCATGTATGTTACATAGACTATACAATTTATTACGTTTTTAAAATTGGAAGAATGAATTCTCATATGTGTTATGAGGTTGACGTGCCAACACCTGGATGATGATGTCCAATTAGGAGCAAGATGATTGGAGATAAATCAAGACTAAGAGCCATTACGTGAGAAATGGTTAACATACTAGAGGGTGCTTAGCATTAAGAAGAAGTTTCAGAAATATTAATGTAGATGTGGAAGGGAAGGAGCAATTCTTCCTTTACCCTTCAAGTTCTTCCGGTTAGACTAAGAATTAATCTGACATCCCACAGGCTAATAGGAAAAAAAAACAGAGCTTTATTAAGTTCACACAGAGACCCAATAATGAAATTGAAACCTAAAGAAATGACTGAGGAGAGCAATTTTTATACATTTTGTACAATGACAATAAATGGTGAGAAATTGACAGCGTAAAGGAAACAGATGCTTTAATTAAAGTATGGAACCATAAGCAGAATTTGGCCTGAAATAGTAGATTAGAGAAAAAAGTAACACGGTTTGCTTCTACAGCTTTCTGCACCTTAGAGTTCCTATCTCTATCTCTAGTGATAAGGATATGTTTTTGCTTCTTAGTATAGAGACAGTATTTTTTTCCCAGGGGAGTTTAATTTCCTGCTCTCAAGGGCACAGAGGAGGGTCTGAGTGTCCTTGCACTGGCTCTTTCTTAAATAACTTATATTTAAAATAATCACAATGCCAAGGTGGCACATTTGGGGGCAGTCTGCTCTGGGCCCCTATAGTGTATTTACAACATTTAGAAAGAATATATGAATATGTTTCTTTAGATCTGATCAATTGGACTGTGGAGATCAGGACTAGAAATAACAGGTAAGTATTGCAGAAAAGTAGATTTACATTTCATATATAAATATATATCACATATAAAATATATATGTAAATCATAATAAATGAATAAATATATTTTTATATAATTGTTTCCATTCCAATCATGGAAACAACAAATAGATGTCTGATGAAATTATTAGATGTTGGCCCAAGGATTTGGTAAAAATTTGGATTGGATGGCCTTTTCAGATTGTTATTTCTAAAAGCACTATGCTGTGTGACAATATAATTCATGAACAGTTTAAAAAAGAGAGGAATGGAATATTGTTCGCCAAATGCCAACATTTAGGAAAAACAAGGGACTGATCCTTCCATTCAGGGACCCCTAGAATACTTGAGAGTGATTTAGATAGGCCTTGCTTCACCTGGCATTAGAGGCAATGCTTCTCTTAAGAGAATTTCCCCCAGGGAGGAAATGGAGGGCTCTGGAAACAACATCCATGGCCCAGAGCTTTCTCCAATTAGAAAAGAGGATTATTTGGTATTCCCAAATAGACGTGGAAATGAGCTAGAGTGACTCCCATGGGAGTTGTTTCTTTAACAAATGTATCTTTCCTCAGGACACTGCATACACACTGAGGAAGCAGCAACAAATTCTTCCTCCAAAGGTGCTCAGGACCTAACAAAGCCAGGGCTCAGGTGAGGAAGCACAGGGATCAAACACAGCAGGGATTCTTTATGAGTATCTCTTCTACGTGGCTTATGCAGTTCTTCCCTAAAGAATGAGAAAGCATTTAAGTCTGTTTTCATTGTTGTTAATGAAATGAAGATTTCAAGAGAGGGGTCACCTTATGGAAAGACAATCTTGGACAGGAGAACTACCGTTTATATTCAGTGCATGCCAGTTGAGGACTTGAGGGGTCAGATGAATCTCAGTTTGGATTCCTATATGCCACATATTAATTGTGTGACCTTGGGCAAATTATTTAACCTCCTGAAGGCCTGGTGCTCTCATCTGAAGAATGTAAATAACATATTGTTTTTACTTCCTGGTTATTTATTTACTTTCCATTTCACAATCATTAGGCATCAATGCCTACCATTCTACTGAAATTGTTAAGGGCATCAAATACTTATTTGTCAAAAACAATGTGTGTTTTCTATTTTTATCTTACTTGGCAATCCTATGATATTTTTCACTATTAATCTACAGCACTACCTACTTCTATAAAATTTCTTTGCTATTGGCTTTTATAATTACAGATCACCTTTATTATCCTCTTATATTTCTGCTTACTTTTCTGTCCATATCCTTTGAGATCTTCCTTTTTATTTTATCCTAAATGGAGGCTTTTCTAGGTTCACAACTTTTCTCTCCATCTCTATTTTTATATATTAATTCATACCTAAGGTAAGATTTAAGCAATCACTTAAAAGCTAAAATCTTTCAGATTGCTGTCTCCAGCCCACGGCTTCCTGTTATTAGTATAATTTTATATCATATATATCATATATATGATATAAACTCATATATGAGTTAGAATAAACTCTAAGGCAGTAGTTAAGTGTGAAGAAATGGAATCAGGAGACACTGATTATATGGGGTACTTGCAGATTATCCAGAAGTAAAGGGAAGATTTTCTTGTTTTATTAATATGATCCTAATGTGCTGTCTTCGTTCCTGTCTCAAAAGGCCTCTATAGTTGGTTCCTGGAACAGTCTCCAGCCCTTTGTCAGTATGGCAAGTTGAAGACACTGAGTGATGTAACTGCATCACTCTTGGAAACTAGTGAAGACTTGGGATTAGCTGCTTTCAGAGCATCAATCCAGAGAAGACCCTCAGAGTGGGGTGAGGAGACAGTGAATCCCAGTCATCCCCGCATCCCTGACTGAGCTGGTAGGTTTGCCTGAGGGTGATGAGAAGTTCCACTGAAGTTACCACTGTCACTAATGTCATATAGCACATATTAAGAGAATCCCTTGACTGCACAGCTCTTCCCCTGGCATATTTGGGAGATGTGGGTAGTTCCTGCCATTGCCAAATGTGCCATAATTAAATACCACTGTGGCTGCCACTAGGGAGTACAGATAATGAATATGGTACACTTCTAAATCAGGTTAATAAAAAAAATATTAGTGAATTGAAATAGCCATTTACAAAGGGATTAATTACCACATAGTTTTGGAACCTAAAGCCTGCGCAGCCCAAATTCCAAAAACCCACTCAAAATCCAAACCCAGACTTTTACATTACCATACAGTTTAAACAACTTTGAATTTTCTCCTGCTTCCTCCCTCTGGTCCACTTTCTAAGTGACTGGTCCAGAGAGGTCATTTGTCCCTATCCCATACAATAAACTGTACCATTTATGCATTTTCTATCTCTCCGTTATTAGAAAGGCAGTGCTGGAAGGTTAAGGGTATATGGCTGGTAGGAATTATGATTTATAATGATACACACACTCATCCTATGTAGAGGTAGATGATTGTTAAAGTGAGCCCCACATCGGTTATAGTTGAGTGGATCAAGTTATTAAGCAATCTTATCAGTATTTGCATTAACAGAGTACCTGCCACTTTGGTGCCCAGATTAACCTTTCTGTCACTGACAATGTCCCCTAGAAGGGATGGTCACTTCCAGCACATTCATCTTTTCTTTATTTATCTCCCTCCACCATCCACTGCTCATTATCACAGATTTTTTAAAATTTTTTAAATATTTATTTTTTAGAGAGAGAGGCAGAGTGGGGAGGAGGAAAGAGAGAGAGAGGGAGACACAGAATGTGAAGCCGGCTCCAGGCTCTGAGCTGTCAGCATAGAGTCTGACACGGGGCTCAAACTCAGGAACTGCTAAGTCAGATGCTCAACTGACTGAGCCACCCAGGCACCCTCGTCACAGATATTACCATGTGCCAAATTCTTAAAAAGGACAGAAAAAAAGATCTGTTCTCATTTTTACAGGTTTTCCTGAAATGGAGATAGTTCAAAGATCACTCTCACCTCATTCTTTCTTAATTCCTCTTTAGAGCTGTCAGTTGTGATGTTTATAAGAGAAAACAATATTTAGAAAGATCCTGGGCACATATTGATTCAATTGATTTGAGAGAAACTTAAGTTTCTCTTGTGGTTCTCTTTAAACATTTTTTTAAATGTTTATGTTTTTGAGAGAGAGAGTGAGCGTGAGCAGGGCAGAGAGAGAAGGGGGCAGAGGATCCAAAGTGGGCTCTGTGCTGTCAGCACAGAGCGCATTTCCAGGCTTGAACTCATGAACCGTGAGATCATGACGTGGGCTCAAGTCAGATGCTTAACCAACTGAGACACCCAGGCGCTCCCTCTTTAATCATTATCGTAGTCAACTGGTCACAAAACTTCTCGGTTTTATGCAAACAAAGCTAACTTGATTTGATGAGTATAATTATAAATAAATTGTAAAAATACTTCACAGTTCCCTATAGAAGCCCGTTCTTAATTTTCCCAGACATGGCTTTCTAGATTCACAAATATCAGAAGGTCTATCCAGTTGTCTTCACCAACATTATAGTCCTCATCCTTTCCTCTGGGAGCTCTTATCATCCTCCCAGAACTGGCTGTGTAAAGTTGCACTCAACCATTAACTTCTGATACTGCTTTTGCCTTTCCAATACTCATGCTTTTTTTTTTTCTTTTAATTTTAATCTGTGGCTCAGTAAAAGTACTAGGCTTCTGGTTTCTGAAGAGACCTTTGTTCTAGGACTCTCTCTTCTCACTTCCTTTGGGAGTTCTCAGCTCCTGTTTCTTCCTATTTTAAAGTTTGTCCCTGTTGTTATAGGCATTCTTGGCAGCACTGAAAATTTCCCAAATGCACTTCCACTGAGTAATTTTACTCTTCTACGCTGAGTTTACCACCTGTGCCACTTTGTTCAGATTTCTCTAGACCTCTACATGAGTCATCTTGTTCACAGTCCATATGAGATATTGATGACCATAATTTCTCAAACATTTCATGGCAATAGACTCATTTCCATTGATTAACTATTTTCCTGAGTGATTAATCAGTGAGACAGATGGTTGGTTTCAAGAGAGAAAATTTGAACTGGCCCAAACTGGAAAGAAATAACATAAAGTTCTGTATGAAAGAAATATAAGGAGGAATGAAAAAGCAAAGAGAACAAAATAGAGCACAAAGGAATGATGTAGGGGACTCGGAGTAAGAAGCATCATGCAAGGAATACAAATTGGATTCTGAAGAGTAAATCGTCAAGATTATTATATGATTACCATTATTGTTATTTCTTATTCTAGGCAAAGGTCTTGTGAATTAATTAAGACTGAAAAAACCCACAAAAACTTGAGAGGTTTGAGGTGAAAAATGGCCTGATCGTGTGCTACATAGAGATGGAGAGAGAGAAAAAATACTGCCTTTTTAGAGGTCATAACTCCTGAAAAATATCTTCACTTGAAACCTCTACCATGTGGTCCAAAAACAGTGCCACTCCCTTCTTGCTGACTGGCTTCCTGGGCGCAGAGGCAATTCACCACTGGATTGCCCTTCCATTCTTTATCATTTACCTCTCCATCCTTTTGGGCAATGGCACTCTTCTGTTTCTCATTTGGAATGATTCTAGTCTTCATGAGCCCATGAACTACTTCCTGGCTATGCTGGCAGGTACAGACCTTGGGATGACACTAACCACAATGCCCACAGTCCTGGGTGTCCTCTGGCTGGACCAGAGGGAAATTTCCCAGGGTGCCTGTTTCACTCAGTCCTACTTCATTCACACCCTGGCCATTGTGGAATCAGGTGTCTTGCTTGCCATGGCCTATGACCGATTCATCGCCATCCGCACCCCTCTGAGGTATAACTCCGTTCTTACCAATTCCCAAGTGATGAAGGTAGGACTGGGGGTGCTAATGAGGGGCTTTGTGTCCATTGTGCCCCCAATTGTGCCACTCTATTGGTTTCCATATTGCCGTTCCCATGTTCTTTCCCATGCCTTTTGCCTCCACCAAGATGTCATGAAACTCGCCTGTGCTGATATTACATTTAATCGTGTTTATCCAGTTATTCTGGTTGCTTTGACTTTCTTCCTAGATGCTCTGATTATCCTCTTCTCTTATATTTTAATCCTGAAGACAGTTATGGGCATCGCCTCTGGAGAAG
>CM053575.1:50071769-50124083 GCA_028646485.1 Cryptoprocta ferox
CCATATTGCCGTTCCCATGTTCTTTCCCATGCCTTTTGCCTCCACCAAGATGTCATGAAACTCGCCTGTGCTGATATTACATTTAATCGTGTTTATCCAGTTATTCTGGTTGCTTTGACTTTCTTCCTAGATGCTCTGATTATCCTCTTCTCTTATATTTTAATCCTGAAGACAGTTATGGGCATCGCCTCTGGAGAAGAGCGAGCTAAAGCCTTTAACACCTGCGTCTCCCATATTAGCTGTGTTCTGGTCTTTTATATTACTGTGATTGGCCTGACTTTCATCCACAGATTTGGGAAACATGCACCACATGTGGTCCACATTACCATGAGCTATGTCTACTTTCTCTTTCCTCCATTCATGAACCCCATTATATATAGCATCAAGACCAAGCAAATTCAGAGAAGTATCATTCGCTTATTTTCTGTGCACAGAAGGGCTTGAGCTTGTATTTCAGAATCTTGAGATCTCTGGGATTTTTTCATTTCCCATTATTGGAAGAAAAGTTTGATTTTACACTCAGTCTCTTTTCTCATACTTCGATGAGATTTTCCTTACTATATAAAGCTACAAGATGACTTGAGTAGATATATATTCTAATATTTCACCTGTATTAGAATATATATTTTAGACTAGAATATGTATAGGATGTTTTATTAGAATATATATAATATATGGGTTAGAATGTGTATTGGAATAGAATATATGGACTATTTTATTAGAATTATATTATAAATGTGTAATATATATTTAAGAGAAAATGCTGGTGATTTGGGGGGGAAAGGGCTATAGGAAACAGGGGAGATGAGGCATTCCAGATCCTGTAAGTGAAGGAGGAATAAGTGTTACTTCAGAAAACATCAGATGAGGGACGAAACAGCCTGGATCAAAGACAGTTCATCTGAATAAAGACGTGCAGCTGATAGTACATTTTGTGTGTTATATAAAGGATAATTAAAGTGATATATCATTTCCCCATCTCTGTGTTTTGAATCTAACTGTATTGGAAATGATGTTGCTCTAAGAGTAAATAAATCTTGTTGAGGAAAGCTAGCAAATGCACAGAACTCTAGAAAGCTTACTCCTGAAACCTCAGTTTCCTTCAGTATACCAGTGGATTTTATTATTGAACAGAAACTGATACAGATTAAAAGTTAAATAACAACCAATATCCTATGAGGCCGCTGAAGCCAGATCCCCTAGTACCCCGTGTTCTCTTCCCATGGCTGCTGGACGCCAACATACTAATTTTTCTTCTTTCTGGCCTTCTCCTTCACTTCCTAATATTTTTCTTCTGTAAAAACTGAGTATAGATTTAAGTACCTCCTGTTTCTATCTCCCCTTGCTTGCTTCTTAACATAAAAGAACTCAGGGCTTTTTCACTCATGAACTTTTTCTGTTGATAATCAAGTCTGAAAACCTGGCAGAAGTAACAGGATGCACTGAGGGAGAAGTTTTTTCCTTCAATTTTTCAGTATCTTGTAAGGTTTTATGCTGTTACTTTTGGTGAGCTGTCATGTACTGTCTGTTGTTCATGTTATAGGTAATAAGGCTTGTGACCTAGGGGCGCCTGGGTGGGTGGCTCAGTTGGCTGAGCGTCTGACTTCGGATCAGGTCATGATCTCACAGCTCTTGAGTTCGAGCCCCGCGTGGAGCTCTGTGCTGACAGCTCAGAGCCTGTAGCCCACTTGGATTCTATGTCTTCCTCTCTCTCTGCTGCTCCCCCATTTGCACTCTGTCTCTCTGTGTCTCTCAAAAATGAATAAACATTACAAAGATTAAAAAAATTATACTAATACTTGTGACCTAAATGTTTATACCTTCTGATGGCTTCTGGTTTTTCTTAAGTTGGTTCTTCTAGTTGGACCTCCTCGCAACATTTTCTTCTAGTTGGACCTTTTTTTCTAGTTGGTTCTTCTAGTTGGACCTCCTTATTTTCTTATTGACCTATTCTTCTAGTTGGACCTATCTTCTAGTTGGACCTCCTCGCAACATTTTCTTCTAGTTGGACCTTTCTTCTAGTTGGTTCTTCTAGTTGGACCTCCTTATTTTCTTATTGAAGGCTTGTGTACCAGGAACCTAGGAATAATCAGTCTAGTCTAGATTTTGTCTGCCTCATCTAAGAAACTTTCCATACTGATGCCATATCCAGGGAGAATAAGCACTCTAAGAATATTGCAGGAACTTCAACATGGAAAAACCTCATCTGTCATTTTCACTAGAAAAAGCTTTATCAATTGCCTCCACTCTTACACTTCCTCATCTTTTCCTTAAATCCAGTATATCTAGAGATGCATTTTCTAGCAATGAAGGACCCAACGATATCCAATGTGAAAAATACTGTTATACTTACTGTACTATTTATAATTCTTTATAAGCAACAGAAGTTGCAAGTTATAGAAATTGACCCTAGCTTTCATAAGTTAATAAAGGGCATTTATCGAAAGAACACTGGGGAGACGTTCAGAATTCAACAAGGGCAGTAATCGTGTTTCCCCATCAGCTTGTGATCTTCCTAAAGATGACTGCCTGCCCTTCTGTAAACCTCCACAGCTCTTAATGCAGTTCTTCAGAAAAAGATAAACAGTTTTATTTGTGTGGTGTGGCTAGGGCTGCTGTATTTAATCCACTACAGACTTCAGGGTGTCAGGCACAGCAAATACCCTGTTTCAGGCATTATTCTAAAAGCATTACATGAATCAGGTTCATATTCATATTCATGAAGGGACAAAGAAACCTAAGCAACACACAGCTTTCAAACATCCTGTGTAGGGACACAATTCAGCACTTATTTGACAATCCTGATTCACGAATAAAAGGTGATAGTCTTAGACATTTAATTTAACATAGTCATGAAGATGTAGTTTTCTTTCTTTGTCTTTTCTTTCTTGCCTGAAATCTGAAAAATAAATTTTTACCCTGATGTATTGAAACATTTTACAAAACCTCTAAAATCTCCTTTTTCTGGGTCTTGTCCTTTTCCCCTTCCTTCATGGGTGGTTTGTAGGCACAGGCATGACCCTGCACACAGGTGTTGGGGGATGGAGGGGGGGTCTCTAGAAACACTCTATAGCCTTGTGATTCTCTCCAGGCTTCAGTTCAATCTTTAGTTGCTCCATTTTTCAAACAAAGGTATTATTGGACCTGGTTTTCTCTTTTGCTGTTGTAGCACACTGAAAAATTGAGTTGTTCAGGATGCAGAACTGTTAACACCCCAAAAGTAAGTTTCTCACACTACCTTGTAGAGTTATACATCCCACCTGCAATCACTAATCTATTTCCTACCACCACTGTTTTGTCTCTTCAAGAATGTCACATAACAAAAATCATACAGGGTGTAACTCTTTGAGATTCGTTTCTTTCACTTAGCATAATGCCTTTGAAATTCATCTAAATTGTGGTTATCAATAGTTCATTTTTCTCTAACTGTTGAGTAGTAGTTCTCATATGGATATTACATTACTCTGATGCTCTTCTCCTGGAATTTCCTAATAATTTTCAGTTAGTTGGTATCAGCCTCCAATTATGTTCCCCTCTGACCATCCTTTCTGATGTCCATTCCTTCTTTTTTTTAAAATTTTAAAAATGTTTTATTTATTTTTGAGAGAGAGAGAGAGAGAGAAAATGAGCAGGGGAGAGGACAGAGACAGAGAGGGAGACACAGAATCTGAAGTACGCGGGGCTTGAACTCACAGAGTGCAAGATCATGACCTGAGCCGAAGTCAGACGCTCAACCGACTGAACCACCCAGGCAGCCCTCTCATGTCCATTTCTAAGAGAGATTTCTCTCACATAAAACACTGCAACATC
The DNA here is from genome assembly GCA_028646485.1 of Cryptoprocta ferox. Classification (NCBI taxonomy): domain Eukaryota; kingdom Metazoa; phylum Chordata; class Mammalia; order Carnivora; family Eupleridae; genus Cryptoprocta; species Cryptoprocta ferox. Next base: position 50,075,580 of record CM053575.1, read on the forward strand.
CAAAGATTAAATGCCAGACCTTCCTATCTTTCTATCTCTCTTACTCATGCACCTATAGAAATCACATATGCCTTGGTATCTCTATATTATATGTACTATTCTTCTTTCCTTATTCTCTGCCCATGTTATGAGTGTTTCCTCATGAGACATATTCCCCCACCACTCCCTTTATCTGACTTCTGGCTGATTCCCCTTGTTGCATTCACTGGCCCTCCCTCAATGGCTCACTCAAGCCTCTTCATATCATTATCAAATACTATCACTACTGAACAGCTGGATCCAAAAAGTATCATTGGCAGATGGGCCAGGGCACTAAACTATCAAAATGAGTTGTAATAGGGGTGAGCACAGGTACTGCATTTAAGGTTAAGATTCAACTCCATAACTGTATGTGGGAGATGCAGGTATTTTTCTAAAGTGGCTTGAAAAGCTCAAATATAGAAGTGGGATGTTCCAGGGAATACCAGTAAGAGAATAAAATCAATTATATATTCAGATCTTATTATTGCTACGTGATGCTGTGAGAGCCTCATGCTTCTATCTAATTGATCCTCATGAGAATTCTTTGAGTTACTTTTCATTATAATTGCTACCTGTCAGATGGAGAGGCTGAGACATAGATAGATTATCTATGTAAGTTTAGTATCCAAAAATCACATGGTGTGGAACGTAGTCATATATATCCATACAAATAGAGTTGGTGGTCCAGGTGAGGGGAAAGTTTTCTAGCCTTCATGTTCTCACCAGATGAAAACAAATAGAATATTCAGCCCATCTATCATGCCTTACATGGGACCCTGCATATCTGCTGAAGACCTGTGGTGGGGGGGGGAGATAACTCAAGTTATCACATCTGAGAAATGAATGAGGGTGGGTGTCCCTAAGAGAAAGGAGAAGGAAGTTGGCAAAGCTATGTTTACAAGAGTATATGTAAAATCCACATTATGCTTCTGTGTCAATGGGCTTATTTATGAATGAATAATATGTGTAAGAAAGTGTGATGTTTGCTTGTAAGTGCTTCAGTGTGCCTATAGGTGTCTACAACTTTGACTTGGTAGGTATATATACCTCTCTACCATGCCTGGATATCTCTTTACTTTCTTAAATCCCAATGACAGGTGTGTATCATAGTAAATATCTAATAAATATCTAGGAATCATTGATACTTGTCCACTCACCAAAAATCAGTAAGTGCCTAATGTGTACCAGGTCTTATAGTGAGTACTAGAGAAATAAAGGTGAATAAAATATAATCCTTAATTAATTTTTTTATTTTAAAAAATGTTTTATTTATTTATTTTGAGAGAGAGAGAGAGAAAAGGGGAGGGCAGAGAGAGAGAGGGAGAGAGAGAATCCCAAGGAGGCTCCATGCTCAGAGCAGAGCTTGAAACAGGGCTCGATCCCATGATCCTGAGATCATGACTTGAGCCAAAATCAGGAGTTGAACACTTAACCCACTGAGCATCCCAAATAGAATCTTTAATTTAAAGAGCTGTATTATCTCATTAGGGAGAAAGACATACAGACACAGAACTGATATATGTGGAAATGAGCTATAAGGAAATGCAGTGTGTTTACCAGGAGGCTTTGGGATCACAGAAGAGATGATCAGCTCCCATGGCCAGGGGAAGACCAGAGAGAGTTAACTAATATGAAGTTATGTTAAAGGAGAAAATGTGCCAGAAATTCCCTTTCCATATATCTTCATGGTGTTGTCATGATGGAACAGATGACTGCAACAAATAAATTTTAAAAAGTAATATTTATGCTTAATGAGTAATATTTATGTTAAATGTTTTAACCCAAACCTGACTTTGCATGCTGAAATGCAGCTGTTAGCCCATTGTTAAATATGAATTGAGGTAGGAATCTATACATAGAGAAGAATGTAGAGAAGGAAAGCGAATAAGGATGACAAAGACCTTATAATCATAAATAGAAATTGAAAAGGGATTAGAAAAACAGACGTTTATGAAAACTGAGATAGGTAGATAATATATGGGTATGAAAGTGCTGTTTGGAGGAAAAAGTAAATCTCTATATTGAGAGTTTCTTTATATAAAATAACTAACGTCTATTGTGTTTGATTATAAGGAGGTAAACTTTTAGATCAGTATAGGAAAGTCATTTTTAACAATCAGAATTGCAGAGTAATGGAACAGGCTACATCTTATAGTACCCACCACTATGAAGGCCCCAGAGAAAGCTGGAAAATATTTACTGCCATATTACATATCTGGCCACAATATAGAAGATTGTACAAAGCCTCTAAATTTTCTATGAATTCTAACACTCTCAGATTATTCATCACCTAATTTACCTGTAAATACTTTTGATATAAATGCTTACATCATACTCCAGTCAAAAATCTCTATACATTACTGAAAATTTCCCACTTATAATTTTGTTCTTGCTGCTTCTATTAGGAATAGCCCCTGTTTTTGATCTACCTGATAAAAATCACATCCGTTTCCACAGTAATCATTACATAGAGTACTTATCCTTGGAAACTAAGACCTAGTCTTCTAAACACTTTTAGACTAACCGTTTAGACTAACCATATTTTAGTATTTGTGGGAAGGAGAGAGGTTTGTCTCACATCCACAGGTGAGGGAAGCAGTAGAGTAGCATGTCTGCTCATGGCTCATGATTCCCGCAAGCTCTGAGTCAGAGGTCTCCTTGGCATGCTACTGGTCACTGAATGCATATAGGACAAATGGCTTCTCTGGAAAAAAGAGTGTTATTTCTGCCATGTTGCTCTCTAGAAGAATCTAATCTCTCTCCCTTTTCAGCAAAAGACCCATATTTAATCCTTGACAATATAATCTCATTCTTTGATTCCCACCTCCATCCATATGTGATCTTCATGTCCTTGCTCCAAATCCCTCATCCTCAACATACACAAAAGAATAACTCAAAGGTAATACTAATAACACTACAGATCATAGTAATAACAATACAATTAATATGGCTGACAGCATGCACAAGGCACTGCTCCTACATTAACTCATTCACTATTCACAATAACTCTGTGGGTCAGGATCTGTAGTAACTACATTTCTACAGATGAGGTGACTGATGCAGGGACACAAAATGTTTTCCCAAGATCAAGGAACTAGTGAATAGCAGAGGGGAAAATTCAGCTCATGTTTTTAGGCTTCAAAATATGTGCTCTTAGCTATTATACAATAATAATTCCTACAAAACGTTTTTCAAAGCCTCAGTTATTTGCTTTGGAATAAGATACACTTTGAGGTGAAAAAGGCTAGATTTAGCCAATGTTATGGAGTTTGGTGATCTTTTGGTACTCCATCCAGGTCTTATCCTGTTTACGCACATATGTGCTTTCTTATACCTTTGATTTTACTGTCAATATTCCTATTGCTTTTGGACGTGTGAGGTAATGCTGGTCACTCACAACTGGAATGGAGGAAACAGTACAGATCACTGGAAGCTATGTGCTCCTCTATTTTTCCCATCAGCCCTTGCTATTGGCCATGTGGCTGACCATGTGGCTGATCCTGGAATGTGAAGATGATAATAGGTTCCTGGCCACACCAGGGGTGTCTTCTCATCATGCTCTCTATTCTTCCATGTGGCAAAAAGGATTCTGGGATGGTGAATCCAAATGCTATAAAGAGCTTGCATTTCTGTGCCTCTGCTTGGAGGTGAGTGCCCAGTTGAACTAACTGATAATTCACATCTGACTTTGACATGGAGCCATAAATAAACCTGAATTGTATGAGCTGCTGCCTAAAATTAATGAGGCAAGTCATATTTCTGATGTACATTTGTATTTATTTGTGGCTTATTTACTTGCTTCTAGTTTCTGTTACATGCCATTTCAAATTCTCTCCTCATGGGCTGAGATAAAATGACCCTCAGTTCCAGACCTCCAAAAATGATAAATATTTTCTTAATTCACTCTCCCAGGTTTGCCCGTTTCCTCAAGTTCACCTAGATTGATCATCTTTCATGAATTGTAAAGAATCACCAAATATTTCCTAAATCCGTTATTGCACCTTTATGCATCTGACATTTTAGCTGTAACGCAGATTTCCAAGTGGATGTAAGACAGAAGGTGTTAGCCTCCACAGTGCTTTAACCAGCATGCCCGTGGTGACTAACGCCAACAGTCTTCTACTTCATCCTCACAGCCTCCCTGGTCCTCCCTGCCCAGGTCTCTATCCCTTCTGTCATCTCCACTCTGTTCCTGTGGGCAGCACTGCCATCCTGGCCAACATCAGGACAGAACCTCTGCTTGATGAGCCCATGCTCCTCTCCATGTTGGCTCAGATGGTCTTTACCTTCCCACATTCTTCCCACTGTCAGGGGAGCCTGTGTTGCAATGCGTCAGAGTTTAACTTTTAAGCTTATGTTCATTTATCCTTCCTCTTTAGATTGTCTTTATGAAATCATCTCCACTGATGTTCCAATCCTCTGACTGCCATGTGGCTGTCTCCTACTATGTGTGATATGCCTCTGCCTTTATTCAGAATCGTCGGCAGGGTTGACATCACCCTTACTTGCTGTGTGTCTTTTTATATCATTCTCATCAAATGGCTTTTCATTTCTTGCCCCCACTGTCTCTCTCATCCCTCTTGCCTCCAGCTTGAAATAATCTACTTCGTCTGTACTTTTGTCTCAACTCATAACTGGTATGGCTTTATGCTAGTGTTGCTCATTGTAATATGGGACCCATTGTCCATTATCCTTTCCCATGAACTGATCTGGAAAAGCGTCCAATCATTTCACTATCTGTGGAAAATATCTGTAAACTTTCAAGTTCACTCTTCGAAACCCATTTCAAGTACACCAGTGAGCACCAGCGCACCTTCTCTGGTTGAATGTCTCACAGCCTGGTGGTCCGCACTCCATAGAATCTGAGTGATTACTGTGAAGATTGAGAATGTCACTGGTAATCACAATGAGAACAAATGGATTATTTCAATCAAAATATTTTTTCTTATACTAATGTGTTCTCTCACACGTATCTAGAAGAACTCTTTAGAAAAGTACACTGCAGCTGTTGCTTTGACCACTAGAGGGAAGGAGACACCCATGAAGTGAATATGCCAAGATGGGTGGAGCATCACTTGAGGAAGTGTTGAAGGGGTCTCTTGATTGAAGGTGGGAGCCCCCACCTTGAAGAGATGGGGCATCTGGTTACCCCTCCCACTTCATCTTTTCCACAGTTATATCTCCTGAGAAAATGTCTACATTTCATTCCCCATATCTAATAATAAAGCAAAGGATAGTAAAATCAGTTTGGATTTTCAAAATATCGCAGACATTCAAAATGATTTTAGATATTAGTCTGTCTTTATTCTGGCATTGCAGAAATGGTAATGATGTAATAGAAATAGCTTGTTCATGAGATAAAGAAGCAAATATTAAATCTCTTTTGCCACCCCTCCACCCCTTCTCTCTTTCCTTTACTCCCTGCCTCCCACCCACCATCTTCCTCCCCCATTTGGGAAATAATTTCTGGAAGGATTCACATTATACAGCTAAAGCTGGTTACCTTTAGGGGAAAGGAATGATATTGAGAAGGTAGGGTTGCATGAGACCTTTTAATTCTTAGTTTATATGTATTTGTATGTTAGAGTATTCTATAATATAAATAGTTATATTTTAGCTATATAATATTCAGATATTTGCTTATATAATCTAACATACTTTACTCACTTGGAAAAAGGGGGTAAATACTTGCTGTAGAGTGTATTAATGATTAAATAAGATACTGTGTTTAAAACCCAGTGTCAGACTGACCCCCAGTAGGTGCTTAAAAATATTAATAAAAAATGACATTTAAGGGGCATCTGTGTGGCTCAGTTGGTTAAGTGTCCAACTCTTGGTTTTGCCTCAGGTCATGATCTGAGGCTCTGTGCTTTCAGCACAGAACCTGCTTGGGATTCTCTCTCTCTCCTCTCTCTCTCTCTCTCTCTCCCCCTCTCCCTCTGCCCCTCCCCTCCCTTTGTGTGCACACTCTCTCTCTTTCAAAAGAAACTTTTTTTTAAAGTGACATTTATAGAACTCTTAGTTTATGCTAGGCACTATCATAAGCCCATTGATGCATTAGATCATTGAAGTCTAATTTAATCACTAGAAGGCAGACACTACAATCTCACTTTTGCACTTAAGACATCAGGACTCATAGAACTTAATGAAATTGTCCAATGTTCTATATATTTTCCAAAGACTGAGCTCACAATCTAATTTTAGATACCACCCTCCTACACATGGCACTATTCTTATATTTAAACATTATTATTCTCTGGTTACTATGAGGATATTGAAACACAGGGAAAGCAGGGTCTACTCTCCCCAGGCAGTCTCATAATTAAGAGAAGCAGCTGACAGAGACTTAAAAGCTAGTCTGGGGACCCCAGGGAGTGGAGAACTGTACTTCCAGTTTAGTTCCCCTCACACACACACACACACACACACTAGCTTTTAAACACTAGTATATTCTAAACTTTTTGTTTAGATTTACGAATGAATAAATGAATTAATGGATGGATAGCTAGCTAGCTAGATGAATAGATAAAGGAAGTGGTTCCTTCATGATTGTTTGTGTACCCTGTTTGAAATGTGCATGTCCCACGTGAGATAAGGGGCTTTGTTTAATCGCTCAGTGCATAGGTTAGATACTAATGTCAAAAGCAGTCAAAAGATGTGAAAAACAGTTCCATGTTTTGTAGATGAGTGGACTAAAACATTTCAGGAGCATTTTAATAGGGAATGGACACTAATATCTTCTCTTTTCCCTGAATCTGATCCCAGCTTCTCAACCCTTTCAGACCCACTCCTACTGACAAAGAGACAGAAGAGCTGAACTGGTAGACCAAGGAGAAAAGTATACCAACCCCAAAAGACACTGCCCCAGACTTCTCACATCTCACTAACCCTGAAGGTGGGCAGGGGTCACTTCTCTGAGAACTTCAGAGAACAAGATGAGGACTTGCCTGCACTTTCATTTGGAGGCGATATTTACCTCCAGGCAGTGCCTTTGTGGGACCACTCTTTCTTTGCAGAGATTTCTACCTGAGGACAGCTAACCAGGAATGAGAGGGCCTCTGACTATGCTCTCAACTCAGTCCCCACTGTTGGAAAAATCCAAGCTCCTGTTTGTGATTTAAGTTCTTTTCGGTTACAAAAAAATTAAATTCTCACCTCCATCCCAACCCTACTCTTGTCACTCTTCTGGAACATTAACTGTATTGTCAACTGTCTACCATTTCTCAGGCAAGTGTTGGGAGCCATTCTGAACTCACAAGTTGAGAATACTCTTTGTGAGGTTAAGGCAAGTTTGCAAGGCCTCCTGCTGTCAGATGACAACCGATATCTACCCCCACTCAATTGTTTTTCCTTGAGCACTGACCCCCCCAGGCACCTTGTTGTTTGGTATCAGGAGTGACTTGTCCCCTTATTCTGGCCCTAATATGCTGATTGCATCTTGTGAAAGAACTTATTGTAGGAACTTCTTTTGTGATTATGGGAGCAAACATTCCATTTCCTGAGAATCCTGTTTTTCTTATACTTCCCCTTAAGCAAACAGGCTGTTGACCCCCCCCCCACAAAGAACTAACTTTTGCCTTTGCTATGTTAAAAACATTGTCTTGTATTTGAATGCTAAAGATACCTTCCTTCCCCATATGATACGCATCTAAATCACCTAGATCAATCACTATTGATAAAGGTTATGCATGAGTCTTCTACAAATCTATGTTCTGGGAAATTTTTACACATCAAAGAAATGTATCATCAGAACTCATTGTCTAAAGCAAATGCCACCTCTGTGCTGTTCCCATACACTTAACCATAAATAAAGCTGAGTCCCAGTCAGTGCAGAGATGCCTGCCTGGTGATCAGAAAGAAACTTGAGACTCTCTCACTCTCTCTCGCTGACACTGTCCATCTTTCAGGGAACCCTGGACAGGCTGGAGCTGGACTCCGGCAAGGCAGGCTCAGGAATTGTTCATCAGAATACTCAGCAATGCCAGGGCACCTGGATGGCTCAGTGAGTTAAGTGTTTGACTCTTGATCTTGGCTCAAGTCATGATCTCACAGGTCATGAGTTTAAGCCCCACATGAGTCTCTGCACTGATGGTGTGGAACCTGCTTGGATTCTGTCTCTCCTTCTCTCTGCCCCTCACCTGATTGTGCTCTCTTTATCTCTCAAAATAAATAAATAAACTTAAAAAATACTCTGCAATATCTTTCCTTGATTTTCTCCCATGTATCAGATATAGGACTGGATGATATATACATATATATGTGTGTGTATATATACATATGTATATATATGTATATATATAATCACACTTTGTTAGTTTTATGATTTTTTTTCTTATTGATGAAATACTGAGGCTTAGAGATAATAGCTTTTATTTTCTGAACTAGTAGTGGCTTTCTCTTTTATTCACCATAATGTAATTTTCCAGACACAAATGATTAAAAGCAATTGGAAATTTACACAAACACAACAAAGTTGTGAAATTAAACCCATCACCAATTTATGAGGGGAACAAACACAATTTCCCCCCACTGAGCCATTGAAACAAAAGAAAGAGTTAAAAATGGAAAGTGTAAACTTCTGCAGAAGTCCTATCTATCGTGCAAACACAACCACGTGCACCTGAGATGTGGCTGTGTGGGGGCCACCTGAAGGGTTGAATGGGTTGGCTTATAGTGCGATGACCTTGCCATCATTTTTGGAGCAAGAAGGCTCTTTGGGCTCAGGCACACAAAAGGGGATGCGGGTTACACACAGGCCTCTGAGGGTTGGTTCTTTGCTCAGGGGAGAGCAGTTGTAGCCTGAGTTTATGGACTGTGAGCCCTTTGTCCTCTCTCCCACTCAGCATCCAGGTCAGAATGACATGGCTTGTCCTCCCTTGCGCCAGGCTGACTCGCTCTAACGCCCAGCCAAGGGAGGGGGCCTGCCAAGGCTCTGATAGCCCTATCTGTAGGACCAGGACCCAGGAGGAGCCACCTTTCCCTCCCAGTCTCAAAGTACAGTTTGCTTATTTATGTATTTAAATTACATATTTATTTTTAAAGAAACGACCAGAAGCCCGCCCAGCCCTGGCTCTGGCGTGGAAACCCCCTAGGATATTTTAGGTTCCATCTGTTCCTTCTTTCTGAATGAGCAAAGGGGCCCAGTGCAAGCCCACTGTATAGCAAGTCAGGAGCTTTGAGTCCTGGCCCGGGCAGACCCATGATGAACTAAATCACAGTGAGAAATTTCCACCTTTCTCTGAACTCCAGTTTTCTCTTCTATATACAGCCGTCTAGAGTAACCAGTATCTTCTCAACCAGGTATGTCATTGAACCCAATATTCAACTAGCAGGCAGCCTCAGGGCCTCTCACTCAGCGGTGAAGTTTTCTTCTTTAACCAGGCCCACTGGGTCTGAGATGTGTGCGTGTGCTGGCCCATGTGTGAACAAGAGAGGCTGCCCCTCTTCCTTAAGTTGGCCTACATCACCCCGAAAGAACGTGACACCCTCCCTACATAGCTGTCCCCACTAACTCATTCCAGACGTTCAAATTCAGTGCTGCAGGGAAGTGTTAGGCAGTGGAGAGCTGAGGATGAGAGCATGACTCCGGAGCCAGACTACCTGAGTGGCTGGTAATGCAGCACCTTGCATTGGCTGTAAGACTTGGTTCTCTCTCTGTAAAATGGTTTTTTTTTTTTAAGTTTATTTATTTATTTATTTAGAGAGATTGAGAGTAGAGGAGAGGGGCAGAGAGAGAGGGAGAGAGAAGAGAGAGAGTCCCAAGCAGGCTGCACACTGTCAGTGCAGAGCCCGACTCAGGGCTTGAACTCACAAACTGTGAGATCATGACCTGAGCCCGAAGTCAAGAGCCGGAGGCTTAACCAACTGAGCCACCCAGTTGCCCCATGTAAGATGGAGTTTTAACATCTTCTTAAGACTGTTGTGACATTGGATAAGTACATGCAAAGAGTTCCAGGTGGTGTCTTATATATGCTAAGTACTCCAAAATGTTTGTTATTTTTTTAAGTTTTATTTTATTTATTTTGAGGGACAGAGAACGGGGGTAGGGCAGAGAGAGAGGGAGACACAGAATCTGAAGCAGGCTCCAGGCTCTGAACTGTCAGCACAGAGCCTGATGGGGGCTCAAATTCAATGAACTATGAGATTATGACCTAAGCTGAAGTCAGGACTTAACTGCCCAGGTGCCCCTAACTATAATCATTCTTGTTACAGCCAAAAGCCATTTTATTTTGCACTTTATATCAGTTCATTTATAACAATAGCAACAATAAAAAAAACTGACATTAACTGAAGGCTTAATTATGTGCCAGGCATTATAGTAGATACTTGGCATAACATATCATTTAACTTATTTCCCTGAGGTCAGGAATGAGTAGACCTAGTGGTTATGATCATTGTCTTCAGTTAAATTATTGGCTTTGTGAATTCAGGGACTGTGGCTCTCTGGTTCACTGTTAGGCCTCCAACTTAACAAATGTGTAAACGTTCCAATATGGAAAAATAATCTTTTCGAACACAGATTTGAGTTATACTATGTGACATAGGATTAAAGGATTTTTATTTAGGTAAGAATTTTGGAAATATTAAGTCATCTAACAAAAACCAGGGCTCAGTGGAAAAGCCATGGGCTCTTCCCCATGACAGAAAGTATCATCCGTGACTGTATGGATGTGAAAGAGGTGTTTCAGAGGGGCTTCCCAACCTAAGCAAAAGGTTGGTCTTGAAGTCTTATACTCACATAGCCCTGTGAAGGCCTCTGCCATTACATTTTATTCTCCACTCCCCTGTCATATATATAGTGATGAACACATGTGAAAGAAAATCTCCCCATACTTCTTGATCAGATGAATCAAATGATCAAGTGTGTGTGTTGAGGCACATGGAGAAGCAGAACAAGAAGGAGTTTTGAGTGACATGAAAACCACTCTGCTCCTTCCGCATTCAGGGCTCCAGCAGATGGGACATTAGGGCTTCGTGAAGTCTGGCCTAAAATCAGGAGCCCCAAAGGATATGAAGAGGAAAGAGACCAGTGTCCACACTAAGCAAGGTATCTTCATGTGATAGGGAGCCCATGCCCCAACCTTAGAGGTTCTCTCTTCACTCTGTCCTATCAGAATCTCCTCTTCTCCATCCAAAGACTGTTTTCCATAGTCCATGCCCCTGTTAGCTCAAGGAGTTCCCCATGAGGGGACCTTCCCAGCACCTAGAGGCTTGTCAACAAGTTCTTAGTCTCAGCATCTAGGAGGTCCTGAATCCAGTTGTTTGGTGTTCCTTCCTCAGCTCCTATCTTTGACCTTGACTCTCCCTCCCCTCCCTCAAGCCTACTAAGATGATCCATTTGGTGAGCATGGCTCTCCAAGAAATCCCTCTTTTGCTAATTACTTATCTCCAAGTCCCACTCTGAATATCTGTAATCACTGTAAGTAATAAAAGGAATCACTATAATAAACGTAACATGAAGGAGAATAGAGATGAGTTAGGAGATGGAGAGTAGGTAGGAGAGTCATGGGAGATGAAAGGCAGGATTAGTGGAAGATAAAATCTACTGTTATTTATTGAGATCCTTTATGTTCTAAAGTCTAATCGATGAAGTTACTGCTTTGTAGACAGTGTGTCATATTTCCTTCCATTCTCATATCAACTGGCTAAGGTAATACATTTAGTATCTTTGTTTTTAGATGACAAGACTAAGTTCAAAAGAGTCAAGGCATTTGCCTGAGGTCAGACATGTAATGGGCAATGCTGGTTCTTGGACCCAAGTCAGACTCAACCTACTGCTCATAAGACCTTTGCTACACTGCTAGGAGCATTTGGTACATGGGCCCAGGAAGGCAGGGAACTGACCTGTGGATTAAGGAGCAGGATGGAGAGGTCAATGACTATAACTTTGGGAGCAAGCGTCTCTTAGGGTTTAGAATTCAGTGAACTTTGACTCAGCAAACTCAAGGTCCGCATAAGGACTTTGTGAGGTGGTATGCAAGATGTGTCTATCAGAGGTCGCAGAGAGGGCAGGGCTAGCAGCCAGCTATCAGGGACCTGAAGAACTACAGGTCTGTGGGCTTAGATAGGTGGCTAGCTCAGGTTGGTGCCTCTGGGTGGAGCCCAGGACTCTCAGGGGAGATAGACCGTGAGTTCAAGGGCAAGCATGGGAATGGGGAGAGAGGCACAGCATGGCAGCATTGTATATTCTGCTACCACATGAGATTCCCCTTCTTTCCAACTAGAGACACATGATTTGACTCTTCTGAGTTCAGTTTTGATATCTATACAATAAGGGTAATAATTGTATCTGTCTTATGGGGTTATTATGAAGATCAAAAGGGATACAGAGAGTCTGGACCAGTAACAGAGATAGATTCTCTAGGGCCCTGATGTCTCAAAGCAAAATGGAAGTTCTAGAAAATAACACGAATCCCTCTTAAAGATGTAGAGATGATCTCAAAGCCCAATATTTAATTTAGCAATGGCCTGAGATATTATGCAGTAGAAGCTCACCCCTTCCCCAGTAAGATCATCCTCCCAGATACCACAGTCAAAGTCCAGAGCTTAGCTTTAAGGGATGGAACACCCAAAGCCACAGGGAACTGAGGAAACTAGCTGACAACAACTTTCCTTCACTGGGAGCATGTAATTCTGAAGCATTAGAGGTTCAGTAAGAATCTGACCAGAAGGTGAGTGGGAAACAGGATGATTAGGGGACCAGCAACCACAGGGGAGACACTTAAAGAAATGGAGGACATTTAGATGAGAGGAAAATGAAGAGAATGGGAATTAACACTTCCCTGAAATCTTTCTGTATGTCAGGTGCCATTCTTGGGTATTTAAATAATCTCATTTAATGTAGTAGTTCTGCAAAGTGTATATATTATTAAACATATTATAATTCATGCTAATGATAAATAATATTCTTGAGCATTTAGTATAAGATATATATTATATATTTATCTATAAAAATATAAATTATATTATAAGATATAATTTAAGTGTGTGATATAAATTAACTTAATTTATCCTTACATGAATACTCCGGTTTGGATTAATGTCCCTTAATTAAAAGGCACAGAAAATGTAAGAACATGTATGTCTTGAAGGTACTTAGCTATTTAGTAGCCAATTTGTGATTTGAACCCCGGTGGTCTGGGCTCTCCTACTGTCTATATTACACTGCCTCTCTTTTGATGTGGAGGCCTAATGGTCAAAGTGGTTAAAGAAGCTGTCCTAGCTTCACAGAGCCAGTAAGAGGTAAGGCTGGGATGTAGGCCCAGTTCTGCTGCTGTGGAAAACTGTGCCCTTTCCACAGCAAAACACTGACACAGACTGTGGACCTAGGAAACACAAGTGAGTACTCCTTCCCCCTGCTTCCCACTCAGACACCTTGGAGACTGGAGATCAGCAGTTAGACCACAGTTGCATACCATACTTCCTCAACATGGTTGTGTCTCCTTAGGAAAGTTTGAGGAAGGAAGGAAGGAAGGGAGGAAGGGAGGGAGGGAGGGAGGGAGGGAGGGAGGAAGGAAGGAAGGAAGGAAGGAAGAAAAATTTGGGGAAAAAGTTCATAATACAAAGAGGCCCCTTGCTTGGATTACAGCGATTGTCAGATTATAGGTTACTGGTAGGTCCCCAAGAACACTAGAGACCCATACCTGCTCAAATGACCCCTTGACCCCTTGGCCAAGCTGCAAGTGTGGTTAAGGAAGACAGTTTTCATGTATTATATTCTTCCATTACTCCTTGGGCATAACCTGCTGCCTCTCTCTTTACCCTGCAGTAACCTGGAACCTCACTGCCCCAAACAAGTCTGTGTGACATTCTAATTCCTGCCAAGCACTGGCAGTGTGGTAGTAATGAGCTGGGAATACACAAAATGAGAAGAAATTCTGCAAGGTCCCTGTGCTTCCTTTTACAGAACATGACAGGAGTCCTCCCAAATGTCACCAGAACAAGACCCTGCTCATATGTGAACTTTTCCAAAATCAGTTTGAGCTCCACACTGTATTTCTCATCTGCAGGCAGACTAGAAGAACTCTGCATCAGTCCTTTAGAAGTCCCTATAGCATCTGTGTTGGGCTAAGCTCTCCTACTTTTTCTGTCTCAAAAATCAACCATCAGTGTTTTTTCTTCTAAGCCAGAATGTAAGCTCTTACATTGCCTGGGGAGACACTCACTGGTCCAAGGAGGACTAGGGGGAGGGCAGTATGGCAAGGGCAGAAAGTAAAGGGAATGAGCAAATGCGAGGGTCAGAGAGGGAGAAGGGAGAGCAGAAGTTGCAAGATGGAGGCCAGTTGTCTAAAAATCTCCAATTGAGTTGTTTTGGGAGGTCTGAATAGGGTTTAAAAATGAGCTGAATCTGCTGCCAACATTGAAAATCAAGAAATGCCAGACACAAAGGGAAAAACTGCATGATCTCACTTGTATGCGGAATCTAAAATAGTTGAATATGTAGAAGTAGAGTAGAACGGTAGTTACTGGGCTGGGGAGGTGAGGGAAATGGGGAGATGTTGGTCAAAGGGTACAATGTTGCATTTATATAGGATGAATAAGCCTGGAGATCTAATGTGCAGCATGGTGTATATAGTTAGTGATACGGTATTGAATATTGGCAATTTGCTGAGAGAATAGATTTCAGGAGTTCTCATCACACACCAAAAAAACAAAACAAAACAAAAAAAGTAACTCTGAGGAAAAGATATGTTAATTAGCTTGACTGTAGTAATCCTTTCACTATGTATTTATATATCAAATCATATATATATACAATTTTATAATAAACAAAATTTTATTTTAAAAATAAAAGTAAAAGAGAAGAAAGTTATATTTTCAATTATCCTTTGAAAGAATAGTGTGTATCTAATAGTTTTATGTATATATTTATTGTAACATTATAAAACAACAGATAATACTAAGTGAGCATATACTGTGCTCCTATCTCTATACCATAAACTAAATTACTCCTCATACAGCCTTTTGAACTAAGTCATATTATCATTCTATAGTTCAGAGACATGGAGACATTAAGCACATTGAACCAAGGTTACCTAAGAAGTAGGTGGTATTGGTGTCACTGAGTTCTTCTCAATCCTTCATGGCAACATTTGGCTAAAACATTGACTGCCTTATTTTATTAGGGATGCAAACCCCACCTGATACCCTATACCTTTATGTGATTTCCTGACCCCAGTAAGCTTATGAAACCTGTGACATAGAACAGAGGAGGAAGGGAGAGCCATTGTAATGAGTGATGAAGTCTCCTTCCCAAGTGATGCACCAGTGGGACACTTCTCTAAGGCTAAATTACTCTGTCTGGCTACATTTTAGCTACTAGCTCCATGCACCCTGTCTAAGGGGATATGGGGGATGGGTATTTACCATTATGAAAAACCCATGTTCATCTCTCAAGGCCCATCTTACATTTCCTTAATTCAATAAGATCTTTTAGTCCATAACTTACTTCCTGAAAAGAACCACACCTAGAGAGGCCTAATCCCCACATATATAACTTTATTAAGTATAGAAAATATTGTAATATTGTATTGCATTTAACTATTATTTTTGACTAGGACTCCTAGAAGGCAAGATTCATGTATTGCTTATGATTCAAGGACTGAAATTAGTGTCTAGCACATACCAGGTCCTCCCAAGTCATTTACTGGACAGCTGTACTTTCTACAAGCCTAGCCTTCTCTATCCCCTTCAGCCTCCTTGTCTCTGATTAAATAAGCTTCAATTTTCCATTAATTCATGTTCTTTTTTGTCTAAGCTTCCACTGCTGCCTTCCCATAGTGCAAGGGTAGACATTTCTGCTAGGGCCCCAGTCTGAGTCAATGCTCTGGTCTCTATCTTTTTGGTCTGCACAGTCTTCTAGAACAGGATCTGGCCCCAGGACAGCCATGCTGAATCATGCTGAGTCACTCTGGGGCTTAGGGTGTGTAGACAGATGTTTTCAGCCTTGAGTGATGACTGCTATCTGGGTCCCCAGCAGGAAACTTAGAGGACAGATGGCAAGAAAAGGAGAAGTTGACTGTGTGACGGTAACTCCACCCCATCCAGCATCATGAAGGGAAAGGGATGGATGAGGAAGAATGGGACATGTCCCAGAATATATTCCCTTCTGATTCAAAAGATTATTTCTGGTTGTCTCAATAGATGCCTTAGAATGAACAGTCGTTGCTCATCAAATATTAATCTTGTAGATTGTCCCTCATACCTAGAAGTAAAATAAAAACCCTTACTAGTGCATGCATATGGATTTTTAGTTCAATTATGTAATCATTTGATAATCAAATGTATAGTTATTAATCTAATGCTACAAAAAATATCTAATGCTACCAGAGTAATCTGAAGTATTGGACCTTTGCTAGTGGGCTTGTCAGTTCTTTCTCATGAGCCATATGACCCTGGGCAGCATCTTCGTTTCCTCCTGTAATAAAGATGTAGCAGGGCTGGATGGTGAGGATTTTTTCAGTTTTCACCTTTCTAAGATCCCTCATACTGAATACCTACTTTGCAAAGTCCTATAGACATGGGTTGAGGTGTGGGTATGAAAAAGGAAGACATGAAACAGAGGGAAAGAAAACCATTATTCACCATCTCAGGGCACCTCCAGACATCCAAGTGACAAAGAACATGTACTCTTAGAGGGCACATGCTTACGTGCTGGGAATACCCCTTAGGAGCCCTCAATTAAAGACACTTCTCAGGTCAGTCTTTGTGTCACTATTCTTATTGGGGAAATATAGACAACGCCAAGCCCAATAGGAAAGAAATATTCCTTGAAAAAAGCCAACAGAGTTCCCATGTGCTGGTAAATGTCAAGGGCTACAAAGGGATAAAAACCAGGGGACAGTGCCTGGGGAGAGAAAAAGCAGGAGGTTAAGAGATCAGACAATGTATCCAGAAGAATGATGTTGAAGTGGGCTTCTATAGGAGTTAGTGGTGGCAAAAAGATGCTTTAGAAATATGAAATGACTTGAGAAATTATACAATTGGGGAAAAAATTTAAATGAGAGACAGATTAGTTCAACTGATCCATGAAGAATTTTCATATGAACATTTGATTCATTTATGACATTGGGCTTCTCAAGGTCCTGAGCTGTTGGTTCTGGATGCCCAGGGTCCATCACTGGCCCTGGTACATACGTGGCATAGCTTTTGTTCTGTGTTGGTGAATGAGTGACCCCTTGTCAGTCTAGTTGGCTCTGATAGGAGCACAGAGAGAAGTGTTATGTTAAAACTTCCTTCTTGATTAAGTACAGGAATAGAGACAAGCTACATTAAACCTATTTAGAGTAAGTGCAGACATTAAGAAAGGAAATCTACCTGGGGTACCTGGGTGACTCAGTCACTTAAGTGTCCAGCTCTTGATTTTGGCTCCAGTCACAATCTCACAGTTCATGGGTTCAAGTCTCACATCGGGCTTCACAGTATTACAGCGTGGAGTCAGCTTGGGATCCTTTCTCTCTCTCTCTCTCTCTCTCTGCCCCTCCCCTTGTGCTCTCTCTCAAAATAAATAAATAAACTTAAAAAAATGAAAGGAAACTTACCTAAGGAATGTTTATAAAGACTACAGAACACGGAGTGAGTTATGTGTGTAATAATGGAGAGAAAAGGCTGAAATACAAGCCATTTAAATAAAAATTACTTTAAAAAAGTGACAGAAAAAAATAGGGCATGGCATTAGAGACTAGTATAGTTTGAGATGAAAGACATGCTTTTAAGAGTGGTATTGGAGGGGCGCTCGGGTGGCTTAGTTGGTTAAGCATCCGACTTCGGATCAGGTCATGATCTCACAGTCTGTGGGTTGGAGCCCTGCGTCGGGCTCTGTGCTAACAACTAGCTCAGAGCCTGAAGCCTGCTTCAGATTCTGTGTCTTCCTCTCTCTCTGACCCTCCCCCGCTCTCACTGTCTCTCTCTGTCTCTCAAAAAGAAATAAAAAACATTAAAAAAATTAAAAAGAGTGGTATTGGAGGAAACTTGAAAGTTAACTGAAGAATCAGAGAATCATTCATTCCTCATAGTATGAGTAAGGAGAGACAGCTTGACGGTTGAGGGCAAAGAGTTTAGGAGTCAGGCATTTTTGGTTTGTGTTCTTGGGAAAATTAAAGATTCACTACCATCTTTTTTCACACATAACATGTGAGTAGTAATTAATCATCTGTTTATTTTGATGGCTATGGAATGTCACATATAAACTATTTAAAAGTGCCTGCAACAGATCACATACTGAAGAAATGACCACTATTATTATTATTGCTATCATTTTTGCTCTCATCATGGGTCTGTGGCAAGCAATACAGTAGGAGCTAGAGGTGCCGAGAGAAATAGCACAAGACCAGAAATTCTGTGTATCCCCTTAAGGTAATCCAGTGAATCATGTGAACAGAATCAGTGGGGAAGAGGCTACAGATGGATGAGAAGCCAACCTGAGAAGACATTTTCACTCCATGACAAGGTACCTCAGTATCACCCTACAGGTGAAGAGTGAGGACATGCGAATTAGAGATTCAAAGCCAAAGAATAAGATCACATCTGTGAAAATGAAAATAATTTGGGTTTTAGACAAAAGAGTTGGACAAGACTGGGTCATTTATTCATTCAGCAAACATATCCAGAGTACTGCTCTACAATAGGTTCTGTGTTAGACTCTAGTTTATTAATGTGAATAAATGTAAATGGAGCAATGTCACTGGGGCTCAAGGAATTCATATGTTCTGGTAGTATCTAGTCATTCAGATAAATAAGTGATTTTTACTGCAAAATAAAAAGTGTGATGGAGAAACTGACATGGAAGCAAATCATTCTGTTAATATTTATTGACCAAAGGGATAAATAAATGAGCTAAGAACTGGGACAAGAAGAAGCTGAGGTTAATAGGTGATTGCAATAGCAGCTGTTAGAAATGACCGGGTTCTGAGCCAGAACCAGGAGGAGTGAGTTCCTATTTCATCAAGGCCCAATGTGGTTTGCTACAGTCTAGTGGAAAATTGGATGAGAATATAGGCACCTGGGGTGCCAGCTAGAATTCAGTCTTGGGCAGAAAGTTTAGAGCTCATGGAAATTCAAGACTCAGAACTGAGAAATTCATCAAGACTGAGAATTCTGTCTTTCTCATGGAAATTACTCAAAGCTGGTCTTTCTCATGGAAATTACTCAACCTGTATGTAACCTAGATCCTAAAATTTATCCATCTAAGAATAAATTAATTTCTTATTTCCCAAGGAACTGGTGACATTTTACCCCCTTCTTCCCTTTTGGTTCCTTTTGGTAAAAAAGGATTGGCAACATTTGTATATTTGTTTGTTTTCTATGTTTATCTGCCTGTGTATCCTCACACCCTTGAACAGTGGTTCAGAGTGGTGATCAACAAATATTTGTTAAATGAATGAGTGAAGGCCACTGTCTAAAAGGTAAGCTTTGGGGGCGCCTGAGTGGCTCAGTTGGTTAAGCCTTGAACTCTCGATTTCAACTCAGGTCCTATTCTCAGAGTCATGAGACTGAGCCCTGCATCGGGAACTGTGCTCACAGCTTAAAGCCTCCTTGGGATTCTCTCTCTCTCCCTCCCTCTGCCTCCCCCATCTCAAAATAAATAAACATTAAAAAATAATAAAAAAATAAATGGTAAGCTTTGGTCAATAGTAGCAGAAGCTACATCGCAGTCTGAGGAAATACTGTCCTCATTCATTATATTAGCAAAAGAAAGAGATGGAGGAACTTTCCTAGAACTCAGCCCATCACCTTTAACCACTGTGCATAGGTTTTTACTTGCCTATCTCTTTTGGCATAGATCAATGGTTGCAGCTGAACCACTGGGTCAAATTCTGTTCACTTTTGACCCTTCTTTCATCTTGACCATCTTGTCTGTCTCAGGGCAGCCCAGAACAGCTGGATTTTTACTCAAGGGCTCCGATCAAAGTTCTGTACAGTCCCCTAGGAGGTCTTATTACAGATCTCCAGAATTGTCTGAGAAATGTGATTTATAGTGTGTCCACAGAGGTGAAATTTATTTAGGACACAAATATGGAACTATAGTAAACTGGAAGAAGAAGAGATCACTCACTTTTTAGGGGCCTGGAAAATGGAAGATCCCAAAGAGGAAGTGGTGGGCAAACCCGTGTAATTGCTCTTGATTCTTCCCTGTTTTAGGAAATGTTTTTTTGGAAATGTTTATCAATCTGAAACCTTTTAAGTACATCAACTTTATTGGGATATAATTCACATACAGATTCATTTAAAGTGTACAATTTTATGATTTCAATATACCCATAGTTGTACAATTATCCCTATAATCAATTTTAGAACATTTGCTTATACCAAAAAGAAACCTCATATCCTTTGGAGGTCACATAACCTTTATTACAGTATGTTATTATAATTGTTCCATATTATTACTATCAAAATAGAGTTAATCTTGCAATGTGCCTAATTTATAAACTTTATCATAAGTATGTATATATAAGAAAAAACATAGTACATATAGGGGTCAGTACTATCTGCAGTTTCAGAATCCACTGTGGGGTCTTGGAACACATCCCTTGTCAATAAAGGGGGACAACTATACATATATATAGGTATGTGTATGTGCAGATATAATGTGTGTGTTATGCATAAACATATATGTATATAAATCCATATGGTTTAGATATACATTTTTTTCTTTCTCAAACATTTAAAAAATTTTTAATGTTTATTCTTTGAAAGAGAGAGTGAGAGAGAGAGCGAATGTGCAGGGGAGGGGCAGAGAGAGGGAGACACAGAATCATAAGTAGGCTTCAGGCTCTGAGCTCTCAGCACAGAGCCCAATGTGGGGCTCAAACTCAGGAACTGTGAGATCATGACCTGAGTTGAAACCAAGAGTTGGATGCTCAACCCACTGAGCCACCTGGAGTCCCTAGATATGTTTTTTCTTACAACTCTATGATAATAGGTATTTTTGTTGTTCCAAATTTTATAGATCAGCATCTTTATGACCACAGCTTCTTCTACTCTCTCCCTCACCTAATCTGTTCCTGCATTGGCCTTATTGTCATTCCCTGAAAAGTCTAAGCATCCACTCACTTAAGAAATCTTCATACAGGCAATTCCTTGTGCATTAAACATTTAATAATGGTTCTCTATGAATTGCTTCCTCATCACCTATTGGTATTGGTGTCCTCTCAAGTGCTCCCTTACATGAGAAAATTCCTGCCACACTGTTTAAAGTAACAGTATCGTTTGCCACTTGTCCCCATCATGCTCTGCCCTTCATTCCGGTGTTCTCTTCCTCCATGCATTTAACATCACTGGAATATTCCCTGTATTTTACTTATTTCATTACTTTTGTCTAGCTCCTCTCCTCTTTCCATTTCATGAAAACAGGGACTTGGCTCTTCTCACTTCTGTATTCTTAGCACTTCTGCAGTGTTGAATGAATGAATAGCCAAACACACACAAGTAGGAGTACAAAGAATATACACATACACCCACTGCTGCACACGTACAAAGCAATTGGCAGAATGATACTGGAAGTAGGAAGGCCAGCAAGAGCTAGTCAGACCCAGCAGGCAGATTCTTGAGTTGCAGAATATGTAGGTTGACATAGGCTCTCAAAGGCTGATTCTGGCCAAAATAAAAGGCACACAGACCAAAATAGAAACCTGGGTATTTACTAATCTACATTGAGATTTACTGGAATATTCATGTCCCTGTGAACAATAAATCCTTTCCTTATATCAATCGGGAAAAAGGAGAAGAAACAAAGGATGCCAAGGCAGGTAGCTGGGTGCAGCCATGCCCCCCAGTAACTCTGTTGCCAGTGGGGTCAGAACAGCTTCTTCATCCATCTGCATGGCAAGGATATCCATGGCCTGGACATAAATGTTCTGAACATCTCTAGAATCTAAGCAAACAAAAAAAGGTCTTCCTGTTTTCTGTACTTTCCTTAGTGGTCAATTCTGTAATGATTAGCATCTTTTTTCTTCATATATCAGAATATTTCATAAGATTATAGGCAAGAGCTTCTGGCCTGGGAGTCTTTCTGTCTCTTTCAGGTGGCTTTGAGTCACTAAATTATTTGTTAATCTCAGTTAAATGTAAAGAATGCAGTGTATTCCCCTGTCTTCCTAGGCCTTGTGCATTACTTATTCACTGCAGACTTTATATTCTAAGAATACTCACATATTTGTGACTATGCGCATACACGCACATGCACACACACATACTCACACACACACATACTATACATAGAACATACTTATCAGGAATTTCTGAGCAGTTAACCATGAAGGACCTTCAAACACCTAGCCCACAATTTTTCGCATTTATTGACTTGTGTAGGAACCAAGGATGGGGTCTTTGAAGGCAGAAAGAGAAGCACTTTGGCTCTCACTGTCTTAAATTACTTCCCTCCCTTGCCACAGCTCTGTGTGGTCCTGAGCTCTTATCTATGACCACAGTTTCTGACCTCACCCAGCTATCACCAGCCCAAGTCCCCAGAAGAAGAAAAACACTGGATCTGCCTCTGTTGATTAAAAATAAAACAAAATGAAATTACAGCCCACCTTCAATCCCAGAAAACAAATGAATTAACGAGCCTAAGGAAGAAGGAGAAGGGGAAAGAGAAGGAGGTGAAGAAAGAGAAGAAAGAGGAGGGGAAGAGAAACAGAATGAAAACAAAATCAATCAATCAAACAAAGACAGGAAAAGATTGGTGATATTAGGGCCTGAATGAGGCTAGAGTAAAGAGAAGAGTTACATTAGCTTGTTGGGCTAGGAATCTAAAAGACATTCCTTTCCCCCACAGATACCTCAAACTCAGTGAGATACAGGTTGTAGGAATGTGGTTTCAGAAAGAACTCTTCTGAGGCTACAGTTAGCAAGGGCTACAAAGGGTTTAGGGAATGAGCAATCACGTACTGTCCCCACTAGGTCTACAAAAGAAAGACAAGTGTCCAAGTTTCTCATAATTCCACGTGGTGGATGATCTTGTTAATGGATGGGGTATAACCATAACTATTACTGTTTCCATTTAAGCCCTGCTTACTTAACAAACCTCAAATTTATCCTTTTCCAGAGAGATGTAAGTTTTTTATTCAGGAAAAATGCTATGCTGTAGCTTCAATACTGAATATCCAAAGTGCTGAAGATAGCATATCAAAGTTAAACAAATCATTAACTGTTTTTTAGAATTCAAAAGTCACCACGTCAGGGACTTCCCAATCTTCTAGCAGCAAACATGGAATCTTAGCATAGAACTGGATCATTTTCATCACTTCTGTATACAAGATGCTAAGCCCTAGGGGTGCCTGGGTGGCTCAGTTGGTTACGCAGCCGACTTCAGCTCAGGTCATGATCTCATGGGGTTCGTGGGTTTGAGCCCTGCATCAGGCTCTGTGCTGACAGCTCTGAGCCTGCTTCCGATTCTGTGTCTCTTTCTCTCTGGCCCTCCCCTGTTCGTACTCTGTCTCTGTCTCTCAAAAATAAAATAAAAAACATTAAAAAAAAAAAAAAGATCTTAAGCCCTATACTTCAGAGAGTCGCATTTGAATCAACCTTAGGTAGAAATATAAATACTGGGTCTATGCATGCTTCAGAGGTACTATACTTGAAAAAGTTTATAAACCACTACCTGACTTAGGTCTTGGGTTAGAGCCATGGACTATGGACCAATAACCCATGTGGTGCAGTAAACTGAAGGAAAGGAAGATTAGAAAACACTGGCTCTAATTACATAGTGTCATTCCTTCAGAGTAGTTTTTTCTCTGTTTTTCTTAGTTCATAAAATCCATTAGGCAATATTATTTGCAATAAACAGGAAAAAAACAGGGATTTCCTGTTTTTGAAAACAAATCACGAAAATAAATGAAGGAACTTTACTCAGAGTCAAAAGCATCAAGGAAAACAGGAAAATAAAGCTACATTTCAGAGGAAATGGGAAATTTACAACTTGTCTAAACTGTCAGATTCAAGCTTTAACCTTCAAGGCCTATCATGTAGAAAAGTGTGCAGTAACTGGCTGGTTCTGGCTTTCCATTTCCTCTTCCTCTTGCTTACTTAGCATTCGAACATATCTCTGGCTATGCCTGAGGCACAGTGATCCCACAGGACAGTCAAGCCACCAATGCCCAATGTCCATGATGAGGTTTGTGGGGTGATAGTGGGGTGATGGTGGGGTCCATGGGGTCCAGAGCCGATAACCAAAAAAGAATTCTTGAAGACATCTTTGGTGCAAAAAGGTGATTTTATTGAAGCACTAGGACAGGACCCATGGGCAGGAAGAGTTGCCCCGGGACCATGGGAAGAGACTGGATATATATTATGGGTTTGGGGGTGGTAAACTCTAGGGGAAGTTCCCAGTGAGATTTTCATATGCTAAAGAAGACACCCAAGATAGTGGAGGCCTAGCTATTGTCAAGCTAAGGTTGTTTTTCCCTTTAGCAAAGCATTAACATTAAGACAGTAGGGAGTTCCTGGAGAAACAATTTACTCTGGCCTCCTCAAGTATTTGGCAATGGGTTACAGGTTATAAGGAAATTTAGTTCCATCTGCCATTTCCTTCTGCCTTTGTTTCCCACATCACTATGGAGGGGTGATGGAGACTTAGGTCCTGCAGGACTATGAGCCCTATCAGTTAACCATGTGTTTTCCCCCTTTCCTTTGTTCTTGGGCAGCCAGGAGTGCCTGAGGAATATCATACATTTCCCACCTGGTTGGGGGGGGGGGGGGTTGCAGCCTTTCAGCTTGCCTTATGCTTCCTCATCAGTCCCTGTTGTAAGTTGCCAAGGGGGAGAAATAACTCTGAGAATGCAACCCAGCTCTGGTCGACTCACCTACAGCCTTTGTAAGAGAGGTGCCAAGGAGGCAAGGGACTTAGAAAGCAGCAGTGTTGCCTGATGTCAGTGTGGTCTTTTCTCTCATTCTTTCGGTGACCAGAAAATGTTCACTGGCATCCTTCATGGCAGCCACAAAAATCTGCTACTCAAGGTAACCGGTGTTTTCTAAGCTGATGCAACACCCCTAGAATCTTTGATGGAAACCATCTATTTCTGTTATGAGAATATAAATTCAGATGCTTAATGGAAGCAGACTAACTAATAGCTTCTTTAATAAAGAATCCTACACAAGAGGCCTGGGTGGCTCAGTTGGTTAAGCATCCAACTCTTGTTTTCGGCTCAGGTCATGATCTCATGGTTGATGGGTTCAAGCCCCACGTCTGGCTCTGTGCTAACAGTGCAGAGCCTGCTTGGGATTCTCTCTCCTTCTGTCTCTACCCCTTCCCTGCTCACACTTTATCTCTCTCTCTCTTTTTCAAAATAAAAAAATAAACATTAAAAAAAAGAATTGTACATAGCCTTTTTTACCTTCAGTGGTTTATAAACCCTGTTTATGATTTTCCAATTTTAAAATTAAAAATAAAAAAATTATATGTGGTGAAGAATAACTTTTGAAGCAGTTTTTCTCAGATAATACTACGAAAAAATATGCCTCGTTTACCTACCAACAGTGTAATTTATACAATTCACATTAATAGCACCTAAAGATATAATATTTGACTCATAGGATTTATTCATGTGATAAATTAATTAGCAAGACTTAAGAAAATATTTTACTTTTCTCTCCTGAAAAGAGGCATCTTAAATCGTAAAATCCTGCACAGAGCTTCCAAAAACACAAGTGCTGCAGAACACATGGGAGGCAGGAATTAATGTTGGTCAAATTTTGGAATTAAAAAAAAAATCCTTTAAACTTAAATATGTTAAGACATAACATGTGTTTTTTACTTTCTTGATTTTTAATTTTATATGTCATAAACATTCTTATTGTTTGCTTTTTTGATGATTTAATCTTTCTGATCCCTCTGGATAATCATATCATTTATGTCTAAACTTTTTTTTTTCAGGAAAGGGAGACAATAATCATGATATTTCATAGGAGAAATAAGTAAAATGCTTCAGAATGAGAAGCTGAGATAATTTAGCTTGAGTCAACCAGCACTCAAGCAGTAATGAGATTACAGTCAGCCGACCTGACTTCAGAATAAGAATTCATAAGCCTTGCAGTGAGCTGCAGATATGCTGTCTTTCAACTCTGTCATCTTTCCTGAAACCTTTTCCCACAGCCCAGCAGTCAGCACAGGATGGGCCACATCCCTGGTGGCAAGCCAGCTCTGTTCCCAAAGGCTCTCATGGAGAATGAGATATGGGCCCTGTAATGAGCATGAGGCAGGAGGGTGAAGATCTGAATTTAAGAAAAAACTGGTGTCCACACTCTGAACCAGTCAGAGGATGAACACACTCTTGTATCTGCTTCTGAGGGAGATTTATTTCCCAAACTTTTGGTCTTGAGAGGCCTAGTTCTTATTCCCTGGGCTGTAACAATGTTTAATCCTCATACCCAAGATCTAAGGAAAGGGTCACTATCCTCACACTAGATCTGTAGAAAAATTGCCTTGGGAATCTAAAGCCCTATCTCTCTTCGTAATGAATTTCTTATTCACCCCAGGCTATTCTTCACTGAGAAGCTGTTTCTTGTCCATTCATTGGTCTTCTCCTTTAGTGGTCAAATATCTTCTCTGTTGACCTAGAATTTTGTCATCCTAGGCCATGTAGTCTAGCCCAGGGAGGTTTTCCTGACTTTTTTAAGAAGTAGAAAGCTAACAAACACTGTGAAAATCACAGCCCAGGAACACTGGTCCATTAAAGACTGAAACTTGATTATGCAGTTATAGAATACTTCTTCTCCAACATTCTTTACCACCGTATCAACAGGACTCTAGAATAACAACCATGGATTGCAGCTGAAGAAGTTGCAAGGTGCACATTCTATCTCACAATGAGTGTTTAGGGAAACCCAAAGACAAGAGTGGCATCAGCAAACAAACAAACAGGCAAACAAAAGGACACCAGAGGCATCTGAAGCCTCTGGCACCTAAGACCACAGCAAACATTAAACATACTCCAAATCCTCACCTGATTAACCTGCCAATCTATTCATTCTTCAGTTTGATCGCAAGCCCTGGTTTCAAATAATTGCAGACTCCTCAGCTGTCTTACCGTTTAAAGAAGTGTAAGTAGGGCAGAAAATAAAAACAAGAGCTTAGGCAAATCTCCCCAGAGTAGCAGGTTTCCCCTGAAGACACAGAGAAAAAAACAGAGAGAGGGTTCTGGGGAAACACAGGATGTAAGTTTATTCTCTCTGTTCCCTCTATGAATTACTCTCCGGTATTGGACTTTGGGATTGAGGTCTTAGTGTTGTTTTGGATCCCTCGTTACTCCGTTCAGCTTTATGAAATAACCATGTATATGTTCTGCCTCCTTTAGAAAACTAAGAACCAGAGGCTTGGTTATAATCCACCCCTCAACTGAGTTAAAACTGGCTGAGGTTCTGTGTCAACAACTGTAATTTTTTTTCTTCCCTCTGTTCTTGTCCCTGTCACCATCTTTAAGCCAAATATTAAAGTTGTTTGACTAGAACTCTTTCCCTATCTTGGGCTTAGCTCCTTTCTAGGTCTTTCTTGGATGTCATCTTGGAGGATCACATGAGGAGAGAAGAGGGTGAAAAGAGGAATGAATGGAAAATTCTGTTGAGGACAGAGGAACCAACACACATTATCACAAGTTCAGTGTACATTCTTCACTGTTGACCCTTTCCTGATCTGACTCCACCCCTGAGGCACACAGCTCAGCCTTGACCAATGATTTCAAAGAAATAGGAGGAACAAGGGGCCAGACGGTCAGCAGTAAAGAATAAAAGGTGACCCCTTCCAGCAGTAGCACATACCGGCTTCTCTCTCTGATCGCCTGTAAGCTCCCTGATCTGACATCATGGTGCATTTTACAGCTGAGGAGAAGGCTGCCATCACTAGCCTGTGGGGCAAGGTGAATGTGGAAGAGGCTGGAGGCGAGGCCCTCGGCAGGTAGGCACTGGGTTTCAATGCCTGGGGAAGGATGGTGAATATGGGCCTGGCCACTCGACCGGGAAACTCCTCAAGATTTTTGAAAATCTCTGATTTTCCACTTGCTATGGTCCCATCACATAGGCTCCTGGTTGTTTACCCCTGGACCCAGAGGTTCTTTGACAACTTCGGCAACCTGTCCTCTACTTCTGCCATAATGGGTAACCCCAAGGTCAAGGCCCATGGTAAGAAGGTGCTGACCTCCTTTGGAGATGCTATTAAGAATATGGACAACCTCAAGGGCACCTTTGCTAAGCTGAGTGAGCTGCACTGTGACAAGCTGCACGTGGATCCTGAGAACTTCAGGGTGAGTTCAGGAAATGTTCATGTGCTCTTTTTTACTTTCTACTTTGGGATAGTAGTGGAAGTTGAGTTTTTGGTTGGGAAGACTAACAAAAATTTCAGAAATTATGGGTTGAACTTGGTGTTAGAAAGACAGACCTTCAAAGGGCATAACCAGGACCACCTTGATTCAGGACTAGTGACAATAAAGGGCTACTAGCAGCCAGGGTTTGCTTCAAACTGCTCAAGAACTTTTGTCAGAACTGAAACGACATCAGAGAAAAGAAGACTTGTTCAAGGAGGAATGGAATTTGGCATTTGTTAGACAAAGGCCTGTCTCAAGGAAGGAGAAATATCTTATTTTATGTGGCTTCTGATGACGGAAGTGTAGGGAGAGATTTAAGGGGGAAAGTTCTGGACAGATTGTCTCAAAGAGAAATACAACAACTTCTCTAAAATATATTCTATTACCTGTCAGTATTATTACCAAGTGAAGGCTTGTCCCTGTCCTGATTGGAGACTTTAAATAAACTCACTATGAGAACCCATGCAGCACTAAAATCCTGTTGTTACAGGAATTAGACAATTGGTAGATAAGAGAGGGAGGGAGAGATGCCAATAAAAATGGTGAGACGTGAAGAGGATGGGGATAGGGGTGGGCAGGGTGTTGAATGGAGAGCTCATACACATTAAATTGAATTTAGGGACTAGCTTATCTGAGTTTTTTGGAGGCACAACCCTTGGAGTAGTTTAAGGTATAGAGTTGGCAGGGAGTGTAGGTATCAGACCACTTTTTCTGCAATTTTTTTTTAAACTTTTCCTCAACATGCCTCTTTGTCATTTTGTCTTTCACCTAACAGCTCCTGGGCAATGTGCTGGTGATCATTCTGGCTTCTCATTTTGGCAAGGAATTCACCCCTGATATGCAGGCCATGTGGCAGAAGCTGGTGGCTGGTGTTGCCACTGCTCTGGCCCACAAGTACCACTGAGTCTTCCTTCTAGTTCAACAGTGCTCTTTTGTGTCCCCAGGAACCTCCTTCTGCTTATGGGGACTTGCGTTTGGCCTTGAGACCACAGCTTCTGTTTAATAAAGTTCATTCTATTCAGTCATCATAAATGAACACTGTGTTTTCTGCATCTTTCACTCTTACGTTAAAGTGGAAAATGTTCATTGGCTGAAGGGTGAGGTGAGACATAGTAAGAAATAAGAGCTCCTTTGGGAAGTGTGTAGGGACTCATCAAAGGAAGATAGGCATTTTGGGAGAATTCTAGAAGGTCTGGGCGGATGCCAGGAAGGGGAAGAAATCTTCTGGGTTGGGGAAAGTGTTAATTAAGTGAGCAAGAATTTACAGGACAGTGTGGCAGAAACTTACGGTAGAGGGGAAGGAAGAAAATGTTAAGCATTGCCTCAGAAGAAATCAAGATAGATTTGTCATGTGTATCAGAGTTCAGCTTTAAAAGCTTTGCATGGATCTAAGGTCTAGGCTAGGGTTACGTTTTCAATTTGCTTTAATTACAATTTGAATCAGCTAACTTATATGTCTTGTGAGGCTGAATCGGACAGAAGAGAATGAATTGAGGGATGACTGGGAGCTTTCCAGAAAAATCTCCATTAACCAACAATAGCCTGTTCTTTCCCCAAGTGTTCCATGGTCTCAGTGGGGAGCCAGTGGGAAATCACTGTGCATTATTTTATAATCAAACATAGCATATGTTAAAATAAAGCTGGCGTTAAGATATTATATGAATCTGGGGGGAGAGGAGAATGACCAAGGCTTCATGTAGCAGATGAGATACTAACAAAGGCTCATAGTCTAAAACCAGTAAATTAAGTCTTGGGCTAATTTCTTTTTTTTTAATGTTTATTTATTTTTGAGACAGAGAGAGACAGAGCATGAATAGGGGAGGGGCAGAGAGAGAGGGGGACACAGAATCCAAAACAAGCTCCAGGCTCCGAGCTGTCAGCACAGAGCCCGACGCAGGGCTCAAACCCACCAACTGTGAGATCATGACCTGAGCTGAAGTTGGAGGCTTAACTAACTGAGCCACCCAGGCACCCCAGGGCTTGGGCTACTTTCTTGCAGGAAAATGGGTTTCTGGAAGTACAGGAGACAGTAAGACAGAGTATTAGGAAAGACTAGATAATCCAAGGCTTTGATTATAAAAATAAAAGCTATTACTCTACTTTTGGCAAAAGTAAACAATAAATAGCCTTAGAACTATAATGATTCAAGGAATAGGAGTTGGGGTGAGGGGAAGTTATCTGCTTAATGCAACACAAAATGAATTCAAAATTGCAGATTAGATGCGGATGCTAATTCATAAGAACAGACATAATGGCCTAAACCCAAGAAGAGCAGTGAGATCTGCAAAACGTGAAGGAGGAGCAGAGGTAGAGTGAGGAAGAGAGGGTGTTTGATTGGCTGGGGTGGATGAGAAGGAAGGAGGTGGTAGCTGGCTGAAAGCTCCCAGCCCTGGGGGATCTAACAAGAGGCTGTGCATTGCCTCGGGGACCCATGTGTGGGAGTGGCAAGAACTGAGTCACTCTCAAGGGAGTCATTGTTAGGTTGGTTAGGGAGTCTAGACCTCCAGGCCTTGAGTCAAACTCTCATATCAATTAGGTATTTCATTGCCCCTGCACATAGATCAGAATTGGTTTTCTGAATTACCTTCTAATTTGGGTTTATGTCCCCACAATCCAGATGAGACACCAATGATTACTTAGTTGCAGGCTGTCAACGGCAGTGGTGTCTGAGCCCCATAGCTTCTCTTTACGCCCTTCAGCAAAGTAAACAGAAGCTGTTAATGGTACTTACCCATTCCCTCAGTCAGTGTCTCAGTCAACAACAAATGTGCCTTTTTAATCAGTCAGTCTCATTTCCTCTTTCTTGTCCTCAACTCTTACTCTGACTATGCATGCACAGGGTCCAGGGTGGTGACGATGGAGTGGTGGGCAGAAGATACATTCATTATCCCTGAAGGGTCTAGATTCTGATCGCAAAGTTGACAGTTCAAGACTATTTGCATGATAACAACTTCATAATTAACACACATATGTGCATATGCACACACAGACACACAAGGCTGGATGACTCAGATTCTTAATGAAAAAAGGACTAATTATTATCAATAGGCAATAAAAGCCATGTGAGCAAAACAGTGGCATGATGAACAGGATGTTCTTGGGATATTAATCTGGCTAAGAATACAGAGGTTATGAAAGATTATGAGATTATGTCATTACCAAGATTAAAATCCCATAATGGCTTCTTACTCTCTACTTCTGAAGACAAGTCCTAAGTTATTAGGTTTAATGCTTCCTCTGCAACATTTCCTGCTTATTCTTTACTTATCACCTGCACCAGTCCATTATTCTTATCTCTAGTTTACCAAGGGTTTGTTGTAGCTAATTCAGAGGTTTGGAGTCCCTATTCCTGCTTTCAGAACTTTTATTCCAATTTTATCCCTTATTTCCCTATGGCAAATTCCTTCTTTTCATTCAAATATTACCTCCTCCCTCAGAGGGACTACTCCTGCCTGATGTAATCATGTCACTCTGTCATTAAGTCCAGATATTAATTTTTTCATAGCAAATGATATTAACTGAAATTATTTTGTAGATTGATTTAATTATTCATTTTCTATATCTTCCATGCCCATGTTATAAATGTTGAGGAAAGTTATTTTTCTCTTCCTCATTCATCTTAAGTCTCCAGTACTTAAAGCAATGATGACAGTTATTCAACAAATAGATATTAAAAGAATGTCTCAGAACACATGAAAATGAATGTTTGAAAAGGTCAATTCTATAGTAGCAGAAATTCAGCTTTCATGTATTAGGTTGAGCTCTCTAAAATTTAAAGTATCCTGTAAGTAACTGGAAGTGGATTCTCCAGTGTTATTTTTTTAAGGAGAGATCTCAGGGAGAAACAAGTCCATTTCCTAGAACTCTACAGGCAGGAGTAATAGCCCCTGAGAGAAAAAATAAAATAAAATGAACCATTCCCTTTCCCACTGGAATTGAGTCCTGTCTGGTCCCATAAACGCTTTTTTGAGATGCTTGAGACCAAAGTACCATAGGTTACAGGGTCAGTAGTGTGTGGAATACTGTCAGTAGTGTGTGGAATACTGTCAGTAGTGTGTGGAATACTGTCAGTAGTGTGTGGAATACTGTCAGTGAAGATTGCTTCTGCTTCTTAGAAATAAAGAGAAGTTAAACACAGCAAGGGAGTGTAGATCCAGCACATGCCAGAGACAACTCTCTTAGTCTGCAGCCCATGCCATGGAATCTTCTACTACTCTCTGTATTGAACGCAGGCTAGCACCCTTCTTCCCCAACCAGCCCTACCACCTGTGTGCTCAGAGACAAATTGGAAGATACATGAAATCTGCCAGACTGTTTCCAGATGAGGGAACATTCTTTTACTTAGGTGAGTAAAGAAAAGACTTAAATGGATTAAAAGACTATTAAATGAATTAAAAAACACTGGAATGACATCTGATCCTGCTCTAATCTACGTATTTTTTCCTATTCTGCTTCTTTTTGATGTTAGAGATATTATTCCTATTTTAAGAAATATTAAATTGTGTGTCCAATATAATCTTAAGCGATTTGAAAACCAAGAAGGGCTGTGGGCTCTTGTAAAGAGAGGCTGAACAACAGAGTGATACATTGTCACAACTCTTTGCTTAACGTGGAGGATATTTACAATTCTTCCTTTTTATAGTTTTAATCCATGCCTCAGCAACCACCTCCAAGTCATGCAGGCTGCTGGTGGGCATGGGGAGGGGGCTTGAGATATGAATTGCATACTGGCTGGAGGGAGGGATAGTATGCTGGAGGGAGGGATAGGTGCAGGAGGGAAGAGGGGAAAGAAATGAAGTATCAAATTGGGCATGAACTGCAGAGTCCCTTTGAGGGATGGGTATTTTTTAAATTTTTTATAATGTTTATTTACTTTCGAGAGAAAGGGAGAAAGACAGAGGCATGAGCCGGGGAGGGGCAGAGAGAGGGATACACAGAATCCAAAGCAGGCTCCAGGCTCCAGGCTGTCAGCGCAGACCCTGATGTGGGACTCAAACTCACAGACCATGAGATTATGACCTGAGCTCAAGTCAGATGCTTAATTAACAACTGAGCCACCCAGGCACCCTAGAGATGGATATTTTTTAAAAAATTTTTAATGTTTTTTATTTATTTTTGAGAGAGAGAGACAGTGCAAGCAGGGGAGGGTCAGAGAGAGAGGGAGACACAGAATCTGAAGCAGGCTCCAGGCTCTGAGCTATCAGCCCGACGCGGGGCTCGAACCCACGAACCGTGAGATCATGACCTGAGCCGAAGCTGGATGCTTAACCGACTGAGCCACCCAGGCGCCCCGAGATGGGTATTTTTTTAAAAACAAAGGAGTGATATAATCTTTTGGAAAGCATTTAGAAAGACCAGGTGATGAAGAGAAGAGAGTATTATTTTATATTCAGGGAACCAGTCAAAATTATTGTTCAGGAGAGGGAATATGATTAATAAGTTTCATGAAAACTGATACATTTGTGGGTGCATACCTGATCAGAGAAGAATTATCGATTTGGGATTGGCCATAGCAGCTTGTTGTGATTATGAAGTGATTGGGGAAAGAACAGGTAGGGCAAAGATACAGCACCACTTGGAAATTGATTGACAGATAGTGGGGAAGTCACAGATGATAGCCGGCTTCTTGTCTGGTGAGTAAGAAAGAAGAACATCTATTGACAAAAAAAAAAAAAAAAAAAAAAAATGCCTAGATGCCCCTTACTTTGAAGCTGGAAATGAGCACAGCTGCTCTCATGGCAATCACTTCAAACCTCAGCGTGTTGAAGAAGTCTCTAGAAGGCTCAAACTGACTCAAAAAATTGTTAATAGGTTTCAAAAGACTGAATCTCCTTTCTCCTCCCGTTTTAGTGATCTTTACTACTAACACTTCTTCCTCAGAATCTTTCCCCTATGTGTCCATCCCAAAGAGTTCCTCGAATTCAGTCTTCTTGGATGGGCCCATAAGATCATGGCTAGTCCAATTTGTCAGCTTCTGGTTTCTTTACATTTTCATTAGGCCCTCAGTCACGTATAACAACAGAGCAGAATCAACAGGAGTCACTCATCCACCATTAGCATGCAATCACTCACACACTTAAAACACATTAATGGAGTACCTTCTGCAAACAGTTACGGTATCTAAAACTTTTTAATCCCACATTTGCCCTAGTCTCTGTGTATTTTAGACATTGCTCTAATTTTCTAAATTAAAATGGTAGGATTTTTTTCTTTTCCTGTGTTGTTTGCTTATTTCTCACCTGAGCAAACCCTTCCCTCCATCAGCCCTTTTTCCTTGCTGTTCTCATGGATTATTTGTGAACACACACACACACACACACACACACACACACACGCCTTCAGCATCAGAGTATTTAATATTTGAATGGGCTCTCATATTTCTCAATAGTCCATAAAATCCACGAGCAAAATAGTTTGGGAAGGAACAAGATATTCTTGCAATATTAATCTAGACAAGAGTACAAATGGATCAGAAATGGTATCATTATCATGATTAAAATTCTCTAATGGTTTCTCACTCAAGATAATGAAGATAATCCCGAAGAGATGTAAACACGTGCTACTTCTACCATCACCTCTGACCCTTCTCTTCTTTACTATTTCCACATCAACCCCATTGACCCACTATTTGTCTCTCTGCATACCAACCATGTATATGGGTATGCTGTGTGTATGTGTATGTGTGTGAGTGTGTGTGTTTCCCTGCCTTAAAGTTTTACATTTGCTATTCCAACTTCCAGAACCTTTCTTTATTAGTATCTTGCCATGGCAGCATTTTCATGCCATTGTGGTCTCAGCTCAAATATCGCCCCCTTAAAGAGCCCATCGCTAACTCGCATCAAGATATGAATGATCCTCATAGCAAATAATAATATATAATGTTATTTTGCTGACTGATTATTCCTTCTATGTATCTCCCACTCTATAAAATATAATTCCATGAAAGCAGTTTTCCTGTCTGAATTGTTTATCTTAAATCACCAGTGCAAACAATAGAATAATCAAGGGTGCATAGGAGATCAGTATATGAGTCAAAAGTGTATTTGAAAACACCTGATAGGGATTTTGTGAAGAAGCAGCTTCATAGGTGAGAATTGAGGCCGTGTTAGGAGTGACACAGGGTGGAGCAGCTGGGGATAGGGAGGAATAAGCAAGCCTGGGAAAGAGGTAGCCCTGAAAGCAGACAGAGAGGCAGTAGTTACAGGTTACTGTTGGAATCACAGTCTGGGTTTCTGGGAGCATGAGGAGGTTGTTCACAGGTGTGAAGGATCACAGAAATCTGTCAGCTTGAAAGGGAGTGATTTATAATCACACTCTTTTGCTAAGGCTTTCAGAGGCTCAGACACCAGCCTGTGGGTCATGCTTCCAAGAGAGGCTCTGCACTGTGGTCAGATAAAGTCTACACTCAACTCTCAAAGCTTCACTCTTGAAGAGACACTAAGTTGAGTTTCCTTTAGGCTCTGTGCCCTATACACTTATTCCAACAAAAATGTTCCTGTCCCATCATTAGGGTGTGAAAACTCACACAATGTTTGCTTATGACTCTAAAATAGCTTCTGATTTGTTGATACATTTCATTCTCCTGGCCTTTAAACTTCTCCTGAGTTTCTACAATGAACAGACATAAGCTTCACATGAGATCATAAGGACTGAAAAGATTTTACAAGTTTATGATAATACAATTTCAGGCAATCTGTTATGCTAGGAGAAAGATAATCTGAAGATAGAGATTCCCTGAAATCAAATTCACAGGTAACTTCCTTTTGTAAAAATTTTTTTAATGTCTTTATTTTGAGAGACAGAGAGCGAGTGGGGGAGGGGCAGAGAGAGAGGGAGACACAGAATCTGAAGCAGGATCCTGGCTCTGAGCTGTCAGCACAGAGCCCGACGTGGGGCTCGAACCCACGGACTGTGAGATCATGACCTGAGCCGAAGTCGGACACTTAACCCACCGAGCCACCCAGGTGCCCCTCACAGGTAACTTCTTAATCTGAATTTTCTTCAATCAGCAGGTCTCTAGTCTCAGGGACAAATAATCAACCCAGATTTAGAAAGTCTTAAGACTCGTGATCGGATAACATCTGAGATCCTGCATCACTTTCAGAAAAAAAAATTAGTAGGAACTCTGACTGTCACATTGGAAGTGTGACCTGTCAAACAGTGCAGTGAATTAGGGACAAAGTGCCATGATGTTGCAGCTATGACTATGTAGACTATTAGTCAAAGACACAAGAGTCTCTGCCCCTTTCAAGTTGTTTTACCACACAGGAGAGAAAGCAAAGAAAGTGCTTTCTGATGTAAATCATCAGACTAAGACCAGCTGAAAAGTGGACCCAACATTTATCAGCATTAGCTCTTTCAAATCAGCACTCCCTGCCAAGGAACTTTCTACCATCGTTTTCACTGAGATGAAGCCAAACCAAGACCCTGGGCTCCCAACCAGAACACACACTTGTGCAGTGGGAAACACACAGAATCGGCCGTAGGCACAAATACAGGGGTAAACCATTTTTCCCAGATAAGCAGACATGCTTTACTTTATTTTTTTTTAATTTTTTAATGTTTATTTCTTTTTGAGAGAGAGAGAGACGACAGAGCATGATTGGGCAGGGGCAGCAAGAGAAGGAGACACAGAATCTGAAGCAGGTTCCAGGTTCTGAGTTGTCAGCACAGAGCCTGATGTGGGACTTGTACTCATGAATCATGATATTATGACCTGAGCCGAAGTCAGATGCTCACCCGACTGAGCCACCCAAGCGCCTCTGACATGCTTTACTTTAAATAGGCACATAAATAGTGAGATGTCTAGTCCTATATTTTATTACCTAACATTACTGTATTCTTCCAATCAAACTAATGCTTTATGGGAACCATTTCTCCCTGAGTATGTAAACAAAAGGGACCATGGGCCAGATGTGACCTATGAGAGGTCTAGTCACAGAGTAGTGTATCACTATGCCCGTGGAGATTACTCCTAACTGAATGAAACATATACTGAAACCATTATAATTCTTGTACTGGTAGCCAAAGAAATCCAAAATCCCTGGACTTTCCAGATTCTTGCCCATGCATCCGCTTTAATCTAAGGGCATGTCTGGGAAGAGTGACAAGAATTACAAAGGAGATTGACAAAGAGCACTGGAATTTTCTGTGGTGGGGTGGAGAGAGAGTAGCTAAAAGGAAAAGTGAATAGAGAAGTTTTGCATAACTGAGTTGAATAGGCAAGAATGCATATTCAATGGTGGAATGGGGACTCCAAGACACTATCACAGATGTAAGTCCCCATAAAACCCTTCTTTGTCTAAATATCACAACTGCATTCAGAGTCTGGTCTTAATTCATAGCCTCATGGTTAAGCAAGGGGACAGTGACACGAGAATGGACAATAAAAGGCCACACATTCTAGCAGCAGGAAATACCTAATTTTGACAAATCTGTGATTACCAATAAACTCCCAGACCAGAGTTCATTATACTGCTGAGTAGAAGGGTATCATTGCAAGCCCATGGAGCAAGGCGTATGAGGAAGAGGTTGGACAGATGAGTTCTTGGGGGAACATTTCCTCTGCTTCTGCCATCGTAAGAAACTCCAAGTGAAGCTCCATGGTAAGAAAGTGTTGATTTCCTTTGGAGAAGCTATAAGGAACCTGGATGATCTCAAGGCCACTTTTGTCCAACTGAGTGAGCAATGCTGTGATATGCCACAAGTAGATTCTGAGAACTTCAGGTGAATCTGGGAGATGTTCACACCCTCTTTTAACCTCGGGACAATGTAGGCAAATGAACACTGACCTGACTGCAATCTAGGATGGCTGTGGGAAGGGGAATATTTGGAAACACTGGAGTTGAGAGAACTGAACTAAGATCAAAGGGCCTAAGGAGCACTTTTCAAAATCTAGAGGGACTTGTCTGAACTCTTTGTTTTTAGAAGAGACTTGTATAGTGATAAAGAAAAATAACTAATTGCAATTGCAAATGTATGAAAGGTAATTGCAAATGTATGGAAGGAACTTGAACTTTACTTTTTTCTCTCCTGGAGGCTGAAAAATGCCAAGAAGAAATATCTGTGCAAGCATATGTGGGCTCTATATAAGGAAGGAACCTATGGTTCACAAATACATTGCTAAGGTTATTCATATATTAGCTGGACATTTCTACAAAATTATTCCTAGGGACCCATTTCAAACTTATATCTTATAAATCTTAAGGTGGGGCAGAGTGTCTCTGAGGGAGGGAAATGGCAAGAACATGGGTTCTGGAGTAGGTATGGAAAGAAACCTGTGAGTTCTTGTTTTTCAGCCCACAAAATGGGAGGTTGGTGGTGGTGAGAAGAAAGAAAAAGTGGAATTGTGGCTAAGTGTTAGTCCAGCAAGGAGAAAACACTTGTGTTTAGTCACTAGGTAAGACCCCAGGCTTTGCAGGAAATTGACATTGGTGTGGTTCAGATACCTGGAGGACTGCCTGGAACTCTCTGTCCATCATATGTATCTATTATCTCTTGCCACCTCCACAGTTCCTGGGAAACATGCTTGTGACTATTTTGGCAAAACTTTTTGTCAAGGAATTTACCCCTCGGGTGCAGGCTGCCTGGCAGAAGATGGTGACTGAACTGGCTAATGCCCTGGTCCATAGGGATCACTGAGTCCCCTGTCTAGTAGTATAGAGTCACCAAGGAATAGCTTTATTTTCAAACAATAGCAATAGCAGCAGCAGCAGCAGCAGCAGCAGCCGTAGTAGTAGTAGTAGTAATGATAATAATAATAATAATAATAGCAATGGTAATAATAGTGCTCTGCTAAGAATTCTTCAGTAATTGTCTTCAGTTCTACTTTTCCCATGTGCTATTAAACTTGTGAGAATCCCAAGAATTATTTGTTGGTCTGTGAGTGTGTGTGTGTGTGTGTGTGTGTGTGTGTGTGTGTGCAATCTCCCCATTCAATTTTTGTGAGTAAAGATTTTGGCAAGACAATAAGAAACAACAGGGTAACAAAAGGAATGTATGGTCGGGACATACTCTTGGGGAAAACATACACTTGGGGCTCTTCAAGTTAAAACTAATGACTTGTGGCTGGCTCTGGGGAGGCTCTGATGAGAGAGGATGGGTGTCATGTGACAAGAACTCCTCTGAACCAGACAATTATATGGGCCAGAGTGAAGACTCTGGTGAAGACCAAGGATCTCGATGGACATAGAGTACCAGAGTGGGGATTCTCCAGAGAAAAATTAACCCAGATCTCAAAAGGTCAAGGTCCAGGCATGGACTGCAATTCCATTCTGCTGATAGGAAGGAACATGTTTTCTAAAACCAGCTTGTTTGTCACAAACCCTTGTGAGGGTAGATTAAGGATGGGAGGGGCTGGAGGTCTGAGTAGGGGATAATTCTTTGAAATCACCTCCAAAGAACTGGCCCTGGGCTTTACAAAAGAACTTTGTGGTTTAAGTGGTGAGAGCTGCTGGAATCTGGTCAATTGATTGCATACCATCAGGAGAGACCATGAGGAGCCAGCAAGCAGATTTGCTCCTGTGTTTCAAACAAGGGAGATCCCTGTAAACTACTCAGAGAGGTGGGGATTTCGGTGGGGGAGATGAACCAGAAGAGGCCGAGAAGGCAGATGAGCAGCTGAGAGATTAAAAGGAAAAGGAAAGATGTTGCACAGAGTAGTGGGGAGATTCCCAGGAGTACTTGTCTGATGGGAAGTTAATTCCGAGTTATAGACAAAGCTGTAATGTGATGGACAGGACAGTGAGAAGGTTAGCCTGGCTGTGGGTACTGAGTAGATTAGCAATCAGGCTGATGCCAGGTTTACAAATCTCTGCTGGTTTCCTAGGCCTTAGTGTAAATACCCACTCTACCCTTATGTGCCCAAACGGGTGAGACCTGGGCCTGTCACTCCAATCTGCTCCTTTCCACTCTTCCCTTAACATCTCTCTCTCAGATCTTGTCATGACATTCTCTAAACAAAATGCCAACTTTGGATCTTTCTTTCTTTCTTTCTTTCTTTCTTTCTTTCTTTGTTTTCTAGCCCTTGAGTCTTGCACTTGCCTTTCCTGGCTTCTAAGACTTGTTTCTCCAAACTACTTATGCCCGGCTCCATCTTGTCATCAAGGTTCCCACTTCAAATGTACCTTCCTTTCAGACCTCTGTCCTTATATTATTTTTTCTAGTCACTTGCCACCATGTCATCAGGGGCATTTTTTTCCTTGTCATATAACACCATCTGAAATTCCCTTCTTCACTGATTTGTTTAATTATTAGTGTCGGTATCCTCTACCCACTAGAATGTGAACATGGTGAGACTAAGTACATTGTTTTTCCAGGATTTCCAGTTTTTATTTTTTAAATTTTTTAATGTTTATTTATTTTTGAGAGGGAGGAGAGGGGCAGAAGAGGGAAAATTCCAAGCAGGCCTGAACTCAAGGCCCATGAGATCATGATCTGAGCTGAAGTCGGATGCTAACCGACTGAGCCACCCAGGATCCCCCAGATTCCCAGTTTTTAAAACAATACATGGTATCACAGGCCTCAATCAATATGTGCTTTTTAAAATACGTGTTGGATGAATGACCAGAACACTGATACATGACTGTGGTGACTGTGGTGACTGTGGTGACGATCAATGTGATAGGCTTCCGACAGCAGTGGGAACAGTGAGCATGGAAATAAAGTGGAAGTGTGGAATAGCCATGAATGAGAGAAATCAAAAATTCTTGCAAAGTAATTGTCTAAAGAAGGTGAGAGGAAAGCAGGAGTTAGAGGAAATGGCCAGAATCATTGTCTGGTTGGCAGGGAAGGTGGGAGGCTATTTGCCAACATTCTGAGTTGCAGATGTCCCGGAGTCTGTGGGGTCGCAGTGTGCATACACTGTGTGAAACAAGCACTGGGGCCATCAGGGAGCACGGACCCCGAGCCATTTCCTCCTACCACACACACGGCTGAGGGTAGGTGGGTTCCTGGCTGTGCTAAACATTTCCTTGGGTTTCTTTTATGTCCTTGATTTCTTCCCTTGAAGAAATCTTTTTGGGATTGATTCCCGCATTCTGTCTTTAAATCTCCGTACCTAAGTAGTCACATCAACAGACCTTGGACCTGAGAGCTCACAGATAATCAAGTCTGTCCTGATGAAGTATCTTCTAGCACCTTAACATTTCTTATCCACATTGTAAATGTAAGTTTTTTCCCAAGATAAATTGATAAAAGCCCTTACTATATCAAACAGACAAAGGATGTCTTTTCTACTAGCAGAAATTCAACACTAATATATTGGGCTGAACATGTTAGAGTACCTTGTAAATACACATGGAGATTATTTCTTAAATTTTGTTTTTTTTCATGAGTTATGTCAGGGAGAAAAAAACAAACCAGCTTACTGGAGCTTAAAACATGGGAACAATAAACTCTGAGAGAGAGAGAAAAAAGAAATAATAATCCATTCCTTCTCTCCTTGAAAGCGTGTCTCATCTAGACCTATAAATGCTTGTTTGAGATGCAGGAGATCAAAGCACCTTAGGCTATAGGGACAGTAGTGTGTGAAACACTGTCAGTGAGGATTGCCTCTGCCTGATTAGAAATGAGGAATAGTTCAACACAACAAGGGAGTGTAGATACAATAAATGCCAGAGACAACTCCCGTAATCCCTAGCTATTGCCACAGAGTCTAATATTCTCCATGGAGTGCTCAGTTTTCTCCAATACTCAATTCTGTATTTTCTGACACAAATGAGTAAATAGTTAGTATTGGCCAGAGACACTATGTGTGTAATCAAAGTGAACAAAATTTGCTCAGACGAGTGGATGCACATATATTTCAATAGAACTCACCAAGAATCAGGCAGTACTCAGTGCTCCAAATTACTCATTTTTTACCTGTCCTGTTTCTAAACTGAAGCTGGATTGGGATCTTTTCTTCTTCACAAGAACTATAAAAGTATGAGCCTCATCTAAGTTTTAGGAACACTGGTGACCAAGAAAACCTGTGGCTTCTTTTATACCCAAGGAAAACAACAGAATGGTGTCTTGTAAACATGTGACATGATGCCTAGAAGATCTCTAATTCTTCCCTCTCTTAATTCTAGTCATGCCTAGTGGTCAGCCTGCTGGTTGTCTCAGGGCTGATGGGATGGGAAGCTTGAGATATGAAATAGGGAAAGGACAGCAGAATCCCCCTGATAGAGCCACCCAACACTATCAGAGACACAAATGTCCA
The DNA here is from genome assembly GCA_028646485.1 of Cryptoprocta ferox. Taxonomy (NCBI): domain Eukaryota; kingdom Metazoa; phylum Chordata; class Mammalia; order Carnivora; family Eupleridae; genus Cryptoprocta; species Cryptoprocta ferox. Next base: position 50,118,096 of record CM053575.1, read on the forward strand.
TCCTGCTGACCCTCCCTTGTCCAAACCCCACCCTGCTGGTGACAACCCACCCTTGACCAATAGTCTCACTTCATTGGGAGAAGCAAGGGCCTGGAAACTAGAAGTGACGGATAAAAGGCCACAGGGAGATGTAGCGACACAGACTTGCTTCTGGCACATTAGTGACCACCAGTAAGCTCCCAGACACCATGGTGCATTTTACGGCTGAGGAGAAGGCTGCTGTTGTTAGCCTGTGGACCAGGGTGAATGTGGAGCTAGTTGGAGGCGAGGTCTTGGGAAGGTAGGCACTGGAGGGGGGCAGAATGGCAGAAAGTGTTCCTGAAAGGGGAATTTGTCAGGTTTCTTACATACTCCAACTTCCCATCTGGTCTGTGACTATCGATCATCCCACAGGCTCCTGGTTGTTTATCCATGGACCCAGAGGTTCTTTGACAATTTTGGCAACTTATCCTCTGAATCCGCCATCATGGGCAACCCCAAGGTCAAGGCCCATGGCAAGAAGGTGCTGACTTCCTTTGGAAACGCTGTTAAACATATGGATGACCTCAAGGACACCTTTGCTGAGCTGAGTGAGCTGCACTGTGACAAGATGCATGTGGATCCTGAGAACTTCAAGGTGAGTTCTGGGCATGCTTGGGCTCTATTCTTTCATCCTAGATATTTGCACTGTGGATACATTAGGAAGCACAGGTACTTAAGTCTGATTGTATAAAAGTAATTTTTGGGACATAGTATTTCAAGGAAGAGCTTGATTTGGGGAGTTAGGTTGTTCCAAATGTCATAGGTAAGATGGAGTAGGGTAATCATTATGACCAGTGGAGAGCACTGGCCATCTTATATTTCTGAAATAATTATTAAAAACAGGGAAGAACGCTGGCCACAACTGAGTTAAATGTTTTTGGCCTGAGCATACAATTACAGGAAGAAGAACATCTTACCTTTGGTAATTGAAATTTTCTCTAAAAATGATGAATACCTTTCTGCATGATTCTTGAGTTTAGAACCTGGACTAAGCAAGACAAAATAAGACCAATATTTTCAATGGATGATTGTGACCCCTGCCACTTTAGCAGTGATGGAATGCTCTTGTATACATGGGACAAGATTCTTTGTCATGTGTGTACCCAAACAACTTGAATGTACGTATTATCTGAGGACTTAGACTGAACATATTAAGGCCCCTTGCAGTTCTATAATCCTACCTGAAAAAAAGACAGCATCTCTACAAAAGAGAAACCATCCATGGCAATATTTTAATGTGGAAGCTGGCAGGGCAAATGAAAGAAGGCAATTCACAATGGAAGGTTCAGGGCTGGGAGTCATCTTGACATTGATGTCAAACATATTATGGCAAACTTCTATGGGATCATGACCCTGAAAGTTGCTCAATCTCTTATCAGGAAGATAATGGATGTGGCCAGTTTGAGGCCTTCTGTTCACTAGGTACCATTTTCTTTTTATCCCCACTCTCTCCCCAGCTTCTAGGCAACGTGATTTTGATTGTCTTGGCAACGCATTTCAGCAAGGAGTTTACCCCGCAGGTGCAGGCTGCTTGGCAAAAGCTGACAACTGCTGTGGCTAATGCTCTGGCCCACAAGTACCACTGAGGGGCTTGTCTCACCATGTGGGCACCTGCCGGATGGCCCTGAGTTCCAAGAGTCCATCTCCTGCAGATGGACACAGGGCCCTGCCTCCAGACTTAGGGGCTATATGATAAAAATAAAATAAACATTGTGCTCTGTAAGGAACATCCTTGGCTTTTCTCTCTATCTTTATCTTTTATGTTGATTCAGCTAAAAGAAAGCACTCCTGTAAGGAATGGGGTGATTTGAAATAAGGAGTTTTGGGAGGATAGGGAAGTCAGCCTTATAAGATTCTACAAGATAAGAATGGCTTTAGGCACCTAGGTGGCTCAGTCAGTTAAGCACCCAACTCTTGGTTTCAGCTCAGGTCATGATCTTGCAGTTCGTGAGTTCAAGTCCTGCATTGGGCTCTGCACTGATGACACAGAGCTTGCTTAAGATTCTCTCTCTCCTTCTCTCTCTGCCCCTCCCTGATTTGTTCCCTCTCTCCCCCTAGCCCCCTCCCAATAAATAAATAAACTTAAAAAATGAGTAGCTTCAAGGGGAAGTTACTTCTAGGAAGGGAAAGAAGACTCGAGTTGAATAACCTCTTCAGCAAAAGGGAGTGAATGGAGATACTCTAGAGAAATGTGAGAATGTTGTAGTGAGTCGGGGCTCAGAGAGGGGACTGTATAGGCTCAGAGCTCTTTGGCGCTATATTTTGTTTCTATCTAATATAAGAAAAATGTTTTTATCAGCTGTAATAGAGTGCAGATGGGGCTTCCCAGAGACCCAGGCAAGGACCACTTTCCCTAGTGTCTTCAGTGGTATTAATGGAGGAACTATCCCTAAGGCCTAGGAGCTAACTGCTTTGATTTGAATCTGTACCTCACTTCCTAGTTCTGTGACCTGGGACATATTTCTAATTCCTTTGGTGAAGGCAAAAGGCCATTAATGTGGGAAAATGACAAATGAAGGGTCTAAGTGACAGAGGAGAAATCAGCCCCTTAAAAGCAGTGCAGTGGCATAAAGTTAGGGACACTGCTGCCAGGAAAAAGCAGGAAAAGAAACTATTATTATAAGCAAAGTACCAGTGAAATTTCTTGCACACACAAGTAACATAGTGAATAGAGAATTTTAGGAAAACTGATCCAAGTACAGATATAGAACTGACAAGACAGGGTCTAACTTGGATCTAGCCTCAGGAATGTGCTGTGATTCGAATGAGGGCAAAGGAGTGAACTTCACAGGAGCAATGAAACTAAGAAAAAAGTAAGGTACCATTGTGGCCTTTGCCACAGGACTTGGAGCAGAGTGCAGTAGAGATTAGTGAAGTCACAGACAAGAGTCAAGCTGCCTGTCCGGTGAGTGAAAAGAGGCACATCTATTCTCAGAACAGAAAGTGCCAAGGGGTCTCTTGCTTGGAGCTGGTAGTTGAGCACAGCCACTTTTGTGGCCATCACTTCAAATTCCAGTACCCAAGTCCCTCTCATAGAAGCAAAAAGCCTGGGGTTTGGGATTAGCAGGAAAAGAGAATATTACATCCCCATCACCTTGAAAAGTTAACAGTTTCCAGAATGAATTTCCTTGTTTGGAAAATGGAATAATAATTCCTACCTCGCAAATATGTTACAAGGGTTTTTGTTTTTGTTTCACTTCCAAGATTTTATTCAAATTCAAGTTAGTTAACATAGAGTGCAGTATTGGTTTCATGAGTAGAATTTAGTGATTCCTCACTTCCATATAACACCCAGTGCTCAACACAAGTGCCCTCCTTAATACCCATCACCCATCTAGCCCATCTCCCCACTCATCTCCCCTCCAGCAACCCTCAGTTTGTTCTCTATCGTTGAGTCTCTTGTGGTTTGCCCCCTCTCTGTTTTTATCTTGTCTTATTTTCCCTTCCATTTCCCTATGATCATCTATTTTGTTTCTTAAATTCCACATGTGAGTGAAATAATACAGTATTTGTCTTTCTCTGACTGATCTACTGTGCTTAGTGTAATGCACTCTAGTTCCATTCACATCATTGCAAATGGCAAGATTTCTTTCTTTTTAATGGCTGAGTAATATTCCTCTGTGCGTGTGTGTGTGTGTGTGTGTGTGTGTACTACTTCTTCTTTATCCATTCATCAGTCAATGGACACTTGGGCACATGCATCCCAACATATATAGTGGTACTATCAACAATAGCCAAATCACAGAAAAAGTCCAAATGTCCCAACGTTTTATGGAGATAGCTATAAAGTGCTTTTTGGCTGTCATTTTTGAGAGGGCAGTTGTAATGGTTTATACAATGCACTATGATCTGTTCCTGTGTGCCAAGTTCCATTGTGTATTCGTGAACTTTGTATTGTATTGATTGTATTCTTTATGAACTCTAGACCCATATATCTAACTATTTATTTAATATTCCGTATTGGATTGTTCAAGAGTGCATCAAATACAGCAGGTCCAAAACAATTTTGGATCATTTCCTAATCTATTCCAGCTAATTTAGCCCTCTTTCTGTGTTCCCCTTGTAGGGGATGATGCATCATCCTAAAAGCCTGAAAATAGAGATGGCATTTTTACCGCTCCCCTCCAACTATAATATATCATCAAAACTATTTGTCTCATTCATTCTACCCTTCAAATCCATTTATATACAGAAGCCAGAAAAATTTTGGAATGGTACAAATTAAGTCATGTCACCTACTTCCTTGAAGTTTTCAATAGTTTTTCTTGGCTTTCAAGTTAAAGACAGATAATCTTTAATACAGTTTAAAGATCACTGATGGATCCTCTGCACTTTCCTATCATGGAATACACTCCCTTGTGAGCTGAATTACAGTTACGCTGTCTGGTTTTTTGCATGTAAGTCACACACATCGAATCATTGTCTCTGATTACTTCTAACTGACATTATGTTGCACAATTCATCTGTTTTGCTGCAACTGAAGCAGTCATTGACTCTTTTCACTGTTGTATAATATTTCATTGCTTTTCTATACCATGATTTATCTATTCTGCTGAGTGAGAGACATTTTAAGTTGCTGGCAGTTTCAGATTCTTATGCATGTTGATGTTATAGGCATTCCAGTACACATCTTTGGACTCACAAAAGCATGCATTTCTGCATTGCTAGAAGAATAATTGCTACCTCATAGACTTTGCATTTATTCTACCTTCATAGCTACTATCAAATATTTTCTAAAGCAGTTATACTATTTTACAGTATCACCAGCAGAGTGTGAGAATTTTTGTTGATCCACATCCTTGTGAAATTTTGAAACTTCCAGTTGCTTCCCTCCTTTATATTCTTTGTTTTCTACTTCCATCCCATTTCATTCTCTTCCCTCCTGTTGGCTTCTCCCTCTGTCCGTCCCTCACTTCTTCCTTATAGTTCTGCTGAAGGGTATGTATCTATATGTCAAAGTATTGTTATTTTGAATTCAGAAAAGTGTCAAATTGCCTTTCAATCTTCATTTCTAGATCTAACATTTCTAGATCTACTTTTTTCCTGAGGACACAACAGTGGAAATTTCTGCACCTGCATTTTCCCAGAAACCCTGTCAGACTTAATCTGGGTGAATAAGATAATTCTTCATTCTTTCTTTATTCATATCATAGTTTCAAATAATCAGGATATAGGTTGCATATATTTTTTATTTATATCTCATTCAATTATTTCCGTTATAATCCATGCTCCCATAATATATTTCAGTATCTGGAGAAGAAACAATATTCATTATTTTTCATTCTCTTAGTGGACTGTTATTTCAATGAGGTAATGAAAAGAAAGAGTTTCCTTACTAGAAGTATTTACACAAAGAAGGAGAAATAAAGCAAGTTAAAAATATTGCAAAAACATTTAGTCATTCCAAACACTTATAAATATTTCTAGAGACAAAGAGAAGCTCCATGAAGAGTCAACTTGGTAACATTTCTATTGCCTAGGCCTTAGTTTTCTTATCTATCAAGTGAAAACTAGATTAGCTAAACTCTGAGAAACATTCCACTCTCTCAGGCTACAACATTTACCCATCAATGAGAATGGGAGAATATTTATGGAACCAACTGCTAAGGGAGATAAGGTGGGGAGAGAGAGAGCAGGGTAGCTGAGTTAAGACACACAAGACCTAGAACAGCCAGTCTCAGGGTGGTTGAGGGAAATAGTTTTGAAGAGCAAGCCATGTTCTCACAAACCAGTGAACTTCTGACATCTCCTGGGCCAATCAGCCCCCGGGAACAGGGAGGGTGAGATCAGGCCTGGGCATAAAAGGAAGAGCAGGGACACCTGCTGCTTACACTTGCTTCTGACACAGCTGTGTTCGCTAGCAACCACAAAACAGACACCATGGGATTTCTGACTGCTGAGGAGAAGGGTCTGGTCAATGGCCTGTGGGGCAAGGTGAACGTGGATGAAGTTGGCGGTGAGGCCCTG
>CM053575.1:50124583-50141020 GCA_028646485.1 Cryptoprocta ferox
GCTCTATGGAAGGCTTAAAACCCAAGACATAGCCTTGAGGCTAATGCTTTGATCTATTTCCAACAATTACCAAAAAATACTCTGCTCAATTGGAGACATAATGAATGATCAAGACACTGTCCTGTTTCTTTTTCCTTACATGCCTTCCTTGCAGTTTAGGTTTTAATAGCAGTCTTCATCAAGTGCTCTTGTTCTCAGGAGTAACTTCCATCTTTTACTTGCCCCAAACACCCACATAAATAATTCCTGCTCCCACACTCTCATTTTAGACAAAATTCAATGCTTGCTATTACTTGTGAGGCCTTTGGATCCTGGCCTAACCGAACTTTCTAATATTGCAAAAGGAAATCTTTCCAAACCCTTGCCCTCTACTGATTTTTCACATGTCTTTTTCTCCATCACACTCACACTCTGTGTTGTATAAATGTTTCATGTATACTGTCCTACATGATTACCGTGCCTTGTTAAGTTCCTCCATAGGCAGTGAGTGAATGTGTACTAAATGAAATAGTCAGTGGATGAATAATAATTATTACCCATCTTTGAACTTTGGAACTAGAGAGTAAGCTGAGCAAGGAACCATTGCTTAGAGTTTATTTGTTATTGATGCTAGAGTACCCAGGAAGCAAACAGAGAAGTAAAACACTGATCAGACATTTGCTTTCTGTTCCTTGTGTGCTGGACATTGGGCCTTATGAACTAATGCCTTACATATTTGTAAAAGTGCCAAGAGTGAAACCAAGATTCTGCCCTTTGAGATATACAGTTTCAAATTTAACCTGGAAAAATTGCCCTTTGGTTTTCATTCATCAACACCATGGTCCACTTAGTGATGTCAACAAAAGCTTGAAACAGGGGAGGAAAGATCAGTGGCAATTATAGACTGAAACATTAATCATCCTGTAATAATTACCACATACTTTATCCAAGTTATGGCTAGATTTACTTTACCGCTTTCCATACAGAACTATGACTTTTAAAAAATGTATGTCCTTAATTTTTGTGAGTTCTGCTCTTTTTGGGGTATTTTCACTTCATATAATTTTATGAATTTTAGTTAATTTAATTTTTGAAATGATGCTAAACTGAGGTAATGGAGAAATCATGTGTCTGGTAGGCATGTGTAATACAGGAAAATATGGATTAGATTATTGAAATGCCTAGAAGACTGCATGAATGTAAAATTGAACCCTACTGGAAATAAACAAAAGTGCTCTGGCTCAGAGTCATTTTGGAAACAAACAAAACAACATACCTATCGATGACTATCAAGAGAATCTTCTTCCATCAAGAGAATCTTAAAGAAAATTCTCTTGAATGTCATCCTGTTAATTACACTCAGACTAGGCCCATCCTGGTTCAAAATATTAAGAACTATGCAAACTTGACATACAGAATAAAATAAAACAAGAAAAAATTGTCTCTGCTGTCTTGGGGACTGTGTGTGTGTGTATGTGTGTGTGTTTGTGTGTGCCCACATGTGTGCATATATGTATGTGTGTATGTTAGTGCCCAGTGGAGCTGGAATCAAAGTAAAGCAGACATCCTGTGGTTCCCCTTTACAAAGTAGAAATAAGCTTAAAAGAAAAAGAGGACAGTGGGTCTAGAAGCTTTCCAGAATCTTCAAATATCGATCAGGCATAGCCACATTTATCCGTTTATTCTTATTTTTTTTCTGATATGTCTGAGTTTTTGATGTCTTTTTAAAACTTGCAGTCTTGTCACTGCAGAGTCATGAGTAAGGAAAGGAGAAGTCCATTTCCTCTTTAGTCATGCTAAGTAGCAATGGTTAGAGAGAACAGCAACTCCTGTCCTGAAGTCAGGAAGATGGTGGCTACAGCAGTTGTCAGCACAAAAGAGTGGTCCATACATCCAGGGCCAAAGAAGCTGAAGGAAGAAGATACAACAGAAATTAGGGGAACTGTTTCTGAAGATAAGAAATGGTAGGGGAAGTCTAAGTAGGTGCTAATTTCTGTCAGTCAAGATGGCAAAGCTGTGGCTTTGACAATTTGGTATGTTGCAGGTAAAATATAAACATATTCCATACTGTTATTTAGTAAGGCCTCTGAATTTCTCATGACAGAGAGTTCCTACAAAAGATATGGTCAAACTTCCTTAGAAGACCTCTCTTTGCACACTTACACCTAAATTCTGATATCAGGAGTGTGAAATAAAGTCTTGAAAAGAGTCTGAATGTAAAACAATGGTAAGGCTAATGGAGGTTTAAATTTAGTAAAATGAAACTCAAAGCCCACAGGTCAAACAAAGTGTGTGTGTGTGTGTGTGTGTGTGTGTGTGTGTGTGTGTCTGTGTGTCTGTGTGTCTGTGTGTATTTGCATTTTAAACATTTAAAACATTTGAAGGACAGGTATGGCTGCCATCATTCAGATTTCACCCTGCAGGGCCATACTCAGGCCTGGGCCCATCAGCCCACAGAAGCAGGGAGGGTGAGATCAGGCCTGGGCAGTAAAGGAAGAGCAGGGACAGCTACCACCTTACACTTGCTTCTGAGACAGCTGTGTTCACTAGCAACCACAAAACAGACACCATGGGATTTCTGACTGCTGAGAAGAAGGGTCTGGTCAATGGCCTGTGGGGCAAGGTGAACGTGGGTGAAATTGGCACTGAGACCCTGGGCAGGTTGGTATCCAGGTTGCAAGCATGGATGCTGGGCAGGTAGAGAAGGCTCAGTCCATGGGGGTTCTGACAGGCACTGACTCCCTTTGTCCTCTGTGCTGTTTTCACCCCCAGGCTGCTGATTGTCTTCCCCTGGACTCAGAGGTTCTTTCAATCCTTTGGGGACCTGTCCTCTGCTGATGCCATTATGAGCAACAGTAAGGTGAAGGCCCATGGCAAGAAGGTGCTGAACTTCAGCGATGGCCTGAAAAATCTCGATGACCTCAAGGGCGCCTTTACTAAGCTCAGTGAACTGCACTGTGACAAGCTGCACATGGATCCCGAGAACTTCAAGGTGAGTCTGGGATATTCTCTTTCTTTTTCCTTTTTCTGGACAAGCTCATGTTGTCTGTAAAGGATATGGACGTCCAGATATTTTTTAAAATGAGAAGGAGATGTTCTAGTTGCACAAATATGAATTCTTCAGGACTATTTTGTTTATTTCACCCTCTTGGCTCACAATTTCCTCTTGTCCTCTCCTTTTTCTCCACAATGTATTTCCTTGATTGTGTCACTTAAACTTTTGAGTATTTAACTTAAAAACTTCTTTTAATCCATCTACAATCTTGTAGTCTAATCCTTTTTCCACTTTTCTCTTCCTATGAAGCAGGGAGGATAAAATGTGATTGCTTCTTTGCATAGTTTGGAAGAATGACCATGATAATTTAAGTTCTGGGTTAAGGCAGAAGGAAAGAAACATTTCTAAATGTAAATTCAGGCTGATATGGTTAAAGTCACATCAATAGTAGCATCTGAGATCCAGCATGTTTCTGCTTATATTCTCTGGGCACAACTTGCGTCAGTGGACAAGGCTGGGATACTCTGAGCCTTAGCTGGATCCCTCTGCTACTTATGTGCACACCTCTTGTCATTTCCCCACAGTTCCTGGGTAACATGCTGGTGTGTGTGCTGGCCCACCACTTTGGCAAGGAATTCACCCCGAAGGTGCAGGCTGACTATCAGAAGGTGGTGGCTGGTGTGGCCAATGCCCTGGCTCACAAATACCACTGAACTCCCTTTCTTGCTTTTCAGGAAAACCCCTTGGTCCCCAGATTCTGACACCTGAACATGTCTAAATTGTGAAGTTTTTTGAACATCTGGGTCCTGCCTAATAAAGAATATTTGTTTTCATTACACTGGTGTATTAAATTATTTCTGCATCTCTCACTGGAGTCAGTACATGGCATGGGAGGGCATAGCATTTAAAACATAAAGAAATGAGGGACTAGTTCAGACCTTGGGAAAATCTATCTATATTTTAGACTCCATGAAAGGAGAGGTCATAAATAGTTAGATATATGGGAAACAGACCCTGCTGCCTATTTTACTTTCCCTTAGAAAAGGATTCAAGTGGAAGCTGGATTTGGAGTTTGGATTTTTGCTGTGCTTTGTTTAAGTCAATTATTTTATTTAGCCTTCCTTATTAATGTCCTCCCTCTCTTCAGTTGTCCAGAGCCTCACAGCCCTAAATCCACCAAGTTCTTCTTCCTGAAGACACCACTGTTCCTCTGAGATTTTCCTTTGACTTTTGCTGTCCCGTTATTTGTTCTCCCTATCACTTTTATCCTGGTTCCCTCTATTCACTTATAATAGAGACCCACACAAAGGACCCAAACTACCTACCCACACGGGGAAGGTAGTTTCACTGCTCCTGGCCTTGAGACTTTCACAGTCTGCATTGGAAGGAAGGAACAAGTAATATCGTGATAAATATATGACTAAGGGTAATGTGCAAAGGGGCTTTTCGTGGCTTGATATTCACTGATGTCTTGCAATCATTTTGTGGGCTCACACCAAATGGAATCCCATTCTCTTCAAGATGCTTTAGCATGTATATCCAGGAAGTGATTGGAGGCCTGTTCCCTCCTCTGCCTTCCTCTGAGGCCTCTGATGACTTCTCTACCTTTCTAGTTATTAGTGCAGCATTACCATCAGTCCCACACCCTGATTCCATTTCCTTGGTCAATAGCCACTTATGTGGATTCTAGATTCTGGAAATCAGATGACCTTGAAGTGGTCCTTGTCGCCTCCCACATTCCCATTCTGAATATAGTTAGGAAGACTCTGAAAGTATTGCAACTAATAAGTAAATTAATTGATTAATTAAATTAATATGCAAACAATCTTCCTCCAAATACAGAATAGAGATGAATACGAGGTGTCCTTCTAAAGGCATTACTGATGATTCTCTAAACTCTCAGGATCAGAGGGGAGTTAAAAGTGTGCCTCGGTGACAGCTGTTCATCTGCTGAAAGAACCCTCACATTTCTTATTGACCGGAGCATTAACGACTGCCACTATTGGCATACAGAGAGAGCATAGAACAACAGAGCATAGAACAATAGAACATCTATAGATGTAGATAGATATTGACAGATTTGACCGATTATGACATAAAAGCAAAGTGGAAAGAAGAGTCATACAAGTAGCTACAAGAAAGTGGACTCCACATGCCTGCATGGGCATCAGAATGGAGAGGCCGAGTGGGGCAGGGAAGAAGGTGAAGACTCTAGGAGGTCAAAAGAAGGGCCTGACGATGGATGGGAACCACTATAATATTAAGTGGCCCAGGTTGTACAATTGGGTGATGATTCCACTAGCAGAGCACTCTTTTTTAAGCAGAATTGTGTAAAATTATTTAAGCTAAAGATGGTTTTATTATGAAAAGAAAACAACCAATCCAGTTTTCTCTTGTATTGCTAGGTTTTGCCTCCTACCATCCAAGTTCTCAGGTGTTCCCTTCTGGTTTTTGTTTCCTTTAATTATTAGTATTATAAAAAATGTAAAGTCAAGATTGGGAAAAGGTCAGTAAATATTACTAATTAACAGATTGATAAAGCACCACTTGATACCTATTTGGCCACAGGTATATTGTCTCCAAGTGACAAATGCCCTGTTTTGACAACACTAGGCACTAGCTGGCTGCTGTTCTACTCTAGTACAAACAATAGTTGGAGGCAGAGAAGGATGAAAGGGAGAAACAGAGTACATAGGATGTGTATTTCATGTATAGAGATTACTATTCTTGTTTGAAAGCCACTTAGCATTTGTGCTTCTCATGGGAAAAAGTCTCTCACTTCAAAAGGTATCAAAGAGTACAGAACCATCTCAATTATTCACAGTCATAAAATAGGTAAGGGCCAGAGTTGTTCCAAAAGTACCCTTGGTTCTGCAACTTGCTTTATAAAGTTACTGATTTTTATTTTCTGATTGTTTTTTTCTGGGCACTATTAAAATGAATACATTTACTAAATTCTTACAACAAAATGAGAAAGGGGATTCTTAGATACATGTGAGGGGCTGACGTTAGAGCTGAACAAGACCTGAAATTTTTGCCACAACTAATCACTTTGTCACTGAGAACACACAAGATTTCCATCCATTTCAGACAGAATACTTTGATAATGGTCAGTGGATCCAGTCAGTCTTGACGCTGTGAATGACTGGGTTCATCAGCAATAGAAGGAGGATATACACTTTGCCCATGACAAAATGGATGAGGAAAGAGGAATGGCCTGCAATAGAAGGATCTAGCACATGGACATAAAGTAACATAAAATATGTCAGAATGTGACATACACACTACTGTGAACATCTGAAGTTACTCCCTGCAGGAGGCAATGGCCACTGCAGATCTGAGAATCAGAATATAAGAAAGCACTATTAAAAAGAAGTCTGAGCCCATGGCAAGCAAGATGACCAATAAAGCACAGAGGCTGTTGATCTGTGAGCCAGGGCAGGAGAGTTGGATCATATTTTGGTATAGACAGTAGGAGTAAGAAAAGATATTGTTATCACAGTAAGAGACACCAAGGAGGTGCAGGCCATGAGAGAGGAGGAAGGATGCACTCTGAACCCACCAGTCCAGTCCTCATTGCCTGGGAGCTGATGAGCACTGAGGGCTATCTCAGAGGGAGGGTTGGTGACGGCCACCAAGCAATCATATATCAGGGCTAAAATTATAACTGGCTTCATGAAAGAAAGGTATGGACAAAATAGAGATGGAAAACACAGGCATATAACGGTACTTACAGAATTTAGCCATTGCTCTCCCAGTGCTGTCGGCAGTAGTGTGACACACAGAGACCCAGGTCAGTTCCTGCCAGCAGAACCAGAAAGTAGCACATCGACTGGTTTGGTGATGAGTCTGTGTGGACACTGTGAATGACAGTGGCATTGCCCAGGAGAGCTCCCAGGTACTCCTAGAAAACAGGGATGGAAATCCAGCAGTGGGCTCATTCAGTCTTGGAAAACCAGTCAGCAGGAACTTGGAAAGGCAACTGATGGAATATAAAAGACCAGACATGATGCCAGGGACCACTCGACACAGCAGAATTATGAGACATGATTTTCCTATTTTTTATTTTTAAGAAAAATTTATGCCAGGTGATAATTCACAAAGCGTGAGTTGACTGACTTAACATCTCTTCCTAAATCCCAAAGGTTTCAGTGTGGGATACAAATATTGAGCTCTAGAGAGTTTCTGAGCCTTATTTTTAAGGTCCTGAATAACATCAAGGTAACAATGTTAATAGGAGTCAGATCCAGAAGAAAGTTGAATGGTTACATGCATCTGGAATGAACAAGCTAGAGAAACAAATATCAAAGTTTTGAGAAGTAGGAGGCCGAATCAGAGGTGGAAAATAGTTGAAGACAGAAAGGGGTCCTTATCCAAGCTAAAATAAAACAAAACAAACAGACAAAGACATCAATAATCAATATAAAAATGTAACTCAGTTGCCTGATGGATAGATCATCTGATGGTCTCCTTTATAGTTTACTGTTGCTGAGTGTTGTGTTAATAATAGGATTAAGAGAAAGTAAGAGCATAGAAGCATTGCTGCTGATATACTTGAATAGAGGTCTAAACCCCCCTCCCTGTGTGGAAGGATTTTTCCAATGGATTCTTGGACCTTTCATAACTTCTAAAGTTACGAAATTTCACTCACCTAAAGATCTTGTCTGTTTTCTTCAGACTTTGCACTTTGGTTGAACTACCTTTTTTGTTGGGGATCCCACAGAACCATGATTCCACATATAACTTATTGTACAAGGAAGCAAAGGAGACATTGACTGAAGGGACTTTGGAAGCCAAGGAGTATTCTAGAAAACAAAACAAAAACAGAGGTTGTGGGAAAGGCAGAGATTTATAGGATTCTACCCAAAGTGTTCTCAGATGAAGAATGACTACTTTTTTTCCCAAAAATAATTGACAGAATTGCTAGAAGTTTCATCTTGCCTGCTGATAAGTTGGTATAACATTTCCCCACATCTCATCTATGTTCTCTTACTTCTATTTTTCTCGTATCAGATTACCCACAAAAAACCCCACACAATTGCACATCTAACTGTGAGTCTTTAACAATTCTTTTATATGCATCACAGAAGTAATTTGGTGATGCACTACTCTTTTTTTGATTCAGTTTTATTCAACAAACACTTATAGGATTCTTATATGTTAAATTAAACCTCTGTTGTAGGTCCTAGAGGTAAAAAAAAATAATGATATCTTTGCCCTGAAAAAAAAGTATAAGTAAGAAGAGAGCACAAATGGAAAGATATTTCATGCTCATGGATTGAAAGAAGAAATGTTAAAATTTCTAAACTACCCAAAGCAATCTACAGCTTTAATGCAATTCCTAGCAAAATACAAGTGGCATTTTACACAGAACTAGAACAACTAATCCTAAAATTTGTATGGAACCACAGAAGACCCTGAATAGCTACAGCAACATTGAAAAAGAAGAACAAAACTGGAGGAATCACAAACCCATATTTCAAGAAATACTACAAAGCTGTGATAATCAAAACAGTATAGCACTGGCACAAAAATAAACACATAGATCAAGGGAACGGAATACAGATCTCAGAAATAAACCCATGATTATATGGTCAATTAATCATTGACAAAGGACACAAAAATATGCAATGGAAAAAGGTAGTCTCTTCAACAAATGGTGCTGGAAAGCTGAAAAGCTACATGCAAATGAATGAAACTGGACCAATTTCTTATACCATACACAAAAATTAACTAAAAATTGATTAAGGACTTGAATGTGAGAAACCATAAAAATCCGAGAAGAGAACACAGGCAGTAATTTCTCTAACATCGGCCATAACGACATTTTTCTAAGTATGTTTCCTCAAACAAGGGAAACAAAAACAAAAATAAACTATTGGGACTACATCAAAATAAAAAGCTTCTGCACAGCAAAGGAAAAAACCAACAAAACTAAAAGACAACTTTCTGAATGGGAGACATATTTGCAAATGACATTTGATAAAGAGTTAATACCCAAAATATGTAAAGAACTTATATAGCTCAACACCAAAACCCCCAAATAATCCAATTAAAAAATAGACAGAAGACATGAATAGACATTTCTGCAAAGAAGGCATACAGATGACCAACAGACACATGAAAAGGTGATCAACATCACTAATTATCAGTAAAACGCAAATTAAAACCACAATGATATATCACCTCACACCTGTCAGAATGGCTTAAATCAAAAGCACAAGAAACAACAAGTGTTGATGAGGATGTGGAAACATAGGAACCTTCATGCACTCTTGGGAATGCAAACTGGCACAGTCACTATAGAAAACCATATGGAGGTTCCTCAAAAAATTACAAATACCTTATAATCCAGTAATTCCACTACTGGGTATTTACCCAATGAATTTGAAAACAATAATTCAAAAAGATATATGCATTCTTATCTTTATTGCAGCATTATTTACAATAGCCAAACTATTGAAGCAACCCAAGTATCCATCAATAGATTAACAGATAAAGAAGATGTGGTGTGTATATACAATGGAATATTACTCAGCCATAAAAAGAATGAAATCTTGCCACTTGCAGCAACATGGATGGATCTAGAAGGTATAATGCTAAGTGAAATAAGTCAGTAAAAGAAAGGAAAACACCGTATGATTTCACTCATAGGTGAAATTTAAGATATGAAACAAACAAAGAAAAAAAGAGACAAACGAAAAAGAAAGCAGGCTTTTAACTGTAGAGAGCAAACTGGTGATTACTGGAAGGGAGGTAAATGGTGGGTATGGGTGAGATAAGTGATGGGTATTAAGAGTACACTTATCGTGAAAGGCACTGAGTAATATATAGAATTGTTGAATCACTATATTGTGCACTTGAAACTAATATAACACAGTATGTCAATTATATTGGAATAAAAAAAATAAAATAGAAAGTATAAGCAATTTGGGCCAAGATGATTTATGTTCTTTCAATATATTAAATTACCTCTAACATTCTCTTCTCAGATGCATGGGACAATAAATATGTCTACACAGAGTTATGATGCACTCCTTGGTCTCTTTCGCTAAACTGAGTCATTAATATTAATTTGTAGTCCTTATAATAACTCTAGTCATACCTCTGAAATGAAATCAGGGGGCATCAGAAAGACTAAGAAATACCACAAAGAAGTTCATAGAGGCATTATTAGAAGGGGAAAAAGGAAATAAAGGTAGCTTTGCTTTGTTGGTAAAGGAGTGGAATGCATAAGAAAGTTGACTTTCTCAGTCTCTGATAAGCCCTGAGCTGGGGAGTTTCTACATGACGTGCAGAGCACATGAGGGAAGTAGGAGACTGATGCCCTCCCTTCTTGGCTCGCCATCTGCTTGCTCAGGTTGACGGTAGGGCTAAGCTTTAAACTTCACCATAATATCAGCTTTTCCACCTAAACCAAGGCTAGCCATGAAGAGGAGAGAGGAAATTGAAAGTACCAAAATATATCTAAGTAGGAAAGGGAAAAAGAATAATTCTGAAGGAAATCTGGACACTAATTTCATTGTTTATTTACCAGAAGTAAACTAAAATAATAGAAGATTTAGAATAAGCACATCCCGGGGCACCTGGGTGGCTCAGTCAGGTAAGCCTCCCTCCGACTCTTGACATCGGCTCAGGTCATGATCTCATGGTTCATAAGATCGAGCCCTGCATCCGGCTCTGTGCTGGCAGCACAGAGCCTACTTGGGATTCTCTCCTTTTCTCTGGCCTCTCCCTCTCTCTCTCAAGATAAATAAAAAAATATTTTAAAAAAAGCGTTTCCTTCTTGCTATCACTTTACACATTAGACCCAGCTATGGAAAAAGAATGATCTGCTTGTCCGCAGAGAAGAGATTTTCTACCTTACCAAAATGACTTATAGCCTTCTTCAAAGTTTACTCAGATATTTCTGGCAGATAACCTTGAGAGGAGATACACTTGTTTTTCTCTCATTTTGTGCCTCTTTGGGGCCACGTCACTTCCCACAACTGTCTCTCTCATACAATTCCTAGTCAAATATGGACAAAAATATGTGTATCTGTTATTGTTGTTCCAGGATGTAGCCATGAACAATTTACACTTGCTGGAGCTCAGTTTCTCCAGTGGGAACATAAACTGTTCAACAGCATATGCTAAAGATGAACATACATATACTGTACAACCTAGCAGTTTCCAGAAATTCATATTTCCACAAAATATCTACAATAATCTTCATAGCAAGATTATTTATTACAGTCAAAAGCTAGAAAGGACCCAAATGTCCATCCATAGTAGTAGCAATAAATGTATTTATGGTATATACATAAAATGCAGTACAATCCAACAATGGAAAAGAGACAACTATAGTTATGCCAGTAATATGAATCCAGTTCACAAATATGTTGCACAAAAAAGTCAGATATTAAGAAAATGATAGCATTCAATACATATACATTTTAAAAAGAGGAAAATGAATCAATCATGATAGATAAAATGAGACAAATCAGGATAAGATTAACTTATGGTAAATGAGGCTGACGATGGAGAGGTAGCACATATACCATACATATTCTTTTACTCTTAGACATTTACACATGCTACCCATCCCTTCCTGGGTCATCACTGCCACTATATTTGCTGATATCTAAGGTATTTCTGGTGTCGGGTGTTGCTTCCCACCATATTTTTTTTCTGACCTTTTCTCCTTCAGAAACTCTTTAGCTGTGACCTTCATTTGTATTTCCATAGAGAGGCATTTGGTACAGTAAGTATCACACCAGACTCTATTACTCACTAATCTACAAACTCTGTGATTCTGGTCTTTGCCTATTTTTTTTTTTAACCATAGAACCCGGATCCCAGTGCCTACATACAGTGTATTTTCAAAAACAAAATGAAATAAAACAAACTTCCACCCCCTAAAAAAGGAGTTAAAAAGAAAGGCAAAAATAATAAAGTCTATGAAGGATTAAATGAACAAACCACTTTTATGGTACCAGTGCTTTTCCTGGGGATTTTGTCCCATTCTAGGACAGCAGTGCCTTCCAAATAGTTGCTATTTCCATTCTGAGAGACACGCCTGGCTCATACCTAATTGGTAAGTCTATAGAACCCGAGACACTAGCATCTTAGGTAATGAGCCTTTACCACCTCTGAAGCATTCTAGAAATCCAAGGATCTAGGAATTGTAGGGATTTAAGCAATTAAAATTTTACATTTGCTGTAACGTCACAGTATAAGAATGGCTGAGAAGCACTGAAATTTGGTTCCCATAAATAAAAGGTGGTCTATTCTCACATAATGCAAAAACCCATTGTCAAAGGCCACAGCAAGAGCAGCACTGTATCTATCAGGTGAATCTTGGATAGGGTAAGCAAGAGGCCATGTTAGTCACCCATGGCTTCACATAGGCCCTAGAGGGAAGTCTACCCATGTGTACTCCACCATCTTTTTTTTCCCCAGTAACAACACATGCTAGAAATAACATCCTGGTGAATTGCTTTGAGTAACTCCCTTCCCTGAGATACTGTGGCTACAATCCCACCCTTCCCTCATCTGGCTAAGGTTAGAGTTTCACTGGGTGGGTTAAGTTTTGCCCCTCCACAAGCTTCCCATCCTAAGATATGGCCAGCATTACTCTCTGCACAAGGTATTGCAGCTAAGAGCCCCATCTCTGTGGCAGTGGTAGGGCTAGCAGGCAAGGCATGTTATCTAGGGGTGCTCTGGAAGCCCCTTTTGCCCTTGGGGGTGTGGGTTCCCACTGACTGTGAAGGAGTTTGAGCAGTCATTTGGGAATCCCCTAGTTCAGGTCTTGTCTATAGTATCTAGCTTTCCCATGCTCTGGTTTTCTGGGCCTAGGTTCCACTCTCAGCAAAGTAGTGCTCTCTCTTGGGGGATGAAGCAGGAACAGTTAAAGGAACTAATTTCTTTCTCCTTACATCCTCTTCCTGTAGAGGAGGGTGGAACTGGAAATTAATGCCAGGATGTGAATTCAAAATTTCATTATTAATAGCATTTCTGTCAAGCATGTAAACATGATGATGGTAATAAAATTTACATGAATAAATCTTAAGTATAGATGTAACTGTTTTCAAAATTTATTTGTTTTTGAGAGAGAAAGAGAGAGAGCACAGGAGGGGCAGAGAGAGAGAGAGAGAGAGAGAGAATCCCAATCAGGCTCTGCACTGTCATCGAGGAGCCTGATGTGGGGCTTGAACCAATGAACCATGAGATCATGATCTGAGCCCAAATCAAGAGTCAGATGCATAACCAACTGAACCACCCTGGTGCCCTTCTAGATGTAACTATTAATTTCTGTAATATCCACCAGTTTTCTAGGTCTCTTTCTGAAGACCTTACTGATTTAATATGACAATATATTTTTTATTGCTGGTCAAGCTGTTCTCCACTGTGAGGATTAGAGAACAAGAGAAGTAATGAAAATGGTGATCGTTGGTGGTTACACTAAAGCCATAGAAATGCCTTGGAGAACAGCAGGAGTCTAGCAGTGTGTGTTCTGGTACTCAGTTTCCTAGAAAGACCCTGCAAGTTTCTTTATCTTGAAAACATGGGGGCTGAATAAGAGAGTCTTGGCCTATTCTGTAATCTTCAGGGAATAATTTAAAATATGTGTAACACTTGCAGTGTTTATAGTAAAAAATTTAACTGCTGGGGCTGGGTCGCTCAGTAGGTTGAGTATCTGACTCTTGATTTCAGCTCAGGTCATGACCCCAGGGTTTTGGAGTCGAGTGCCGCATTAGGCTTGGTGCTGAGCATGGAGCCTGCTTAAGATTCTCTCTCTCTCTCTCTCTCTCTCTCTCTCTCTCTCTCTCTCTTTCTCCCTTTCTCTCCCTCTGTTCCTTTCTCCCACTTGTGCACACACTGTTCCTAAAATAAAAAAAAAATTAACTACTTATTTTAGTATGATTAAAGATAGATTTAGTTGCCATTCACACTGTTCTGCTTGGTTTTTGTCTTTCATTCAGTGTTTGACATCTGTTTATGTCTGGTTTTTATCTCAGTTGTCTTACATTGTCTTAAATATAGAAGAAGCATTAAAACAGATAAATTTCCTTGATAGAGATGATTTGTGTCAGAGTACAATCAAACAATGAGAATCCTAATGAAACTTCTTAAACACCCAAATGACCACAGTTAAACAGATGTACCTTGCAATATAATTTTTTATCATGGTCCTAAATTATGGATAATCCTTTTTCAATATTTTAATTATGATGGGAGTATTATTTATAAACATCTTATAGAATACAATAAGTAAGATATATAGTAAGAATAGATAAACAAATAATATATAATAAAGAGAATATTCATAAAATGAATTCCCATAAACTGGGATTTTAAGCCTATTCTGGTTTTGTGGTGGATAAGTCACCTCCAAAGCTAACGTACTGAGAACCCCTGAACACCCAGTTTTTTGGATCAGTGTTGTAGAAGGTTCTTATCTCTTCAGCCATGCCAAGACTCTGAAGGGCATGGCCTCACCTACACTTACCCAGTTCTAAAGCAAAGCTGCTTTATGCATCCCAGAAGAGGGGAAAATTCAGTGGGCTGCTTCTGCCCCCTGCTGGTGTCCAGATGGGACCATTAGAAAGACTACTTCTCAGAGAAAGAGACCATTTAATTTATTGTCCAAAGCAGGTTGTATATGGGTCTCATTAAATAATCCTAAACTTGGAGTATCCTGAGCCAAAATCAAGAATTGGATGCTTATCTGACTGAGCCACCCAGGCACCCCTAACTTGTTTTTATACCTCTGTAATTGGGCAGCTCTTAATTCATAGATTAAATCAAATAATTCAATAATTATTTGCTAAATGCCCACTCTGAGCTAAACCTCATTTTGCATTTCAGTGAGCATAGACTAGACATGGCTCCTGGGCTTCTCGAACTTCCAATAGACCTAACGGAAGATCAGCACACGATAAGTGGTATAAACATAAAGCAGGGTACTGTGCTGGGAATAACTTATTTGAGAGAATGTGGAAATCGTGGTGGGGTTACAAGAATCCCTCTGAGGAAGCCACAGTGAATTTCACCAAAGAAGAAAAGTGATTGTTGGCTATGTCACCTGGAATGGGAGAATCCTGAATGATGAAAAGAGGTTTTGTGCAAATACTTGAAATAGATCATTCTAAGCAGAGAGAAGATCAAGAACAAAGACTTTGAGGCAGGAAAATTTTTAATTTGTTGTGAGGAATTAAAAATTCCTGGAGATGAGGGAGTGAAAACAACAGTGGTCTATGATGTAGATGGAGAGGTGTGTGGGTCAGATTATTTAAAGTCTTCTGACCATGAGAAATAAATTACTTTTTATTTTAAGAGCAATAAAAGTCCATCAGCAACATTTGTTTTGTTTTGTTTAACAAAGGCTCATGTGATCTAGTAGATGTTTGTAGAAAAGCAGGCTGGTTTCTCTGAGGAGAATACATCTTTAGGAGACAAATGTAAAAACAATAAATCTAGCTGGCAAATTAGCCAAGTACAATAACCAAAGAACAGTTGATGATTATTATTTACCAGTACAATGAAAATGTGTACTGAATAGGTGAGAAGTGGACAGATGCTGGGTATGTTTTAGGGTGGAAACTCTAGAAATAGATGAAGGATTTGATATCCAGGAGAGTGAAGGAAAGGGAAGAATTGGGAAAGATTCTTGAGAGTTTTCTTAAGCAATATTGGTATTGATGAAGTCATTTTATGATATGAGGAGTAAATGGGGGAAAGAATGAATTTGAGGAAAACCAAATATTTTTTGTTAAAATTTGAGTTTTGAGATTAAATATCCAGACAAAGATATCAAAGTAGGCAGCTGTATCCATGAGTATGAGCTCACAGGAGAGGTGAGGACTTTGAGGTGCAAATTTCAGGCTACAATAGTGAATAAAAATTAACACTATGCCCCCTCTCAGGGAACTTAGCAGAGACTTTAGTCAATTATGTAGGCTAATGAATATCAAATTGTAAATTCAATAAGTTATATAAAAGTAAATATTGTTACCAAAATAATAGATCTGTAAGGGAAATCTGTATTAGTTAAGGGGCTTCCTGAGAAGTAGTGGTTAAGTTGCAGAGGGAAGGGACAGGCTGGTTTTAAAAGTGGAAGGAGAAGTTGGGGAGAAGATGGGAAAGACCATCTCTGTGAAAAGAACATCTTAGGCAGAAAGAACATCTGGAAAAAAAAATCTCATGAAAGAAGAGAAATGGTGTTTTGAGAAATAAAAGAAGGTAAGTGCTTGAGGCTGAGGCTGACAGATTTGTCTTCAAGGGGCAAATGCTCCAATCATTCAACGAAGGAGACAATTAAAAATAGCAGGCTAAAAGTAATACTGAAGAAGAAAACCAAAACGGGAGGCATCACAATCCCAGACTTTAGACTCTACTACAAAGCTGTCATCACCAAGACAGTATGGTACTGGCACAAAAAGAGACACATAGACCAGTGGAATAGATTAGAGAGCCCAGAA
>CM053575.1:50141520-50169500 GCA_028646485.1 Cryptoprocta ferox
GTGAGAGAGGGACAGAGAAGGAGAAGGAGAGAGAGAATCTCAAGCGAAGAGCCCAATTCAGGGCTTGAACTCATGAACCATGAGATCATGACCTGAGCCGAAGTTGGTTACTTAATCAACTGAGCCATCCAGGAGCACTTCCTCTCATTTATTTTAAAGATGATGAGGATGATCCAGAAACAAATAGAATCAACAACTTTATCCAGATGATGTGGATAAAGGGTTAAACTGCTCACCTGTCTCTTAATTCCTTCTGGATCTGTGGATAAAATAATTATATTTGTTTATTTGCTTGGATATTGCACTTTAACCAAATTTTAATAAATATCTTCCCTATTCCATATTTCAGCTAACCTTAGTGTTCTTTATTTTCCCCCAAACTCTCTGAATCAGGAACTGTTAGTTTGGACAATTCAAGACAGTGAGTCTTGGGTGCCTTTAAATTCATTGAGAAATACATGTTTATGAATCCTTGCGGAGAAGAACACTTAAAGGAGAAAATTCAATCAGGAACTGCAAAATAAGAAAAAAAGGAAATGACACATATTCACTATTGCTGTTTCTACAAATTTCATTCTCATTACCTAGTAGGATCTAAATCTCACTGACTGATAGGTGTCATGGGCTATGATGTGAAAACTGCTTAAAAGGCAGGCAAATTTCATAAAACAAATAAAAACGTCAAGCATCACAAATAAGATGCATTTTTCTGTTTCATTCAGTTTTGAGAGATTGTTAATATTGCATAAAAGAGAAGGCTGAATGTGTTAATCACAGTGGATTTTAGGAACACAACATCTTTGCCACCTGAGTGCGGATCTGCTTGGTCTTGGCACCGTAGACAAGTGGATTGAGAAATGGGGGCACCAGCAAGTAGAGGCTAGAAAAGAGGATATGGATATAAGGAGGAACATGAGCACCAAACCTATGTGTGAAGAAGGAGAAGAAGGCAAGGAAGTAGAGCTGGAGGAAGACACAGATGTGAGCGATGCATGTATTGAATGCTTTCAACCGAGCCTCTTTCTGGGGCAAACGAAAAACGGTGATAAAGATCTGTATGTAGGACAAAGTGATGAACGTGAGGTCAAACCCTGCAACAGTGAATGCCACAAACAAGCCATAAATTTTGTTAACTTGTACATTTTCTGCAGCCAGCTTCACAATGGCCATATGCTCACAGTAGGAGTGGGAAATGATGGTTGTATAGTAAAATTGAAACCGGCATTTTATCAGTACTAAAGATGGGGCTACGAGAATGGCAGCCCTGAGTGTTACCACGGTCCCTATTTGGGTGACTAGGCGATGGGTGAAGATGGCAGCATGTCTTAGTGGATAACAGATGGCCACGTAACGGTCCAAGGCCATGGCCAACAGGATGCCGGACTCTATGCACTCAAACATGTGAATGAGGCCCATTTGAAGCAAGCAAGAATCAAAATAAATCTCTGTCACATGAAACCAGAAAATTCCAAGCATCTTGGGCACAATGCTCGTGCCAAGTACAATATCCGTGGCTCCCAGCATGCCTAGAAAAATGTACATGGGCTCATGGAGGCTACGTTCTGATTTGATGATGATCAGAAGCAAGGAATTTCCAATCATGGCAATGAGATACATGACACAGAATGGAATCCCAATCCAGCACTGCACAGTCTCTAAGCCTGGGATCCCTATTAGCGTCAACACAGAAGGCATGAAGATTGTGATGTTGGAAATGTACATAATGTCTTCAAGCCTCCAAATGAAAATGAAAGAAGTTTCTCAGTCAGTGGCACTCTTCTCTTCTACTCCTGTTTTTACCTGGTCTTCATAGCGAGTCTCTCTGATTCTGGTAGAACTCTAAGATCATCTCATCCATTTCATATATATTATCAAAGGAAAAGGACAGATTCATAGAACGCGTCACTGTTTTCAAGAAGGACATCCATAAGAAGTGTAGCACACTAAGAAGTTATGTAAAAGGCAGGCCAACTGCCTTAGAACTACCCAGATGATGTGGATAAAGGATTAAACTGCTGACCTGTCTCTTAATGCCTTCTGGATCTGTGGATAAAATAATTATATTTGTTTATTTGCTTGGATATTGCACTTTAACCAAATTTTAATAAATATCTTCCCTATTCCATATTTCAGCTAACCTTAGTCTTCTTTATTTTCCCCCAAACTCTCTGAATCAGGAACTGTCAGTTTGGACAATCACATAAACTGACATACTGTTTAGACTCTAAACAGTATATTGGTATAAAAATATTCCCATGAAAGAGAAGTGAAATAGAAATAGCTTCATTCAGGAACATAATATATTTAGACACCCATATCTATGTATTATGTATTTATGGAAGACTGGATGTCCTTTTAAAATGTGAAGTACAGCTTGAGAAAAGATCATTCAAATCCATGTAATTTTATAATATAGATCAGAGTTCCATGTTGTTTTTTACATTATAAGTAAAACTTTATTTTATTTTGCCTATATACGTAATAGCAGAATTTCTTTTTTTAGCAGAATTCTTTAAAATGAGTTGTACACTTAAAATAATGGAAATTCTGAAATACATACTTCAGAATAACTAGAAGGGAGGGATCTCTAGAAGCCAAGTAAATCTAGAGACAATGCACAGGCAAGAGGATTCATTCTTGCTGACTATGAGATATAGGTAAATGGGTAACCTGGCCAGAATAAAGGTTAGTTTTTAGGGTTGAAAGTGTTCAGAGTTACCATCACCAAAAGAACAGCAAGTTTAGGCTCATTGATTCTTAATAATATTCAGATCATTTGAATGCTTCAATCATGTTGTGAGCTCAAGCATTACAAAATGAATGAAAATGAAAGGGTGAAGACAGTCTCCTTAAAAGGAGTCCAGTATAGAAGTAGAAATGGAAGGTAGAAGGCAGAACTTGGATACCAGAATTCAGGAGACGGCTGTAGGGCAACTGAAGAAAATGTAGTTGCCTCAATCCGCTGATGACTGAATTTTCTCAAACCTTGGGTTCTTAGTCCCTGTATGAAAGTTCTTTTCTGACAAAGATCATTGCTTTTAAAAATTGCATATCTAAAATCATGAAATTCCCAAGTTATACAGTAGGAAAAAATATCTGCTGGGGTGCATGGGTGGCTCAGTGAGTTAAGTGTTGCACCCTGGGTTTTTTTTTCGATGTTTATTTATTTTGAGAGAGAGAGTGCAAGCAGGGGGTTGGGAGGTGGGGAGAGACAGAAGATCCACTGACAACAGAGATCCCCATGCAGGGCTCGAGCTCATGAGACATGAGAGTGTGACCTTAGCTGAAGTCAGATGCTTAACGGACTGTGACTGTGCCACTCAGGTGCCCCAAGCTTCTGACTCTTGATCTTGGTTCAGGTCATGATCCCATGGTTAATGAGACTGAGCTCCATGTCAGGCTCCGCATTCCTTCTCCCTCTCTCTCCCCACCCCCTTCCCATGTTTCTAAATAAACAAACAAACATTTAAGAAAAATGCTATCCTGTATAAAATTGCTATCCTGTATAAAACATGGGTTAGTTATTTAATTCTTTCTTAGACTCTCCAACACTTTTGCCTTATGTCAACAAGCTTATGATCATCTAAACATATACTGAATGTTGGGGTGCCTGGGTGCCTCAGTCAGTTAAGTGCTGACTTTGGCTCAAGTCATGAACACTGCGTCGGGCTCTGTGCTGACACCTTGGAACCTGGAGCCTATTTTGGATTCTCTCTCTCTCTCTCTCTCTCTCTCTCTCTCTCTGCCCCTCACTGCTTACACTCTATTTCTCTCTCTCAAAAATAAAATAAACATTAAAAATTTTTTAAACATATACCGAATGTCACCAAATATACCAGTAATTCAGGAACAGCTATGGTTTATGCAGCTAAAACTCTAGTGAAGAATCATAGTCAGAGGGACCATTTATGAAGAAAGACTGTATCATCTGACATGTATTTAAGATAGACTAGTCAGCTCAGTCCTTGACTGTTAAAGAATAGAAATTCTTTAGAATGATCACACAGTCTGACTTATTCAAGAGTAAGGAGCTGACATAGGAGCATTACCTGAAGTATAGATGGTGGGAAGGCAGGTGAGAGAGAATCTGTATGAGTACAGGGCAGATGGGATGGAGTGGTTATCATTGGAAAAGCTGGTAGTGAAACATTATGGGGTGAACTTGACGGTAGTAAGACTTCCTTGCCCTTTGTTGCTGGGAGCCAGTTCTGCTCTTACCAGACATCTGAAGACCATGGTCAGTCTTCATAACACAATCACTCATCACTCACTTGTCATCCACTCTTCCTCCTCCTGAGATTCCCATTTCATTCACTTGCATCTTGTGCTGGCCATGACTCTTTTTTCTATCTGCACCTTCTATAACAGCCCTCTTCAACGTCATGGACTCTGATTCATTTGCTGCTGGGCTATCTCCCAATATGTGGACATCTCTGGGATAGCCTGTCTGACTTTTCTTCTGTCGTTGCAAAACAGACATGCTCCCTAGTCTGTAAGTTTGGCTGAGATCATGTTGGTGGATTCATCTCCAACAAAACTCCCAGCAAGGTTTATGTCATGCTGAGGCAGCAGCATAAATTTATTGAACTCAAATTGTAGAGGAAATCTTCTGGCCACCAATTGCAATGTTCCCCAGTGAATATGATAAGGAGGAGGTCTGAACATGAACTGAGAGATTTCCTAGCCACTAGCCCAAGACACAAGGGGCCCAGCAGCTCATAATTAAGTCCTCTTGGGTCCACTCACATCTGATGTCTCTGAAATAATTTCTACAACTTGCAGAATCTCCTTGCTCTCTTCTTTTGTCTTTGCCCACAGGGTAAATGCAGAGAAATTAAAGTACACCTGTTATATTTTTATGACTTCAGTTCCTTTTCTGCTGTCCTCCTTTGGGAAAAGATCCAAAGAACACTTAAATGTGGGCATTTTCCTATGCCATGAATTCTATAAGTATCTTTTAGACACTTCTTTCACTTAGTCACTTCTGTGAAGAAAAATCTGCATCTACCATGGCTTTTTATCACATATTTAACTCTCATTCTCCAGCAGTCTCATTCCTCAGGTTTTTATTTTATCGAAGCTATTTTTATAAATTCAGTAATTTTCACAGAATGACCAGTTATGATGGACATTTCTAAATCCTTCTATACTGAGTCTTGAGCCAGTTGTTGTATGTTGGACTGATTTTTTCTCCATCCCTCCTTTTCATAGATTTCTACCTCTTTTCTTGAATGCAGAAATTTTCTTGAATTCAGAATGCAGGTGTTTTATGCCTCACAGATGTGAGGGAATCATGCCAATCTGACCTTGATGCAAATAAAAAGAAGATATGATATATGCTTTCAAATTTTTATAAATCTTTTTTATATTTAAAAATTAATTCATTTTTTATTGTGAGAGACAGAGAGAGTGAGTATGGAAGAAATCTGGGTAGAAGAATTAGTATATCTTGTATCATGAGAACAAATGAAGTCTAAAATAAAAAATACATATATACATTGTACCTTTCTCCTTGACATGATTCACCTGGTTTCTAGATCTTTCTTGTACATTGCTAACCTTTTAGAAGTA
Organism: Cryptoprocta ferox; assembly: GCA_028646485.1. NCBI lineage: Eukaryota > Metazoa > Chordata > Mammalia > Carnivora > Eupleridae > Cryptoprocta > Cryptoprocta ferox. The sequence goes on from CM053575.1 coordinate 50,147,092, forward strand.
CTTGATGTAATGTTGAGATGCTGGCAAATTTAGGAAGAATACCTTCAGTATAATGGATTTCAGGGAGAATAAGAGATAGAGATAAAGGGGCAAGGGGCCTTGCATGCTCTTTCCACAATTCTGTCTGTAAAGGAGACTGATACCATGGTACTGATTCATGTTGAATGGAATTGATTTAGAGGTCAGATGTCACATGTTGGCTAATAATTAGCTCATTGTTGAGTCACCAAGAAAATTTAGACTATTTTATAATTTTGTTTCCTTGTTCTTCTTTTCTATTGACTTTACTTAAATAGATTTACTTCCCTTTTTTCTAAAATTGGTGGGGGTTTTGGGGGGATAGGCTAATGAATCATCTTTTAAGGATCATCATTCAAAAACAAGGTTCTGGTTTTAGGGCACCTGGATGGTTCAGTCAGCTAAGTGTCCAATCTCGGCTCAGGTCATGATCTTGCAGTTCATGGGTTCAAGCCCTGCATCATGCTCTGTGCTGACAGCTCAGAGCCTGGAGCCTGCTTTAGATTCTGGATCTCCCTCTGTCTCTGCCCCTCCCCCACTCGTTTCTTCTAGCAATTTTGTAATTTTAGATATTTCATTTAGATTTATAATCCATTTCAAGTTAACTGTTGTATAGTAAAAAGGTTGATTTTTTTTGGATATGAATATCCAGTTATTTCAGCATTATTTGTAGAAAAGACTTCTTTCTCTGTTGAACAACCATGATATTATTTATGATGTCAATTGACCCCATATGTAGGCATTAATTTCTTGACTTTATATTCCATATGATTTAGCAGTGATTTTGGCAATATGAGTCTCTTAATTATTGTAGCTTTCTTTTTTTTAATTGTTTATGTTTATTTATTTTTGAGAGAGAGACAGAGTGTGAGCAGGGGAGGGGCAGAGAGAGAGGGATAAACAGAATCTGAAGCAGGGTCCAGGCTCAGAGCTGTCAGCACAGAGCTCAACGTGGGGCCCAAACCCACAGACTACGAGATCATGACCTGAGCCGAAGTTGGATGCTTAACCGACTGAGCCACCCAGGTGTCCCTACTGTAGCTTTCTTAAAATAAAAGATGGACAGAAAATTGGTGCAATTGATTTGACTCTGCTAAAAACCTGGATTGCCAGATTGAAGTATTCTTCATTATGAATACATATCAATATTTGGGGGAAATTTTTGAATGGTGATTTCAAACTTAAAATTAGCATACAGAGCTACTATCAAGCAGCATGAAATTAGTGGTGTGATTCACACATTTCTATTAGATTTTGTGGGAAAGTAATGACTAATAAAATCTAAGTACTTATTGAGGAAATTCTACCAGGAACAGTGTATTTGCATTATTTGCATCATTGTATTTAATCTTTAATATGTCAAAACTGAACTGTATTTTATCCCTTATTTACAAATGAGTAAATTTAATTCAAACAGATCAAAATACAAAAAAAGTCCCAAACATATTAAGAATAAAATAGTTAGGATTTGGATTTAAGTATATCTTTTAATAATTTTTTAAATGTTTGTTTATTTTTGAGAGAGAGAGAGCATGAGCAGAAGAGGGGCAGAGAGAGAGAGGGGGACACAGAACTCAAAGTAGGCTCCAGGCTCCACACTGTCAGTACAGAGCCCAACATGGGGCTCGAACTCATAGACTATGAGATCATGACCTGAGCTGAAGTAGGAGGCTTAATCAATTGAACCACCCAGGTGCCCCAAGGGATTTAAGTATATCTGATTCATCATCCAACATCAAATTGCAGACTTAGTTCTTGCAAATACCACCTTTTCACTGTGTGACTTTAATAAATTTACGTAAGTTCTTTAAGTTTCTTTAATTATGCAATGAGAATAATATACAAACTAATTAACAGGATTGTCATGGAGATTGTCACTAATTATTGCAGTGGGATGGCTTCTGAAACTATCTTGAAAAATTAATAACTGGGTCAAAAAAAAAATCCTTGTCCATTCTGATGACTGCACTGAATTGAGAACTTTCAAAGATAGATATAAAAATTGGAAGAAAACTCAATAAATTGAATGAATTATATAAAAACAGAAAAAATGATAAAATGATGCCACCCAACTCTTATATACTTATCACTTGTTCTAAGACAAATACCTTAATATTTAGTAATTTTTCAAGACTCTGGTTTATGAGAATATTCATTCTAGTTTGTGGAAAGTCAAAACCATGTGGGAATAAAGATTGAGTTCTGCAGACGTTGTCTAGGAAGTTTATCTCAAATTGTTCCTTCCCTCCCTGCCTTCCTGTTGATCAAAAGCATGTCTACTAATGTCTACTACTGAATGATTGGTGTCAGCCAAAGCTATTACAAAAGTAAAGGCTTATATTTTTTAGTCATTTCCTGCTGAAACCACCATTTTCAGATCACTGCTTTGTCTAACCATTAGCTAATTAAAAATAAAATGGTTTCTTAAAGTCAAATATTTTTTACTTTATTTTTTATGTGCATTAAATTATCTTAATCTATGTAAAACACTTAGTAAAGTACCAGCTGAAAGGTATCTCTGCTTTATGGCACACATTCAATGAATATTTAATATGGACACAATTACTATGTTTTCAAATTTTTTATTACAAAAATTTTAAACATGCACAAAACAAGAATTATAATGAAACTCCATCTACCTATCACCTGGCTTCAATAATTATCAATACTATATCATTCTTTTATCTTTCATACTTGCAACCAGTATCTAACCCAATAACTATTGTTATTACTATTATCATCATCATTATTATTAGTTAGAGGTTTAGAAGTAAAATTGACATTCACTGAAATGTGCAAATCTTAGCTGTACCATTTTGACAAATGGATACAACCATGTAACTTACATCCCTAATATATGTATGGCATTTCCATCTTCTTAAAAATGGTCTCATGTGGTTCCCCAGTCATTCTGTCACCTCTACATCCATCAGAAGTAACCACTGTTACAATACACACACTGTAATAATATAATACACATTCTTTTGTGTCCTGATTCTTTTCCACTCACAAATATATATCACTAAGTTGCATGTACTTGGAAATACAAACCTCCCCAAAACCCATTCTCTCTATCTCTGGGGGAGAAAACAAATGAATCAAGCATTTAAAGATTCAAGAGTCAAATGGTGTCCTCACCAGGAAAAATCTTATGACCCATGCCTCCTTCTAAAAGCTTACATCAAAGTAATGGCATTCTCTATTTTCAGGGAGAAAGAGTGAGGCTACTTTTCATTTCTCCATCTGCTAAACCTTATAGCTTACTCATAAGCAATAATAAACTATGGAATTTTTCCCATTTTCAGGGCTAATATCCAGGCAATAAGACCTGATACAAGTTCCCATGTTTTTAGCGTATTATCTGTCTTGATTAGACCTCACCCCTCTTTCTAGTCAGTGTACAGACAATGCTATTGTGAATTTCCTTGGTTTTAATACTATAGACAATGGGATTGACCACAGGTGGGAAGAAGAGGTAGGCATTGGCCATGACAGTTTGGACAAGTGGAGGTAAATGCTTCCCAAAGTGATGCAGAAAAGAGAGGCTGATCATGGGAACATAGTACACAAGAACAGCACAAATGTGTGACACACATGTGTTGAGTGCCCTCCACTTCTCAGTCCCAGAAGCTATTCCAAGTACCATGTGAAGAATCAATACATAAGAAACCACAATGAGCAATGAGTCCAGCGCAAATGTGGAGGTAATGACAAACAGACCCAGGATGCTATTGGGGTGGGTGTCTCCACAGGGCAATTTGATTAGATCTGAATGGAGACAGTAAGAGTGTGTGAGGGTGTTGTGGCCACAGAAAGGCAGACCCTTCAGGAGGAAGAGCAGTGGGAACATGAGTCCAACACTTCGCAAGGCAATGGTGGTGCCCATCCCAGTGATGCGGGGAATTGTCAAGATGGTTGTGTAGTGCAGTGGGCTGTAGATGGCCACAAAATAGTCTACAGACATAGCCAGAAGGACACCTGACTCCATGAGGGTAAAGGAGTGCATGGAAAACATCTGGCGCAGACAACCACAGAAACTGAAATCATTAATTCCAAGGAGGAAAATGTCTAGCACAGTGGGCATGGTAGAAGCAGAGGCACCAAGTTCAACAAAGGCCAACATGGCCAGAAAGAGGTACATGGGTTGGTGCAAAGCAGAATCAATCCAGATGAAGTAAAGAATGATGCCATTTCCTAGGAAGATGATGATGTACATCAGGCAGAAAGGGACAGATATCCAGATGTGTTCTGCCTCTAGGCCTGGAATGCCAGCAAGACTGAATGTCGCAGGTGTGCACTCAATGGAACCATTGAAAATGTCATGGCGAGACTTCATTTGAAGATACAGGGAAACACATGGGGACTGGAGAATATAAATCTCTGGTCAGCTATTATACATCAAATTTTAAGCTCTTAATGGTCATATTTAAGATAACTCCTTACAAAAGAGATGGAAAACTTATTTCTGAAACAAGGATACATGTATGTAAACCACACTGTGTGGAAGAGAAATCTGTTTAGAGGTGTGGCAAAGTATTTCTACATGGACCACATGCCAAACACAAAAGGCATTAACAGAAATCTTCACAGGGTCATTTCAGTGAAGCTGGTGATAATTAGCATAGAAATGACAGCTTCCTGTGGAAATTGAAGACTGAAGGATCTGGTAACTTTCTGCAGTTTGTACAGAAGTGATGTAAGTAGCAAAAGTAATTTAACACAGTAATAAAGAGAGTTCATGGTTCTAACACTTAATGACTTGTGATCTTGGGAGAACCCCTTAAGTTATCTGAGATCCAAGTATTTCATATAAACAAATAATAGTTAGATAATTATGTAAATTGTTTCTCATTGTATTTGGAACAGTAAATACTCAATACAGGAAATAAACAATTACATATATTAGAAAAGGGGGTAGTTTCTCCCAGTTTTTAGAATTTTCCAGTGCCCTTATTTAACTTACCAATTCACTCTTTCTCCCCTTACTATCCATGGAAGATGGTGAAAACTTTCTTTTCTGTATTTTGTAAGTTTCTCCTGCTGGAACCTGGAGTCAAAGCTGAGAGCAACACCAAAGCCATTAGGATCTCACAGGCTGAATATGATGGCGAGGAAGGAGTTTAGGGCTAGGGTTCTTTATCTGGGAACAAGTTCATTAACACTAAAATTCTACTCATAGGTTGCAAAGCCTTGGGTGTTAAGGTTAGGAGCCAGAGGTGGAATTCAGGATGAGGCTTGAGATAGAGATGGTGAGTGAAAATGAAGTCTTTTTCTCATATTGGGCTGGTGTTCTTTGTTATGTATAACCAGTGAAGTGCTAATATTTAAAAACCGGCTCTCTGAGTAAACATTTCCTGATCTGTATGAGTTGTCAATTTCTTTCATTTAAATATTCATATGGTGAGCAACTTCAAGCTACCAATGTGATGGCACTGCATGCAGAGCTGACATGTTTATAAGCAGCTTTCCCAACCTGGTGCAAGCCAGTGCCAGCAGAACATTAACATAACTACAGCTGATCCTAAATATCGGATACTTTCTCATCAGGTGAACTCAGAGCAGGCACCTCAGTCCATGCAACTGCTTTCAGTGCTGTGTCCTTGCACCAGGCTGTGGACATAGTTGCTCTTTTCCATTATATGTGCTTAACTGATCTTCATGGGAGGCAGGATGAGACAGAATTCTTCAGGGTTAATTATTAACCAAGAATAATTATTCTTAGAAACTTCAGGTAAATTCCAAGAAGGGGAGGGAATAAATCCACTGACAGGCTTGCCTGCAAATATACATTAAGGGTATATAGATACAAAAGAAGAAAAATAGATAACAAATAATTAATTTCATCATTGATTATAATTTGAATGTAGAACATTTGTTTATATATTGAATATATTTTCTTTCTATTGTCTTTTGATTTTATTTTTTGTTCTATAAAATATAAATCCTACATAATATTTATGTAGTTAGCATTTTTCTTTATGAGATACACTTTTTATTTTTTAAAGGTTTTTTTTAAGTTTACTTATTTTAAGAGAGAGAGAGAGCAGGGGACGGGCAGAGAGAAAGGAGGGAGAGAATCCCAAGCAAACTAAAAATTTCAACATTATCAAAGTGACATTATCAACAAGTGAAATGATAACCTAAAAAATGGGAGAAAGATTTGCAAATCATATATCAATAAGGGTTTAATATCCAGAATATACAAAGAACTCAAACAACTCAAAACCAAAAAAGACAAAAAACCCAATTCAAAAATAGGCAAATGACTAAACTAATTATTTCTCTAAAGAAAATATGCAAATGTCAATGACACATGAATACAAATCAAAACCACAGTGAGACACCACTTCACATCTACTATAATGTCTGTAATTTTTTATTTTTTATTTTTATTTAAAAAATTTTTTTAATGTTTTATTTATTTTTGAGAGAGAGACATACAGACAGCATGAGCAGGGCCAGGACAGAAAGGGAGACACAGAATCCAAAGACAGGCTCTAGGCTCTGAACTAGCTGTCAGCACAGAGTCTGACGCGGGGCTAGAACCCACAAACTGGGAGATCATGACCTGAGTTGAAGTCGGACGCTTAACTGACTGAGCCACTCAGGTGCCCTTGTAATTTTTTTAAAAATTTAAAAACTAACAAGTTTTGACAAGAACAGGGAAAAATTGGAACCATCATACATTGCCAGTGGAAACGAAAAATGGTACACATTCTATGGAAAACAGTTGGCAATTTCTTAAAAACTCAGACACGGAAATACACATAATGCAGCAATTCCACTCATGAATATGTACCCCCCAAATTAAAAACAGGTATTCAAAGAGATACTCGTGCATGAATGTTCATTGCAGCATTATGCACAGTAGGCAAATGGTGAAAACAACCAAAGTGTACATCAATAGATGAATGTATAAACTGTGTGTATATATATACAAATGGAACATTATGTATCAGTATAAAGGAATGAAGGATGAAAACAGGCTACAACAGGGATGACCTTTGAAAAAATTATGTTGAGTGAAATAAGCCAAACACAAAACATAAATATTATATGATTCCACCTATACAAGTAAGCAAATTCATAGAAATATAAAGTAGAGTAGAGGTTAGCAGGGGAGTGGGGAATTATTGCTTAATAGTAATAGAGTTTCTCGTTGTGGGTGATGAAAACTTTTGGAACTGGTGGCAACAGTTATGCAACATTGCAAATATGATTAATTACCCTGAATTTCACACTTAAAAATCATTATTGTAACAAATTTTATGGTATCTATATTTTACCACAATAAAAATTTGAAGAAAAAAATCAGCATCCAAATGATAAAATATAATACATTTACTGGGATTATGTGGAATTTATAGATCATTTTGGGTGCAATATTATCATTACAATGAGTAATATGCAATAAACACTTCCTACATGTTTCAGGCATATGCACATTTTTGTGTACCATTTTAAACGATGTCATTTTCTATTTCATTTTTCTATTAATTATACCTACTATAAAATATTATTGTCTTCTACCCGACCCCCACCCCAGCTTTACTGAGGTATAATTGACAATCAGATATTACTTATATTGGATGTGTGTAACTGATAACCCAACATATGTATACATTATGAATTCACTAAAACCAAGCCAATCAACATATCCATCACTTCACACCTGTACCATTTTCCTATTTTCTTCTCTTTTGTGATGAGACTACTCAAGGTCTACCCCTCAACAAATTTTAAGTACACAATAGAGGATAAAAAATATGAATTTGTATGCTTTTCTTGTGGAATTCTGTTGATTTACAAAGCCTAGGAAAATAATTAAATAAAGAAATAAATAAAAATACACTGAGAAAAAATCTAGGATTTGTCTTTTTCTTTCCCAAATTCTTATACTTCTTTAACTTATATTAGCTAAAACCCCAATTACAACATGATATTCCTCAACAGTTTTGACATAGCAAACTAGTAGGTTTGGCCTCTTCACACTTGTCAATACATTTTCTTAAAACGCTATGCTTTATGTCTCTGTTTCACCATGTCCGAGACCACTTAGGGCAGAGCAAAAACCATCAGGAGGAAGATTTGTTTTGACTCTCTCAAATCTGCCTCTTGGGAAAGCTACTGCTCAGCTACCTAGGTAATATATTCTTTACCTCGCTGGGTCTCAGAGTCTGATATTAAATGACCCAGCGTCTTCCTCTTAGGAAAGACTGTTCTCACTTTAACAATCTCTTAGTGCTTCTTCCTTCCTTCCTTCCTTCTTTCCTTCCTTCCTTCCTTCCTTCCTTCCTTCCTTCCTTCCTTCCTTCCTTCCATTCTTTCTTTCTTTCTTTCTTTCTTTCTTTCTTTCTTTCTTTCTTTCTTTTATTGTACCTGGAAGAGTAAGTCAGTTTTCTCTAAGCCCCTCCAAGTCTCTCCATTTCTATCTTGCATGGTATGTGCAGTTTGATGGGATCAGTTTTTAATGTTTCTGTTCATAAAAGTGACCATCACCATCCAAAATTAACATTTATTAAATTCCAATTACATAATATGACATAGGTCATTTAATTATCAAGCCAATAAAGAAGGTACTAAAATAATTCCATTTTATCAGTCAAGAACCAATGGTTACATAACAGGATAATTTTATACAGTTAGTATGGGATAGGCAAACCAGGATTTCTCATATCAAAGGGTTTTTTTAACTCCTAAAATAGATTTCCTTGTTCAAATTCAAGTGAATATAACATATATTTCAAGCTAAATTAATTATCCAGGATTCTAAGAGTCAAGGAAACATGCTTTCATTTCCCACTTTGTTATATATATATGGCATGTATATGCATGTGTATATGTGTGTGTGTATTTAGTTTGTGTATATATATATATATATATTACATTGCCCATACATTAATGTGTATATATATTACATTGCACATACATTAGTGTGTGTAGTGCACACTCACACACATTATATATACATAATAGAAAAACAAAGAAAAAAGACTAACCCTGAAAAGTTGCAAGTGTTCAAGGTAATTCTTCAAAGTTCATTGTCTATCTTCAAGTGTATATAAGGTCAGATTGCACATTCTCACAGCATGTACTAAGGCCCTGAGGAAGGAGACATTGTAAAAATACTCTCTTGAATGAAGAAATTAAGGTACAGTCTGGAGACAAGCTTATATAAAATTATATTTGGTGTGAATAGAGCCTTTTTATATATAATTATGTGTAAACATCCTATTTAATCTTTCACTGTCTTTTAATTTTGGGCCTGGGTATGGTATTTTTCATCTTTTAGTCCCTCCCTTGGTGACGTCTCTGTTGATATCAGGATGCTTCATTAATGATTTGCGCCTAAAGTCCCCAATATGTAGGGGAAAAAGTGTTAACTTTTAAGTTGTCTATGTGGTCAGGTGAGTTGATTTCACTTATTATTTGTTTTAATTCAATATTATCTGTTCATTCAATAAACCTATATGACGTACCTTTTCTATACAGTAGACTTTATATCAGTGAATCAGAAAATATCTCATTTTAGAACTCACATTTTAATTTCAGTAAAAGTTACGGATAAAAATAATTATAGTTTGATGGCTTCCTGCTACTGGCCCAAGTATTTACTGATTGTGGTGGGAGTGTTTTATATTTCAGCAGAATTTCAACTGTCTATACAAAAACTCAATGACTCCATTTTCACTTCCCAGATCTACCAAAGAAAACTCCATCTGGGTTAAATTCTAAAATATGTTTTTCTTAGTGTTATTTTGTGTATGTTTAAGATTAAGTTAAAATGCAAGATAATAGGATATCTAGGAGAATTGAGAATATCATTAATTTATTTTTCTCAAAAATTTTTAGTGCTTTAGGAAAATACATTGGAAACTTTGGCATTACTATCCTTCTAAGTTTATTGTGAGTTATTTATGGACTTTATTTATTCCCACTGCTCATTCAAACAGTGTGTGTGTGTGTGTGTGTGTGTGTGTATGAGAAAGAGAGAGAGAGAGAGAGGTGGGGGGGATTTTATTCAGAAATAGCCAGCATTTAGCATTATTCTTCGTTTTAACAACATGTGCTGATGGGGGAGAAAAACAAAATTACTCGGTCTTGAATCTGTTTGGTTTTCACCCCATAAATGATGGGGTTTAGCATAGGGGGCACTACCACATAGAGGTTGGCTACTAGAATGTGGATATGGTGAGGGATGGCTTTACCCCCAAAGCGATGGGCAAAAAATGAAAAGAATGCTGGGGCATAGAACATAAGTATGACACAGATATGGGAACCACATGTGTTGAGGGCCTTGAATCTGGCAGACCAGGAAGGTATCTGAAACACTGTGCAAAGGATCATTGTGTAAGACATAATGATGAACACAATATCTAGTCCTGTAGACAGTAAGGCCACAGTCAGGCCATAAATGATGTTAACACTGATATTGTCACATGCCAATCTGGCAATGCCCATGTGCTCACAGTAGGAATGGGGAATGATGTTTCTCCCACAATACGTAAGTCGGTGTACCAGGAAGATGAACGGAAAGCAAATGACAAAGCTCCTGACCACAGCTGCGATGCCAATTTTCCCAGTGGCTGAGGAGGTTAAGATTGTGGTGTATCTCAGGGGGTGACAGATGGCCACATAGCGGTCAAATGCCATGGCCAGGAGAATAGCAGATTCTGCCACAAAGATGAAATGGATAAAGAACATCTGAGATACACAACTACCAAAGGATATATCCATAGAATGGAACCAAAAGATGGCCAGCATCTTGGGGGCTGTGGCTGTGGAGAGCAGGACATCGGATAAGGCCAGCATGGAAAGGAAGACATACATAGGCTCATGGAGACTGTGCTCAGTTACAATCAGGAAGATCAAGAAGATGTTGCCTATGACAGCCAAAATGTACATAGAACAGATAAGGATAGAGATCCAAGTATGAGAATCTTCCAGTCCTGGGATTCCAGTCAGGACATACCACATATCCTGGGGATTGGTATGATTGTAAGAGTAAGATGCCATCTGTGGCAGCATATTCCAGACCTAGCTCCTTGATTAAAAGACCACAGGGCTGACTGAGGATTGAGGAGTACCACCTTAGGTTGAACGATGTCTGATTAGATTGTTTCCCAATATTTTCTTCTCTATGAAAAGATAGTGATATGTATTAAGGAGCCTAAAATTGCACTCTGACTTCTTCCATGGAAGAATTAAGTCAGATCTTAGAAAAAAAAACTTAACATTAATAAGTGCTTAATATGTGCCATAGTCCTTTACAAATATTAATGTATTAAATCTTCACATTAGCCTGTTGAAAAGACCTTTACAATAATCCTCAACATGGATACTGTTATTATTCTGACAGATGAAAAAACTTCCACAGACTTTCAGGTTCTTGACCTAGGTCCCATTGGATTCAGGGTCAGACAGCATAGATTTGAAAGCTCTGATCTCAGCCACCATCCAATACTCCCTATAAAAATTAAACTAGATACAAAAACATGTCATCAAAACTTTCACTGATCGTGTCCCTGAAGTATTATACTGCTTACAGAAGAGGGAGGGAATTCGGTTTTACCAAAATAGATTTCAGGCAATACAGTACATATGCACTCTTCAACATTGATTGGCCACTTGAATGATGCCAAAGGCCATGATAGACACTAAGGGTCCACAGGTGAATTAATTGATTCTTGTCTGCTAATCAACATATTTCTTAAAATTATAGGATGAATATTTAAAAAAACTAAAGAATATGCAGCCTCAAACTGAGCTGAACTCTTAAATGTATGGATATGCCCAATGTGTGGTAAAGGAAAAATACTCTATCCCACTTGGGTCCCTGATTGAAAATTAGACAATATATTATTTCAAAATACCCCCAAGCAGTAAATAACTGTGTTTCACATTATGAAGTAGGGGTCCCCATTCCTTCAATAAAAGGGAGGGAGGATAATCTACTGGTTACTATTTTCCTGTAGTTCCAAAAGAATTGATAAAAGCAAGGGATATGTTGGGTGAAATGCAGGATGGGAGATACCCCATTTGAGTGGGATGTATGCAAGGGGGTGTATTCATATAAACACATAGATATAAGTGAGGATATAGATATGGATACAGAGCAAGTGGATGACAAGTGGCTTACATCCTCCCCCAGTCCTCATTCTCAAATAAAAACTGGCTGAACGCATTTGCTGAAGAGGAACATGAGCTTAAGAGATGTCTGCGTTTTCACTCCTTGATTGCAATGGAGTCAGTATCATTGTACAGTATAGTTTTACCACCTTTATTTTATTTTTTATTAAGTATTCAATATTCTAGTACTTCATATTATATGATTGAAATGTTTGGACTTCACTTCTTTCTGTTTCTTTTTTTTTAATTGAAGCATAGTTGATACACAATGTAGCATTAGTTTCAAGTGTACCACACTGTGATTCCACAAGTCATATTTTATATACTCACCATGAGTATAGTTCTCATTTGCCACCATACAATACTATAACAATCGCACTGGCTATACTCTCCATGCTTGGCTTTTATTCCCATGACTATTAATCCCATAACTAGAAGCTTCTATCTCTCACTCCCTTCACCCATTTTGCCCATCTTCCAATCTGCAGCCCTTTTGGCAAGCATTAATTTGTTCTCTACATTCATTTGGACCCCATTTTTTGAGTTACAGTTTAGAACACATAATGCTCAAATGGTCACCCCATTAGGACTTTCCTTAAGTTGGCATATGATTCTTTAAAAATACTGTAATAAAATGTTGAAATGCTTGAAACAAAAGGTGTACTTTAATTACATAAACCAATTGTGTAGCCATTTAACATATAGCCAAAATCAATTGCTGGAAATTTCTTTTCAATGGGATTATGGTGTTTCAGAGAGAAAGAGAAAAGATTAATCTGTGAGTGAAGCACAGTTACGGGGAAGGGATGTTTAGTGAGTGAGGCCTCATCAGAACATAGGAGATGGGGGTTGGAATAGCCTAAATGATGAAAGAAACACAGAAATAGAAGAGAAATAAAACAAATTTTACAGATTTTCTTCTAACTTTACTGGTGATCTTTAGGGATACCAGTGAGCGATCTGTTTTATTTCATTTGTTTTTGTTTTGACATAGCATTATCACCTACAGCTACCCAACTTATAGCTCTGGGGCTCCCTGAAGCTTTTTTTTTTTTAAATAATATTACTAATGGCAGATTCTGACTGAATTGTGAATATATGCATAGAAGCAATGTGTGGTTAATAGGGATAGCGTACATCTGGGTCCCATACAAGTGTATTGAAGTGCTGGTAACATCCTATTCTGACTGTATTACCACTAAAAATTACTTGATTTGAAGCTTAGTTTTCATTTGTAGAATACCCAAAAGTAAACATCAATTACAAATGTGAGTCAGTTCTGAAGTCAGTATTTTAGGATGGTTGCCACATAAATTAGATACATTAAAAAAATTTTTTTAATGTTTATTTTTGAGAGAGAGAGAGGGCAGGGGAGGGGCAGAGAGAGAGACACAGAATCCGAAGAAGGCTCCAGGTTCTGAGTTGTCAACATAGATCAACATGGGACTCAAACTCACAAACCACAAGATCATAACATGAGCCGAAGTCAGAGGCTTAACCAACTGAGCCACAGAGGCACCCCATAAATCAGATATATCTTTATCCTACCAACAAATAAAGTTAGAACACTTGCAAAATTACCATCATTAAGATAAAAATAATTATTACATTGAACACGTTCAATTTTTTGGACTTCAGGCTTATGATCCACTAGACAGAGATTGAGCTAATTTAGAGTATTCATAAAGGCCAAGACTTACTTTCTTATACTAGACACACAATGTGAATTGGTAATTTTCACCCCCAATCTGTCATATCAGTTTTATAAGGTGCAGGCAGTCAGCATGGTGAACTTGGCTTAGAAATGGAGTTTTAGGAGTACCTGGGTGGCTCAGTCGGTTAAGCATCCAACTTTGGCTCAGGTCATGATCTAATGGTTTGTGAGTTCAAGCCCCATGTCAGGCTCTGTGCTGACAGCTCAGAGCCTGGAACCTGCTTCAGATTCTCCTCTCTCTGCCCCTCTCCCACTCACACTGTCTTTCTTTCTCTCAAAAATAAGCATTAAAAAAAAGAAATGGAGTTCTATTCTTGCCTCATTATCAGTGTAACATCTTTGTTATATAGGGAAGGGAGTTGAAATCTCTGAGTTTCAGTTTCTTAATCTGTGCTTGGCCCAACACTTGATATATAGTGAATATTCAGTAAATTTTAGTGGGAAATGCATGCGTGCATTTACATATATACACATATATGTACACTACTAGACTTGTTTAACTAGTGAGCCTTGTTTTTATTACTGGAACTGGAATATAAATTCATTGCATCTAAGCACAACATTCAGAGCCACATATCAAAGAAAAAGAACCATTGCATAAACATATTCTAAAAGGAAAAACATCTATTTGTGTTCTTTGCAGATGACCCATTTAGTAAAAGAGCACAAAAAGATACTACAACTGCCCATGAGTCCCATTACAACCACAGCCAATACCTCATAGGTCAAGGTTGAGAGAAAAGCAAGATGATTAGGTTCTAGGAAGATTGAGCAGCTCCTGTAGTCCCCTAAGATTTTATTTCTCTTTATTTTCCCTGTGTTTTTTCGGGTGTCTTTTTCTATGTATTTGCTGAGCTAAACTTACTTTACTTACCTATAGTTTCTTGGATCCTGAAGGTATTTAATTGATTGAGAGGGAAAAATAAAAGCAAGGTGATATTCAAAACACAAATAGGAAATGTGGAGCTATTTTTATACCTCCTCTAGGCATCTCTCAAGCCCAAGACCGTCAGTCCCTCGAGGACTGAACTTTACACACTGGTGGAAGGAAGTGGCCCAGCCCTGGCCTCTGGGAGAAGTGGCCCACTCTCTCTCCCAGTACTGCACGTTCAGGGTTACCTCTGTCCAGGACTCTCGGACACCCAAGTTAACACACACTTGCATTACGTACCCAGATTTCCTTTGCATGGCAGAGATTCTTGCTAGTGCAATACTATCTTGTTCCCATGGAGACATCTGATAATGTAGGTTGCAAATGTCACATGTGGAAGGGCTTTTCAGAGGGTGCCTAAGACTGGATTCTATCACCTTTTGGTTTGACTTAAAACATTTTTTTAATTTAACTTGTTTTTGAAGTTTATTTATTTTTGAGAAAGAGCAAGCATGGGCGGGGAGGCCAGAGAAAAAGGGAGAGAGAGAGAATCCCAAGCAGACTCCACACTATCAGCACAGAGCCTGATGTGGGGCTTGAACTCACTAACCACCAAGATCACGACCTGAGATGAAATCAAGAGTTGGTCGCTTAACTGACTGAGTCACCTAGGCACCCCAACTTTAAACAATTCTTATACCATATGATATATTTCTTGTCTATTTCTGTTCTGTTTTTATTTTCTTATTTTATTTCCATATCTACAAATTACTCATAAAGATAGTAACTTCAGATCGAAGCAATATATTGTAGTTTTTATAGGACACACATGTGTGTGAGTGTGTCTGTGTGTGATGTGTGTGTGTTCATGCAGGGGAGACAGAGCGTTTATCAGCAGAAACATTTTTATTTTTATTTTCCATTTTCTATAGAACTCTTCATTGGAAATGCCTCATGTTTTCCAGGAATATCGATAACAGTTGTACATAGAAGAGTGAGGGGATTCTTGAAGAATAAGGTGGTTTACTAGTTTTTCATCAGTTTAACTGACGCCCATTTCTGTCTTTGTTTTTCCTCCCACAAAATCAACAGTTGGTCAAGAGTGCTATCAGGCCTATTTCCATGCACCTTCAACTACTTTTAATTCCCCCTTTGAGGAATGTCTGACTCAAAAGGCCTCAGGCCTATTCTCACTATTTTACATCATGGGGTGAACTCTCTTTTTTGGCATTTGTGTTGGGGGTTGTGGTATTTTCAGTGTTTTCACTAACAGTAGTAGGTTACTGCTCCCCAACCTTCTTGCCCTAGACAGTCTTTTTCTGGTGTGGCTTCAGGGACTAGCTCTGAAAGTATGAGATTATTTATTTCCCTATACATGAAAATATGGGCAGTTATGTTGGCTTTTCTTACTGCTCTTTATAGGTTGAGGGAGGGCAAGGAATGTGTAGGCATACTGAGATACAAATGACTACCATTCTTATCAGGATCCCAGTAGCTTTCCTCAACATCTTGCAGGGATTTTAAGCTATCTTCTAGATCCCTGTATTACTGTGGAAACCAGCAATGCCATTCCCTTTTCCAATCCTTCAGATATCAGCTGTTTGGTTACTTACTTATTTATTTCCCTTTTGAAGCTACTAGTGTGTCCCCTTTACTCCCATTTTATATTAAAATATAATGGTTGTGTGTCTGCTTTTTAAACAATTGAACCAATATTGATGCATTATTATTAACTAAAGCCCACAGTTTACATTAAGATTCACTTTCTCTGTTACAGTTCTATGGTTCTGATAGCACAGATCTATCCAAAAGTAGAGCATTCCTATGAAAGCTTTCCTGAACTGAAATGGCATAAAACAAAGAAGCAATTACCATTAATTCATATGGAAAATTATTTTAGCTTTCCCAGACCCCCAAAATAACCTCTGTTAAGGTTTTCTGACACCTTCAGACGTGTCTTGCTAACAGATGCACAGAATTAATTCAGGTAAAGCACAGATGCTCAGAGACACAGTTCAAAACTTGGGGGTCTGATGTGATGTTGAGTTTGGGTCCCCAGGAAGGAGCTTGGTTGGGCTGCTCTCCCTGCTTTTATGATGGCTCAATGCAAAACACACTCTGAATGCTTGTTTTGCTTTTCACATTTTTGTAAAAGTGGAAATACTCTTCAGATTTCTTTCAAGTAGTGAAAACAGGTACTAACGTGGGTCTTTCTGAAGAGCTAAGGGGCATAACTGACCTTTCAAAAAGTGGGGGATACGTGTTCATAATGTCATATACTCACCATTACAGTATCATACGGAACACTTTCACTCCTCTAAAAATTCCATGTGCTCCAGCCATTCATCTCTCCCTCTCTTTTCCTAAACTCCTGGCTGCACTAATATTTTGCTCTTTCTAATATCTATAGTTTTGCCTTTTCCAGAATGTCATATAGTTGAAGTCATATAAATATGCAACCTTCTCAGGATGGCTTCTTTCACTTAGAAATATGCATTAAAGGTTCTTCCATGTCTTTTCATAGCTTGATAACTCTTTTTTTAAAATTAAATAATAACATTACATTTTAAAGAGGTGTCACAGTTTGTTTATCCATTCATCTTAGTTGCTTCCAATTTTTGACAATTAAAAATAAACCTGCTATAAACATTTATGTGCATGTCTTTGTGTAGACATAAGTTTTTAACCCATTGGGTATCATATCTAGGAGTGCAAGACCGACCACATGGTAAGACTACATTTAGTTCTGTGAGAAATGCAAAACTCTCTTCCAGAATGGCTGTACTATTTTGTATTTTCACCAGCAATCAATGAGAGTCCCTATTACTTACTCCATATTCTCACCAGCATTTGGTATTGTCAGTATTCCAGGTTTAACCCATTCTAATAGGCATTTAGTGGTATTTCATTGTCTTACTTTGCAATTCCTTAATGACAAATGATATTGAGCATCTTAAAATATGCTTATTGAGATTTGTATGTCTTTTTGAGTGAAATATCTTTTCAGATCTTTTGCTTACTTTTTAATTAACTTGTTTATTGTTGTTAAGTTTTAGAAGTTCTTTGTCTATTTTGGATATAAGTCCTCTGTAAAATACGTATTTTGCAAATACTTTCTGCCAGTCTGTGGCTTGTCTTTTCATTTTCTTAACTTACTATGAAATTATATTCTTTTTTTTTTTTCTGGGTACTTGATGGATACTCCCAATTTGGATTTGTGTCCTTTCGTTCTGGGAAAAGTCTTGTATAATTTTCTAATAATTTCCTAGTCTACTACAGTCCACCTACAGTTTCATCTTCCTTTACTTTCTAGAACTCCTATTTAGTGATATGTTTGTCTTCTTGGATTGATCCTATATATTTTTTAAGCCCAGCCGCCATATTTAACACTTGTCCTTTTGTTCTGGTTTCTTATTCTATCTTCTGAGAGTTTTATTGTTTTTTTCTTTTATTTCTCATATTGTTTAATTTACAAATTATCTTTTTGTTCTCTAATTATTTGTTATAGTAGTATTCTATTCTTTTTCAAAAAATAAGGTTTATTTATTTTGAGAGACAGACAGAGACAGAGCACAAGCAGGGGAGGAGCAATTGTGAGGAGCTGTCTGCACAGAGCCCAACCCGGGGCTCAAACCTACAAACGGTGAAATCATGACCTGAACTGAAGTCAGAGGCTTAACCGACTGAGCCACCCAGGCGCCCCATTAGTATTCCATTCTTATATCAAGGATCTTACATGATGGAGTATTTCATTAAGAGTATTAACTAGGGGCGCCTGAGTGGCTCAGTCGGTTGAGCGTCCGACTTCGGCTCAGGTCATGATCTCACAGTTCGTGGGTTCTAGCCCCGCGTCGGGCTCTGTGCTGACAGCTCAGAGCCTGGAGCCTGCTTCGGATTCTGTCTCTTTCTTTCTCTGCCCCTCCCCTGTTCACGCTCTGTCTCTCTCTGTCTCTCAAAAATGAATAAAATGTAAAATAATAATAATAATAATAAATAAACATTAAAAAAAAAAAAGAGTATTAACTAGAGGGGCACGTGGGTGGCCAGTCAGTTGAGCATCTGACTTCAGCTCAGGTCATGATCCCATGGCTCATGAATTTGAGCCCCATGTCGGACTCTGCGCTGACAGCTCAGAGCCTGGAGCCTGCTTTGGATTCTGTGTCTCCTTCTCTCTCTGCCCCTCCCCCACTCAACTCTTTCTCTGTCTCTCAAAACTAAATAAATGTTAAAAAAATTTTTTAAAGAGTATTAATTGGAGACTTCTTTCTTTTTAACTTTTATTCTCTGCTCTGAATAAGCTCTGCTCTACTCAGTTAATTTTCTTTTTTTTCTTTTTTAATTTTTTTAAATCTTTATTTATTGTTGAGAGAGAAAGAAAAAGAAAGATAGAGTGCAAGCAGGGGAGGAACAGAGAGAGAGGGAGACACAGAATCCGAAGCAGGCTCCAGGCTCTGAGCTGTCAGAAAAGAGCCCAATGCGGGGCTTGAACCCACTAACTGTGAGTTCATGACCTGAGTTGAAGTCAGATGCTTAACTGACTGAGCCACCCAGGCACCCCAGCTAATTTTCTTTTTTAAAATTCATTTTGGGTATGTGGTTTTTGTATTGGTGGATTTAATCTCACCTCTGACATATGGCAGACTGAGCACTTACATGTCGTGGTGAGGGACCAAGAATCTAGCAAGGATTTCTATGAACATGGTGGGATTTATAACCTGGTCAGTTACTTTGTAGGCTGATGAGGAAGGAAGCTACCCAAGTCAGTGAGCGAATACTCGAATGTTAATACCTGTTAGTCTTTTCTTTTGAGACAGTTTTTTATGGAGAATCATTCTAAAATTGCCTCACATGGAATGTCAGTCTTGCTGACATTTCAGAAGGTTGAATGCAGGCAAGTTTTCTATGGGCTTCAGCATTCAATACATGTTATTTTACACAATCCCTTTCTTTCATCTGAACCCTTATTGTACCTAATGTCCTCTATCTGGACCATATTTGATTCTGTCACTACATAGACCAATCATTTTGCTGGGATTAAAAATATACTTTCTGGATACTTTGATTAGGAAACCTTACACACACATTCACCTTTTCCACCATTCTCAGGGCCACCACTGAACAATACCTTATAAGAAATGTCTGTGTTTTTCCAGGATTGTTCTGCACAGATCATTTTTTTCCTCATTGGTATCCCCTTCTGTGGGTGCCTAGATTTCAGATTTATCTATCCTGTTTTGCCTTTTAGGAATATATTAATTTTCCATACCTATAAAATCTGTTAACACACACACTGCTACCATTGCATAATGTCTCTGTGTGGACACCATGGTTTTAGCAAATTTTATAAAGTAGCACAAATAAAAACACACATTCAATTACAATACATGTAAATTGACACTTTCATATTCCTTAATCATATTCCTTAAATTTGTATTTTATTATTAAATGAAACACAGAAAGGTATATAAAGATATGGTTTAGTTCATTACCACGAAATTAACACAAGCCTAGAACCAACACTCTTGACGAATAAAGACAACATTGCCAGCACTCCCCCAAAACTAATATAGATTCTACATTTCCTACAAGCCCCCAGATGGTGCTGAGGAGGCAGGACCAGAAACTACACCTTAAGCAGAAAAGATTTAGGGCACCGATTTCCACTGCAAAAGGATTCTGGGATGTGTTGGTATCATTTTTTTTTAAATTTCTAAGAGAATCATGCTAGAAAATGGGCCTGTTCTCACTTCCTCATTTAGAGGTCTCTATTCATTTCCATAGCAGATTCTCCCTTTGTGAAGTAG
Organism: Cryptoprocta ferox; assembly: GCA_028646485.1. Lineage (NCBI taxonomy): Eukaryota > Metazoa > Chordata > Mammalia > Carnivora > Eupleridae > Cryptoprocta > Cryptoprocta ferox. The sequence goes on from CM053575.1 coordinate 50,167,628, forward strand.
TGGTCACAAATATTCTAGGGACCAGAGACACAGCCTCAGGTAGAAAATCTTCTAACCCTATTCAACAATAAAGTGTTGACAGACTCAAGAAAATTGGGAGGTAGAGTGTATGGCAAGGATTGGCTTGTGGATTTATGACCAGGGGACTATTTTCAATAAAAACATGTTCCCTCACTTCCAAGAATCACTAATATCTCCTATTCTGGACCTTAGCTTTTTGATGCGAGAACAAAATGAATATCAACAGTGCCTAGACTTTGATTTTCTGCATCCGGCTTTGGTCACCTCACCCCAACCAATAACCTTTAGCTCTTGGTAATTGTAACTTCTTTTAAGGGAGCAGTGTACACTGACATGGCAGTCTACCTGTAACAAAAGCAATAAGAAGAGAAAACGTGCTGCCCTAAACTCAATGTGACTGTTTTAATAGTGTTTCCCATCAAGGCTGGATAGTAGCCTTGCAGGCTTATCCTGATGTCTGGTCAACTCCTACAAGGTTGCTATTTCTCACTGGTTCATCAAGCCACCACATCGACAACAGCCCCCAAGAGACTGCCTAATTGCTGGACAACCGGCTTTCTTATTCCTCAGAAGTTGGCTTTCTGGAAGCTATGGAAGAATATCTCTATCTTGTTTCTAAAATGGCTGCAAAGTGCCAGATGGTGATTTTAATACCTGTGGTAGGTCTGTCCATTCTCAATGTGAGGACCCTAGCTGCTGGCTCTAACTGCCTTTCCTCCTTAGGAAGGAGTTTAGCTTTTAGTTTAGCTTACTTTATGTTAGTGCTCCAAGATAGAGGCCTATGTAAAACAGACAATCCAAAGCGCAAACTTTCCTAACTGGCTCCTTTCTGTGTAAAACCCAGTAATCAGGAAGTGTATTTTCATCAGCTTCCTTCATTCATTTTCCTTCCTCTGACTCCCTTCCACTGGGTCATGAATTTTAAAACATTCTGAAGTTCTTCATAAGTCTTAAGTCATAAGTCATAAGTCATAAGTCTCATCATCGTAGTCCAATTACCCACTTCTAAAACCAGCTGTGATTTCTGAGTGTGTACCAGATATTTGCACGTCCATTGCCACAGCCATTGGTTCCAACTATTTTGGCTCATCTTCCTAAGAGTTGCCATAATCTGAGGTACAGATACTACTCAGAGTCTCTGGATGAATACAGAGTCCTCAAATGGACCCTCCCACTCTTCCTATTAAACATGCTCTCCAATCAATGACTTAAGTGTGTTAGACTCTATTCCGTTAACTCAATATAAATTCACATCGGTACTCCCAGCATGCCTGGTGGGGCAAAACATGTCCTGCTGCTGCAGAGCCCCCTGTTGCCCCCAAACTGAGTCAGTGCTGAGCAGAGGTGATGATGCAGACATCACAAGACATTGAAGGGAAGCTTGTCTAGCCATTGAGCAATGTGTGCCCAAAGATGATCTATGAGACACAACATGACCTCTGCAGATTCAGTAGCTAGACTGCCAAAACTGGGTCATATGGGTCTTGTGAAATTAGCACGTTCCAAGGTGCTTTGTTCTGTCCAGGAACGGTTTATTTCCCCACTTTTAAGGGGTTGGAAACTAAACCCTGTATTTTGCTATCTACACTGACTACTTAATTGAATGGAGCACTTAAAAGGAGGGAAATATATAAACACAAGTTTGAAATGAAAATTTTTTTTTTTAAACTTTATAGTTTATTGTCAGGTTAGTTTCCATATAACACCCAGTGCTCTTCCCCACAAGTGACCTCCACCAAGACCATCACCCCCCTTTACATTTTCCCCTTCCCCTTCCCCCCTCAGTTTGTTTTCAGGATTCAAGAGTCTCTTGTGTTTTTTCTCCCTCCCTCTCCCTAACTCTTTTTCCTCC
>CM053575.1:50170000-50212164 GCA_028646485.1 Cryptoprocta ferox
AGAGAGAAGCAAGGCTCAAAGCCTTTAACACCTGCATTGCCCATATTTGTGTCTTCCTTGAGTTTTATCTCCTGGGTTTCTTCTCCTTCTTTACACACAGGTTTGGGTTCCACATTCCACCCTACATTCATATTCTTCTGTCCAATCTTTATCTGCTTGTCCCTCCTTTGCTCAATCCTATCGTGTATGGGGTGAAGACAAAACAGATTCGAAATCGAGTATCTAAGATTTTCCACTTTAAAGATCCATCTTGATATCTCATTTATCTTTTGTCAAATAATAAAAAATCATTTTGAGAAATACTAGTTTGAGTTGTATTCTGTGTTTTCTCAAGTTTGTTTCTGCTGCTGACATACAAAGTTTTAGGTTTTACATTGGAGACAGGCTCTGATTCCTTTTGAAACAATTTCACTTTTCATGGATACAGAATTAATTCATCAATAGATGAAATAAAAGGCAGATACATGAAGACTTGTTTCTTGTTCAGTCAGTGAAGATTTTTCTTCAATCTTTCAGTGAGGAAGTTTCTCAAAAACAAGTACATTTAAGTGGCTATCATCTGATTGAAAATACTAAGTTCATGCAGTTATTTAAAAACAATAAATTCATTCTGAAATGGATAACTTCAATGATCATGAACTACTTTTTTTGTCTTCTACTTTTGACTTCAGTACTCTTTCTCCTCTACCTCCTCTTTTTCATCATTTTATTATCACCGTGAAAATTTGTTATTTTCTGACTTACATTCATCTGAGCACTAAGAAGGTTCAGATGTTTAATTTTGTATTGGAATGTAAATTTATACATTTTTTAAATCCAAGTGATTTGCATTTACAAAAACTTGAATATGTAGTTACTGACCATTCCAGTAGACCTCATACCCAGTTTTCCTTATCACTGTCATCTTGCATTAGCATACTTGTTATGATTAGTGAATCAATATTGGTACATTATAATTTACCAAAGTTTGTATTTTATTCAATTTTTTAAAATGTTTACCTAATTTCCTCCCCATCTCCCGTCCCCTCACCGGATCCTATCCTGGATGACCCACTGCATTTAGGTGTCAAGAGTCCTTAGGCTTCTCTTGGCTGTAACTTTCTGAGTCTTCCCTTGTTTCTAATAACCTTAACAATATTGAAGAGTACTATTCAGGTATTTCATAGGAATCCCTTCCACTGGAATTAATCTGATGTTATTCTAGTGATTAGATTGGACTTGTGTGCTCTGGGGAAGAAAGTCATAGAAGTTAAAGTCCCATTTTGATCACATATCAGGAGTACATATTATCAACATAATTTATCCACTGTGTGTATTGACTTTACTTGTCTGAGCTAGGGTTTGTCAGATTTCTCCATTTTATTCCCCATTTTATACTATACTTTTGGAAGAAAAATCACTATATGTAGCCTACACTTAAGGGGTAGGGATTTATGTTCCTCCTTTGAGGATAGAGTAGATACATAATTTGTTGAAATATTTAGAATTCTTTTACATAGCAGGTTGATTTATTCTCCCTACTTATTAATTTGTTCAATCACTTATTTACATTAGTATGGGCTTATGGGTTTTTTTGTTATCATTTGGGTTACAATCCAATGTTACTTTATTTTGTTGCTCATTTTGTTCCAGTTTGACCATTGGGTGCTCTTTCATTTGGTTTTCACTCCATTTTGACTTACCTCTCATTTTGTGTGTGTGAGTGTGTGTGTGTATGTGTATGTGTGTATGTGTGTGTGTGTGTGTGTGTGTAGCACTTCTTGCTTTACGGCATTGAAGGATGTTCCAGGATCATTGAGGGCATTTCCTGCCCCAGTCCTAGAATTAGCCATTTGTCTAGGAAGTTTCGTTCCTTTTATTGGTGCATAGCATTAGAAACAGGAACTGGGCCCCAGCTATGCGTATTGCTGCCTGGGTATCTTTCTTTGGGTTCTCTCAGCTGACAGAGCAAGGAATTTTGTGTGCATGCTAACCTCTGCATGTACACATATCTATAAATATTTTTATATGAAAACACTGTATCTAAAGTTAATCTAACTTTATCTATATATAAATATTTCTATATCCAAACACTGTATCTATGTTAATCTAGGGTTCTTACTAATATCTGCAACATTAATTCGAGAGACAGAGCATGAGCAGGAGAGGGAGAGGGGCAGAGAGACAGAAGACACAGAATCCAAAGGAGGCTGCAGGATCTGAGCTGTCAGCACAGAGCCCTATGCGGGGCTCGAACCCATGAGCTGTGAGGTCATGACGTGAGCTGAAGTCAGCTGCTTAACCGACTGAGCCACCTGGGAGCCTCCACCCCCACCCCAGATGGATCTTTCTAATTACTTCCCCTTGCTTATTGGTAAATTACTACTCCAATATTGAAAAATCTGGCTTCAACCATCTGTCACCCATACACTTAACTGCTGATTTCCAGTATGCTTCTAAGTTCATGTCAGAGTTGTAAATCCTTGCCCTTGTGGGAAACAACTTTATCAACTAGAGTAAAGGGTTTATGGACAGTACCTTTGCTTTTATTGCTACACTCCACTCATTTCCAAAGGTACTTAAGTCAGTACCTTTTCCCACCATCCCCCTCTGGGAAGCTATTTCATGCATTTGCCATACTGGCACATTATGTTTTTACAACCTGCATTCCCTCTGGGAATCCTCTAACTTTGTAAATAATTATTTTTAATTTATATATACTAAGATCCACTCTATGATAGTGAAGTTCTGTTTTTTTAAAGATACATAATATCATGTATTCACCATCACAGTATCACACAAAAGAATTTGATCTACCTAAAAATCGCATGCACTTCACCTATTTATCTGTGGACAAGCGGTTTTATTCCTTCCTTCTAAATCTGTATACCTTTTTTTTTTTTGTATTGCATTATTTTGCTAGCTACCACTTACAACATGATGCTGAGCGGGAATACTGAGGGTGGCATATTTGCCTTGTTCTTGATTCTAGAAGTTCCTTACCTTTCAATATGATGTTAGATGTAAAGATTTTGGAGATGTTCTTTACTGACTTGGAGAGTTACCCTCCAGTCCTAGTTTTCTGAGACTTTTCCCCCCAACAAACAAGTGTTAGATTTTGTCAAAGCTTTTAGTGCATCAATTGATACGATAACATGAATTTTCCTCTTTAGCTTGTTGATGCAGTGGATAACGTTAATCGATTTTTGAACATTGAATTTATTCCCATTAGTGGTTTATGTATTTACTTTAAGCTGATATCCAAGAATAATGAAATTTAAAGTAAATTGTCATCACTATAGCTATTACTTAAGAAGAAAAACTATTAATTCTTCAAATGAGACACTTTGTTTCTGTATTATATATGCCCATTTTGGGCACTGGAATTTTTGGTGTTCTTGGAACTAAACTATAAAATAAATTTCCCACATTGACGTGTATACATAGGATATACTGAATGGTAAAGTAGACCTATACATTTTCAAGAGTTTAGCCGTAAATTTTTTGTGGCTTTTATAATATGATTCTTATATAAATTTTTGATAGAAGGTGTAAAGCTTAAGGGCAGGTCAATAAAGACAACTGTATGGAATATAAGACATTATAATGCAATGAATTGTTCTAAATTATACATTTATGTAGAGGGACAGATAGTAAATAACCTGAGTGTTTTGGTCATGTGATCTCAGTCCTAATTACTTAGCTTTGCCACCATGGGGCAAAAGCTTCCATAGACAATGCATAAATTAATGGATATGGTGATGTTCCAATAAGACTTTATTTACAGAGGGGCATCTAGGTGGCTTAGTCAGTTAAGTGTCCGACTTCGGCTCAGGTCATGATCTCATGGTTTGTGAGTTTGAGCCCCGTGTTGGGCTCTGTGCTGACAGCTCGGAGCCTGGGGCCTGTTTCAGATTCTGTGTCTCCTTCTCTCTCTGCCCCTCCCCCACTCATGCTCTCTCTCTCTCTCTCTCTCTCTCTCTCTCTCTCTCTCTCTCTCTCGTTCAAGAATTAATAAACATTAAAAGAATTTTTTAAAAAATACTGTATTTACAGAAAGAAGCAGCAAGCTGCATTTTGTCTCATGTAATGCTTTGTCCATGGGCATCACATATTCATATTCTGTGTAATTGATCAAGAGCAGTATTAGGCTCTATAAATGCAAAATATAGTGTAGCCACTTAATAAATTCAGGGTTGGGACTAGATTTATCACCTGGATCCAATGTCATCCACTGTACACAAGATTGTATGGACCTTTCACTATTACCATTGCATTGTCCTTTGTTTCCCAAGGTGACCAATGATTTTCATAGTGCCACACACCAGATCTTTTCTTATTGGATGTCCCAACTGCTGTTCTAACTGTATAGTTTTTTTTTTTGAAGGTTTATCCTCCTTTTGTTTTTATGACACCACTGTCTTCTGGATGCATTTTTCATGTTTCTTACTATGTCTATTCAATTGTCTCGGGATGCTACCTCTACTTTGAAATCCTTACCTGGTTACCTGGTGATTTTATCATCACTATTCAAGGTTCAACTCAGTCTTTTCTTGGAACCTCCTCCAATATGCCTCACTTAGAAGTTTTTCTCAGTGAGTAAATAATATAATAATAATATAATAACTATATTATATTTAATGTTTTTCCTACATTACCTGGGATGGCTGCTGGATTTTATTTTCTCTTTACTTAATTATTTTTTTACCACTTATTTCCTCATGTATCTTTCTTTACCCTGTATTTCACATTTAATCAATAGTCTATGACATTAACTGATTTTGTGTTACTGGTTTCAGTGACTTGGCATGTTATTCACAGAGATAATAATTCTTTTAATACGGGTTAGTTGGGGGAATAAGTGCAAAATCTCCACTTGGGACATTTTGAATGTGTGCTGAGTATCATGATACTTATGTTTCATCAGTTGTCTCATTTAATTCTTACTTTAACAGTATAAGGTATAAAAACTATTTTCCACATCTACCAATGATGAGGCTTAGGATTTATAAAGTTAAAAATGACACTCATCCAGCTATTAGTGATGGAAGCAGTGTTTAAATTCGACTCCCCCCAAAACCCACTTCAAAATATCTGATAAAGCCATTCAGTATATACTCAAGGAATAAATGGAAAAACTACATGGTTATTATAAGAAAACACAGCTGTCTGCAATCTTAAACACAGAAAAGTTGATAAGAGGCATATATAGTCATCAACAAACGAGAACATGGCTATAGATGAAACACCTAAAAAGGTGAAGTTTTGAGGAAATAGTTCATTTGAGAACATGCAAATGTTCATGAAATGGCCACAGAATATATACCAACCTTGGTCAAAAACAAATACTTTCCAATTCAATGAACACTTCAGCCCATGATGATCTAAAGTAAAAGACTATTTTGAGCAGAGCATTTTATAGATATACCCAAAGTAGTTTCCTCTGTGTTCCATGCATAATAAAATTAACATTTTAAATTAAGAAATGAAGTGTTTTCAATTTCAGTGCTGAATGAATGTGACCAAAACAAATTGATATTCACTGAAGCCAAAAAAGAGGTGGAGGGAGTGAGCAGAGGGGGAATGCCATGTGGGTAAGTACTATTTTCAGAGTCTTGGAGTTTTATTCAAGTTTGGAAAGCATAGTACTAATGGTACCAGGTTGCACTAATTGGACAGAAACAATACTTTCTTGGGGCCTTGCCAAAATATTGTAATAGATTTATCACTTATAAGTGTTTTGAAGGAGACTTAAGAAATCTACCACAATATTTAAAAGAAGACCAGATGAAGAAAGATAAAAAATAAAATAACAGGAATGAGCTTCCATATTCATACAGCAACTAAATATAAGACTTCTGTCATGGTGGACAATATTGTATGATACGGAGCATGTATTTTGAAAGCCAGGGTCCCTTCGTTCAATTCTACATTGCCACATCCTGGGTGAATTGCCCTTATGTGGGCAACTTCTCTGCCTCAGTCTCCTGTTTGGTACAGTGAGAATAACAATAAAATATACATCACAGTATAGTTTTGTGACTAAAGGAGTAAATATATGTAAAGGGCTTAGTAAACAACCAAACCCACAGTGATCATTATTTGAGTGTTAAGCTATTACTATAACTATTATAATAAGTAGAATGAAACTTGAAAATGATTATTTTTACTCAGGATTTTTTAAAAAATTTTTTGAAGTTTATTTATTTATTTTGAGAGACAGAGAGAGCACACACAGGAGAGAATGGGGGAGGAGGTAATAGAGGGAGAAAGAATCCCAAGCAGACACTTCATTGTCAGTGCAGAGCCTGAAGCAGGGCTTGGGCCCATGAATTGTGAAATCATGACCTGAACCAAAGTCAAGAGTTGGACACTTAACCTACTGGGCCACCTAGATGCCCCTACTCAGGAATTTTTAATCAGGCATGTAACAATGGAAATTGGAGAAAAGAATTTGTTTTTATAAATTCCATTGTTCATTGTACTGAGAATTTTTAAATTATTTCAATTATTAGTCTAGTTATTTCACATTTGTGAATATAAGAAAATAGTATCCATAAATATAGAATATGAAATAATGTCTATATTAAATAAATAACAATTATTGCAACTATTTATTGAAGCCTTCCCATAAAGACAAAAAAATTCTAAAAGAATTTATTGGCTGATACATAGGTATAGATCTAAAGGAAATGAAATGTTTAAAGAACGAGGTTGATAGACAACAATTTAAGGGCTTCATTGACCAATGAAAATACAGGATAGATGAGTCTTAAGCATTGAGGGGTGGAAGGTGCTTACATGGATGGTATTACCCAAAGTTGACCTTGCATGACTGAAGATGTAATGGTAGTAAACTAAGAATACTGACCTCACACTAAGAACCTTTGTGAGGGTGTGGGGAAATAATAATGAGAATTAATGACAGAGAGATACATACATAGTCACAGAGGTTGGCATGTTCTTCAGTCAGCCAGGATGAGTGGTGAATTAAACAAGAGAAAGAAAAGGAAACAATACAAAATAAAAGTAGAGAGAAAAATACACGATATCAAATATCCTTGCTAAAAGGTATAACTGAATTGAAAAAATAGCATTTTGGGGACAAAGTTGCAACTACTGTTAACATACCATGACTTCATAAAACAGAGTCTGCCAATATGGGTTTGTATTTACATATTTTAGTTTTCAGAAATCTTCTTGTTTGGGAAGAAGAGACAAACCACTCGGTCACGAATCTGCTTGGTCTTCACACCATACACCAGGGGATTGACTGTGGGAGGCACCAAAAGGTACAAGCTTGCAAAGATTATATGAACGCTTGGAGGTACCTTCTTGCCAATGCGGTGAGTTAGAAAACTAAACAGTGCAGGGGTGTAGGAGACAAGGATAGTGCACACGTGGGCAGCACAGGTGCCCAGTGCTTTTGAGCGGGCATTCTGGGAAGACAGCCGAAAGACTGCCTGGAGGATTTTGGTATAGGATGTGGCTATGAGCCCTAGGTCCAACACCATCACTGAAAGGGCCACAGAGATTCCATACGCTCTGTTAATGAGGGTGTTGGCACTGGCCAACTTCACCACAGCCATGTGCTCACAGTAGGCATGATTGATGACAGATTTTGTGTAATATGGTAGCCTTTTAATAAGAAGAGGACAGGGCAAAACCATAAGGGTAGCTCGGGTCACACCAGCCAGACCCATTTTAATGACCATTGGTGTCGTCAGGATGGTTGTATAATGCAGTGGGATACAAACAGCTACATAGCGATCAAAGGCCATGGCAACCAAGAGGGCTGATTCAATTATGCAGAATGTGTGAATGAAATACATTTGTGCTAAGCAGATACTAAAGTCAAACCTGTGATCATCCAGCCAAAAGATACCAAGCATCTTGGGGGCTGTGGAAGAGGCAAGAGCCATGTCATTCACTGCCAGCATACACAGGAAGAAATACATAGGCTGGTGGAGGCTTGGTTCTAGTTTGATGGTAATGATGATTACGCTGTTCCCCAGCAGGGTCAGGGCAAACAGGAAGCAGATGGGGATGCCAATCCAGCAGTGAAAATCTTGCAAACCAGGAATACCAACCAGGAAAAAAGATGAGATGTAGTGATGTGTAGCATTGTCTGCCATGTTCTAAGGGGAGAGTTACCATGCTCAGATACAAAGGAGCCAGACTAATCCCCTATGGGCAGAACAAAGGATGGCAGAGTAATTCCACCATGTGCTGCACGTGGGGAATCCAGACACAGTAGAAAGGTTAAGTTCTAAATCATCAGGTAAACCACTCCGCCATTTTGAATCTTGGTATCTTCATCTGCAAATGAGAAAATTGTGTTCATATTGCAGAATTTTTTCCTGAGGTTTGGAATTTAATTTATTCTGTAATTTTTATTTCTTAATAGATGATCAGATAGTAAAATAATGATCTCACCGTTGTGTCAAAGCCAGGGTTGCATTCTATGACACAGTCCTTTTCAAGGACATTGAGATCATGTATGGATACAAGCGAATAAACACACACACAATAATTAACAAGTACTTCAAAATGCAATCATTATTTTAATGATACTCTTACAGAGAGTATAACTTAATAATCAGTTGAGAATAAGATCTCCTAATCTTAATATATAAGAACAAAGCTTATAAAATTAAAAACAATAAGTGCCTTATCAAAGGCAATTTATTCCTATTTTAGATGAACTCCTTAGGATGATATGAAGGTGGACAGCATAACATAACTACATAAACAAGAAAATAGGGAAGATTTTATTTATGCTGTCATATGATTTAAAGTTGGTGCAAATAAGTATATGAGTTGGTTAGTCAGCCCAGTCTATTTTCTCCAAAGCCATTACCTCCAGCTATAAACTCAGCCCTACCTCTGGTTGGCATCCAGACCTGTCAATGACAGCGAAGAGCAAAATATGTACAATTCAGCCTTTTAGACTCAGCAACAAAAGCATTTTCTTATGATTCTCCCTCTCACCTCTCTTTTTCTTCCTGCTGTCCAGTTTCTACCCAATATTGTAGTTCTGGAACATGCACTCTACTCTTCTTAATCTGCTTCTTAAATTTATTTATTTTAATGTTTATTTTTGAGAGAGAGAAAGACAGAGTGTGAGCAGGGGGTGGAACAGAGAGAGAGAGAGACAGATTCTGAAGCCGGCTCCAGGCTCTAAGCCGTCAGCACAGAGCCTGACTTAGGACTCAAACCCACAAACCAGTCAAGGCTTAACTTACTGAGCCACTCAGGCACTCCTGTTTTTTAAATTTATAATTGCTCATAGCATCTCAGTTTCGTTCAGCAATTCCACTGATGTGGAGGCTCAAGATATATTGAGAAATTGGGGTACCTGGGTGGCTCAGTCGGTTAAGCATCCAACTTCAACTCAGGTCATGATCTCATAGTTCATTGGTTTGAGCTCCGCATTGGGCTTTGTGCTGACAGTGCAGAGCCTGGAGTCTGCTTTGGACTCTGCGCCTCCCTCTCTCTCTACCTGTCCCCCGGTCATGCTCTGGCTCTGTCTCTCTCTCAAAAATAAATAAGCATTAAAAATTTTTTAATGATATATTGAGAAATATTCCGAATGGCAATGCTTCCTTCCTTTCATGGAGGTCTAAATCATATCTGTGTTGGGAAAAAGACGTTCTGGTTATGGCAGCTGTATGCCACTACTAAACATGGCATACTGAGTAAGTATCTGAAGTATTTCCTCGTCAGGAATTGAAAAATGTCAAATGAGTTATCAAATATTTCATTTAAAAAATCAGGGCTTAAACTTTAGCCACAATGTAGAAACCTAGAATTGTAGAAATTACTACATGTGGATGAAGCCTGTAACTCCAGGCAGAGAGAAGAACCTCAGACAAATCTACAGGAATCAAAATTTCCAAGTGTGAAAGGTTCTGAAACGTGTAGTGAACTTCTGCTCTTGTGGATTCTCACATAATTGTTTTCTATGTGGAAACTTGTTCTGCCAAGTTTCAGAATCTGATTTGATTCTTCAGACATACGTTTTAGAAATATAGGCATACGTTTTAGCTAGGACATATTACTTACGATTGCAAACGAGTAAGTATAATTGCTCTTAAGAATGCTCCTGGTATATGTATTTTACAACCATCTTTTAGTTTTCAATAAACTAACTTGTAAGAATAGTGACACATCTAATCTATACTGAAAGAAAATAAGAAAAGTCACTTCCCCTTAAACAAAAGGAGTGTTTTATGAAAGCCCTAGAATACAGCACACAGGAAGTTACAGAGAAAGGCCTCCAAATGACAATCTCTGCTTCCACTAGAAAGTCTTCTCTATCTTCTCTCAGGTTTAGTTTGAAAGAAATATCAAGAAACCCATTTGTTTCCATGAGGTCATTCTTGACATTGTTTTCAGCAGACAGTCTGCTGGGAAAGTCAGAGTATCTGTCGGCACACTCATCCCATCTGCTTCTGAGCCATGTACATACCGTATTCCTTCTGACAGCCTGGCCTTTGCCATTTTGCCTGTTTCTGGGACAGTCCACATAGCCCTTGACTGGAATCTGCCACTTCAGAGTGGAGGACCTTATCAGAATACCACAGTATTTTCCACACAGAGCTCTTGAATGCCTTGTCTATTTATGTATTAGAAGAATAACACATAAATAGATCCCACACAAAAATAATCAAGTTCTCCCAATTCTTCCCCATGTGATTGTATCTCACTTGATGGCTGCCACCCAGAAATTAAATTAGGATATCTCAGAATTTTCCTTACCTCCTCAATTTATTTATATCCAATCCTTCGGTCAAGCAACAATGAAGTCTCTGTTTCTGTTCAAGCTCTTACTATATGCTTTGTATGAGTTCATTTTCAGGTCAGCCTCCTTCATCAGAGAGTGAACTCCCAAAGGAAGTTACTGAATCTTAACTCTCAATAGATTCTGAGGGCTGATGAGATGGTTCTGTACTTCCTCTACAAGTCTCTTAAGAATTTCACAGGTTTTGGGGCACCTGGGTGATGCAGTCGGTTAAGCGACCGTCTCTTGATCTCAGCTCCTCATGATCTCACAGTTCATGAGCTCGAGCCCCAAGTTGGGCTCTGCACTGGTGGTGCTGAGCCTGCTTAAGATTCTGTCTCTCCTTCTCTCTGCTCCTCCCCTGCCTGTGCTTTCTCTCTCTCTAAATAAATAAATAAAACTTTTTTTAAAAGGCAGAAAATTATTTCACAGATTTTTATCTTGCTTCCAAGGTTTCTGACCTACCAGAGATGGGCTACATAACCAGAAACTTCCCTGTAGCAGAAATTTCCAAGTTTCTTCCATTAGCAGATAGTGACCCAGTGGTGTGTGTGTGTGTGCGTGTGTGTGTGTGCGTGTGTGTGTGCGTGTGTGTGTGTGTGTGTGTGTGTAGGATTCTATTTGACTCCTCTTCACCACTACCAAATCACATTACTCATTATCCATTATGTCTCATAAATGTGTAACATCATTTATATGTTTACAGATCTTCCTTTCCCTTTTTACTTTCACCTTCTTTGCCTTAAATTCTATCTCACAATCCATGATGTATTGCAGATGATATTTAAAAATAACTATTATTCTCTGAAAATCCTTAAATGTGTATTTCCCACTGTAGCATGTAGGCCAGTATGCCATGTGGGTGGTTAAAAAGTATGACTGTCATTGCCATTGGAGCACAGGGGACTCTGTAGTTAAGTTGTCATTGTGGTTGCTTTCTAATGTTCCATTTTGATGCTCAGGAGACCCCTCTGTTTGGAAGGCTGATGGGCCCCTGAGGAGGGATGAGGTCAAAGGGAAAAGAGGACTGGGCCAGGACTGAGCACAAGGCAGGAAAAGTGTCTCTCTAGAACAGCTATGTTAACACTACACACTCCCCGGAACTTGTACGTGGGTGTCCTCATGTGTTTCTCCTTTGGAAGATATAGTCTTAAGAGACTCTAAGACTCATCATGCCCAGTCAAATGAGATGCCTGAGATGCCAATCAAATATGTAGTTCAATGAAGAAACCTGTGAGAAGGCTAAGAGAAAATCAGTTTAGTGTGGGCAAAATATCTGAAAATTAAGAGAAGGAAATTGCTGACCTTAATTGCTGACCTTAATTACTATGACTGAATTCTTGTTTATGCCTCAGGAAAAGATTAAGGTAGTCTGAGAGCTTAAAGGTAGCTCAGGGTATTCCACGATCTCCAATTGGTTTTTTTTCTCTCTCTTGTACGATTTTACTGACATGATTCTCACATATCCAGTCACCTTATGTTTCCCCTCCCCTATCAACATGTGCTCATATGCATGCACAGGCTTGTGTAATTCAGTCCTTCAGGGTTGGTGAGTCAGGACTGCTCTCCACCATGGCTGAACTCGTCTATTATCCCTCCCGCTTTGCAATAAGTAATCATTTTTATTTCCTTACATTTCTGGCAATGTTAAGATTTCTATGTTCTCTTGATTTAATGTAGGGCTTAAAGAGAGTATTTCAGTGCCCTTTTAATTTCTCCCTCCTTCATTACCAAAGAGTAAGAACATAGACTCATATGTCAGAGTGTCTTTTGCCCTTTTTTCTCTGCTGTAACAGTTGTTACTCTTCAGTTTTCTATTGGAGAGTCTATTTTTCTTGCAGATTTGCAGGTGTCTCTTAGATTTTCCCACCTAAGTCTTACCAAAGACATTGCAAACAGTTTCTCCCAGTCGATCTCTTACCTTTCATGTTTTATTTTTGTCACTTTTTTACTTTTAACCTACCTATAAATTTTTTTGTTTAAAAAAAGTGAAAGATATTCACCTTTTTTTTCAGCATACAATATGATAATTTTAACATATATAGAGAGTCATCTAATCTCCATCATAATCATGATGCCAGAAAGCATCCCTTTATTCCAAGAATCTTCTCTATGATATCCCTTTATAGTTACATCTATCCTGACCCATAAGCACTGGCAGACACTGTCCCTTTCTGCATCGCTAATACTGGCTTTTCAAAAATTATAAGCTACACTATATAATTTTTGATGTTGGATTCTTTCACTCATTTTAAAGTCTTTGAGATTTATCCAAATCGTGCTATAAATCAACACTTTCTGTAATGCCAGGTAAATTCCATTGTATGGATTTAGTACCATTGAAGAACATTTGGATTGTTTCCATTTTTAGGCAATTATGCTTTTAGCTACCATATTCATCCAAGTGCAACTTTTGAATGAACATTTTTTTCTAGTGTTACCCATTATTAGAATTGGAAATGTCAACATCCCTCTTTCAGTAATTGATAGATTAAGCAAGCAGAGAATCAGGTAAGAGCTGAATGTAAACACAAATCACTGTGATCTATTTAACAAGATCTGTTTTTCTGGAACATTAGGCTAACTTTAATTTAAAATAATTGAAATCATGCAAAGTATGTTCTCAGACAATAAGGGAATTAACCTTGATGTCAATAATAGAAAGATAACTAGAAAATCTCCAAAGTATTTAGAAATTAAATAATATACCTCTAAATAACACATATGTTAAGGATGAGTTCTTGAGGGTGAGTTTTATGATATGCCCATGACTTCTGGTGTCCATCATCTCTCCTGAAAACCCAGCTATAAATTTTATTGGGAATCCTACGAATAATCAGTCATTTTTTTCTCTTTCTCCTTCAAGATTCTTTTCTCCCCAAGTTTTTATTTAAATTCCAGTTAGTTAACATATAGTGTAATATTAGTTTCAGGTTTAGAGTTTAGTGATTAATCACTTACATACATCACCCAGTGCTCATCATGAAAGATTTTCTCTTTATCTTTGACTGACAGTTTAACTATGATGTGTCTAGATACGGATATCTTTGAGTTTATCTTGCTTGGTAGTGTTGGTTTTTATACTTCATGGTATTTGTTGAGGTTTTAAATATGTAGATTAATGTTGTACATTAAATTTTGGTATTTTCTGTCATTATTTTTTCAAATAGTTTCCCTCCTTTCTCTCCTCTCTGCTCTCGGGAATGCCATTCGTATAAATGTTGGTATAATTTGGGGTATCCTTTACATCCCTAAAGTTCGGTTATTTTTCTTCATTCTTTTCTCTTTCTGTTTCTCAGAAAAAAATAATCTCAATTGACCTCTCTTCATGTTACTTCTTTCTTCTGCTGTCTCAGCCCTGCTGCCTATGTGGCAGAATAACTTTCATTTATTCTTTGCAACCTGCAGATTTTTAATTTTTTATAATTTTATTTTCTTTATTGACATTCCTCACTTGTTAAACATTGTTGCCATACTTTTTTTTTTTTTAATTCCAGAATCATTAGAGCATCTGGGTAGCTGAGTCAGTTAAGCATCAGGCTCTTGATCTAGGCTCAGGTCATGATCTCATGGTTCATGATTTTGACCCCTGCATCGGGCTGTGCACTGATGGCAGAGAGCCTGCTTGTGATTCTCTTTCTCCTTCTTTCTCTGTCCCTCCTCACACCCTCCTGTCTCTCAAAATAAATAAATAAACTTAAAAATATTTTTTTTAATTCAAGAATCATGTTTTCCTTTATTCCGTTGACATAAAGGTGGGGGAAGGGCTAAAAGGGCAATGGGCACTAGGGAGGGCACTTGTGTTGACCACTGGGTCTTCCCTGATACCTGGGTTATACTGGCTTGTTTCTTTGTGGGTTTGTATTTTTGTTGAAAATTCAACATTTTATATAATATCACATGACATTAGTTAAAATTGAATCCTTTTCTCTCCCCAGGAATAATTTAGTTGTGTTGTTGTTGTTGTTGCTGTTTTAGTGACCTTACTGGGTTAATACTATAAAGTGTTTATTCCTTGTAATGTGTGGCTGCACAACATCTGCTATTTGGTAGCTTAGTGATCCACTACTGATTGTTAAGAAAATTACTTAAATTCTTTGAACTAATTCTCCTTAATATTGGCATGTCACACCCACTAGATTTTCAATCTCAAATTTGTTAAGCCTTGTCACATGGGTCACAATTGGCAATTCCATTTGAATTCTAACTATTTTTTGGTGACTTCAAAATTTGCATGGATTATTTTTTTCCATCATACTAGCCTTTCAGTTTTTCTACTCACTTGCTCCTATTACTACTCTCACTACATTTTTTGTGATTGCACTGTCTTCATATCATCCACCAACCTTGTCTCATCCTCTTTCCTCATCTATCATTAGTTCCTTGACCTGCCTAGTCCATTATACTATTTACTGCGACTGCTGTGAAATTGCTCCTGCAAAGGGAAAAATGCCTGTTAAATTAGAAAGACCCTCCCTCATACTTGAAAAAAAATACTTCGTACCTTCTATTGCTTTGTAATCATTTATTTATTTGCATATCAGTTTACTTCTGTGGATTATGAGCTCTCAAATAAATACATTGATTGTGAAAATATACCCATAAATTTTGAATGAATGATGGCTCTCTATTCCTTATGAGAAGAGCTTTTCAGATTCCCACTCTATTCCTCAAGCTTACCTTATCTTCAGAAACAGGAAGTTTATCCTCATCTGACACTTGCAAAGTATTAATCTCTTCAAATGTTAGAACATGCCCTTTAAAAATTATCTTTTGTATGAAATTTAAGAGTGTGATCTCCAACTGTATTTTATTCTTTTAGTTGTTTGCTCCTCTTTGCCGTTTAGTACTCTATTTCCTTTTAAGTATATATTAGAATTTGTTATTCACATGTCTACCTAGGGGAGAAATTAATACAATTAAATGTGTATTTTTCACTGAAAAGTGGATGGGCTGCTATGAGCAGTATTTCCCAGCCCTACCCTCCTTGAATTTAGCTATGACCATGAATGATAATCACCAATGGAATATGAGTGGAATTAATGTATGTTTCTTTCATGTTATACCTTTTTAAAAGTGGATATGGAGTAAGTGTTTATTAACAACAGTTAATTTCATTTAATAAAATATTTTCCAATATTATTTTATCAATTTTTATTAATCTCTTTAGCTAATGCATTTACCTTATGATAAAGTATAGCAGAGTATCCACAGATTCACCATCCCTTAACCATAACCAGTGTCTGATTTCAGGCACTTATCATCAGCATATATGAGACTGCTGTATATAAATCTGTAAATCTGTATATAAAGCTGATGCGGAAGAATGCTTCGTAAAGAGATTTTCTATCTTACAGACCAAAGGGTATGGCTTACTTCTGGGAGACAAAGGAGAGAGGAAGCAAGGCTGGGTTAGGGACATGTCCAGAGTTGCACCAGTGACTCCTGGAGCAGCTGCAGGATGTATCAGACACCTCCCAGGACAGAGTGAGTTTCTCTTTTGGAAAAAGCAGGCTTTCAAATCCATTCCATGGTGTCCATTAAACAGAGATGCCAAGGATATGCAGGGATTCAGAGGACAATTTGTGAGAAACCCAGGAAAAACTGGTAAATTAATGGAAATGAAATGTTCACATTCAATAATTTCCAGCTTGGAGTTCCTGTTAGGACCCTGGGCAGAATGAAGGGATAGACTGCAAAATGAAAAGGTCTGTTTCAAACACCCTGTCCTTTTCATTGTTCTATACCCACAGTATACTCCATTTGGATATATAACTTTGTTTTTAGGCTTTTAATACTTATTTTCTCCATTTTTATTTTACCTGTTTTAAGTACTTCTCATCTTACACACACATAAGCTAATGTGTATTAGTGGTTTCCTCATATTTAATGATGGACAACCATATCTGAATAAAAATCTCTTCAGTGATTAAAAATAAACATTTACCTGTTTTATAGTGTGTACTAAGTTCCACAAACTGGCTTAGCACATTTTGTGCTGAATCATTTTAATCCTTGCATTACCCTTCTGAATTAAATCCTCATAATATCTTACTTCTATAAATGAGAGAACTGGAGCATGTACCAGTTTAAGAACATTCCCAAAGACACATAGGTAAAACTGGTGGTGCTAGATTTTAAACCCAAGCATTCTGATGAAAGACTGTGCTCTTCACCACAATGCAATGCTGATTAATCTAGGTGAAGTTACTACCCCCTGGGAATAATTGCAAATGTTCTGTGTGATGAAAGATATAGGCCACAAGTCCTGTTAATGACTTGAGTATAAAATGAATGTAATTTTTACTTTTTAGGCCCATTTTGCTAACATTAAGTTGATATGTTGTATGGACATATTAAGGATTCATTGGAATCACAGTGTTTTGTTCAATTATTGGCTTGATTGAAAGAATTTTCTCTTAGTAATGATTATGACATAAATCATCATGTAATTATTCCAGAATTTGTTGTGAGCCACAAAAGGCCATTATTCCCCTTATCAGAAGTCTGGACTGCAGGCAGCTCACTGCTCTTTTGGGTCATCTATACATATTTTAGGTCATAAATACTAGAATTAAAGTTTGGTTAAAGACATATTAGTTAATAAAAATAAGAGCTTGTGGTTACTGTGAATTGGTAAATGTATTTTTGAAAATCCACCTGACCAGACTGAGAAAGACAAATACCATATGATTTCACTCACATGAGGAACCTGAAAAACAAAACAAATGCATAAACAAACAAAAAATAGAATCAGACCTATAAATACAAAGAACACACTGGCAGTTGCTGGTGGGAAAGTGGATGAGGGGTTGGGCAAAATGGGTAAAGGGGAGGGAATATACAGGCTTCCGTTTGTGGAATGAGTATGTCACAGGAATAAAAGCTTCAGCATAGGGAATAAGGTCAATTATATTGTATTAGCACTGTATGGTGATGAATGGCACTTGTGATAAGCAGCGTATAACATATAGAGCAGTGGAATCCCAATGTTGTAGACCTGAAACTAATGTAACATTAGTCAACCATACTCAAAGAAGGACCTTAAAAAAATCAATATGACCTAATGATTTGAGAGTGCTTATATTCTGATAATACTTGATAAATTATTTCACATTTGGAGATGTGACATAAATACTATAGAAATGGTTTAATATTAAAATATACAGAAAATAATAAAATTGGTAACATGTATTAAATGTTTTCCATGTGCCACTCTTTGATAATATTCTGATTTGGTTTTACCTCAAATAGTAAACTGAAAACATAAGTTTATATAAGATAATTTTTTTACATACATATACAGCATCAACTATGCCTGCTGTAAGGCACAGGGGAACCCAAAAAGAACAGTTGGACTACTTTCAGTTATTCATCACGGTAGTCATAACTTTTGATAATCATGTTACACCAATTTGGGCTGGTATTTACATTTTTTAGTTTTCAGAAATCTTCTTGTTTGGGAAGAAGAGACAAACCACTCGGTCACGAATCTGCTTGGTCTTCACACCATACACCAGGGGATTGACTGTGGGAGGCACCAAAAGGTACAAGCTTGCAAAGATTATATGAACGCTTGGAGGTACCTTCTTGCCAATGCGGTGAGTTAGAAAACTAAACAGTGCAGGGGTGTAGGAGACAAGGATAGTGCACACGTGGGCAGCACAGGTGCCCAGTGCTTTTGAGCGGGCATTCTGGGAAGACAGCCGAAAGACTGCCTGGAGGATTTTGGTATAGGATGTGGCTATGAGCCCTAGGTCCAACACCATCACTGAAAGGGCCACAGAGATTCCATACGCTCTGTTAATGAGGGTGTTGGCACTGGCCAACTTCACCACAGCCATGTGCTCACAGTAGGCATGATTGATGACAGATTTTGTGTAATATGGTAGCCTTTTAATAAGAAGAGGACCTGGAAAAACCATAAGGGTAGCTCGGGTCACACCAGCCAGACCCATTTTAATGACCATTGGTGTCGTCAGGATGGTTGTATAACGCAGTGGGATACAAATAGCTACATAGCGATCAAAGGCCATGGCAACCAAGAGGGCTGATTCAATTACACAGAATGTGTGAATGAAATACAACTGTGTCAGGCAGATATCAAAGTCTATCCAATGTGCATCCAGCCAGAAAATACCAAGCATCTTGGGGGCCGTGGAAGAGGCAAGAGCCATGTCATTCACTGCCAGCATACACAGGAAGAAATACATAGGCTGGTGGAGGCTTGGTTCTAGTTTGATGGTAATGATGATTACGCTGTTCCCCAGCAGGGTCAGGGCAAACAGGAAGCAGATGGGGATGCCAATCCAGCAGTGAAAATCTTGCAAACCAGGAATACCAACCAGGAAAAAAGATGAGATGTAGTGATGTGTAGCATTGTCTGCCATGTTCTAAGGGGAGAGTTACCATGCTCAGATACAAAGTAGCCAGACTAATCCCCTATGGGCAGAAAGCAGGTTGAGAGAATGATTGGTTCCTTATATGGAGATTCCAAGCATACTAAACTAGTCTATCTAAAGGGCTCAATCTTCTCTGAAACTTCTGTAAGCTGTTGGGTAAATCACTTCACCATAATGAACCTCAGTATCTTCATTTGCACATAAGATGAGTTAAGTTCCTTCTAAATTTTCTCTTCTCTGTTCAATTTTATTCTATTATACTCTTTCATATTTATTATCTATTAAGTATACAGGCAGTGATAAAATTTCTGCTTCTTTGTGCCTAGGATTTTTCTGAGTTGCATGATATAAACAGCCTAAAGCAAGGCAAAGACCACTGTTCTCAGGGAATTTTCAACGATGTGTGGAAATGCATGCAAGAATACACAAGCACACATGTGCACGCATGTGTATTTGCAATTATTTGCAGGTTATGTAAAAGGCAGTTGTAATTTTAACAATATGATAGTCCACAGACAATCAGATAATCAGAAATCCATAATGAGAAATCCAAGCAGTTTAAAATAACAAAAATTCTTGTGAACATTAAAAAGTAATAAACCCTTATTCTCACCCATGGTTAATGCTTTCTTATTTCAGAAAAGATCTGAAAGATAATCAGAAGGACAAGATATTAGAAGCATGTCTTGAAAGTGAGGAATATCAGCTGAATACAGTAGAAAAACACAAATCTGTCATTAGAATTTCCATTGCATATTCTCCAGGTATCAGGGTTTTGTTCTTTTTTGCAATGGCTGTATTCCACAATTTTATATGTAATTCAAAAACAAGAGTCTATATGACTGCATTTATCAGCCCATCCAATTTTATTAATATATTATGTTAATAAAGAAAAACCGTTTTTACTGAGTCATCTAAGAAAAGTTTACTTTATTCAACATCTTATAAAGTACCATACATAAGTCTTAAAAAGATTTACATGAAAAACAATTTAACATTTTAAGCAATTGGGGGAGAAAAGTTGTAAATCAATTACCTGCCCTTCAATTTTTTTCAAAAATTTTATTTCTTCACTCTTTCAGATAATGTAAATATTGCTATCAATTCACATCTTCAGTTAATAGGAATAATGTAAGTCCATTTGGTGTTTGCCCCTTCTGACTCCTAGCCTTGACCTTGGGTTTGCAACCTGCCTAATGGCAATGAATAGCAAGTCGTCATCAATCCAGTCCTCCAGGTGTCAACGCCACAAGCATCTTTTCATGACCCTTTCCCGATCTTGTCCTTTTGTTCAGATAACTGCCCTTAAACCTTCTTTTGACGATCTCATTTCCTCCTAATATTATAATTTTGTAATGCACACCTCAGTCTTCACAATATACCTGTTTAAAATTTGTAATTGTCCCCAATGACTGCTCCTGAACTCAACCGATATGCAAGTTCAATAAATATTAATAAATATTCCTATTGACAATGCCTCTTTGTTTGAATTTCCACTTAATATCTGTGAGGGGAAAACTTTCCGGTTATAATATGCATATCCTCCTAGTAAGCATATGATACTCTGGACCTGAGTAAGTATCTGAGGCATTTCTTTGTAAGGAAGGGATAATTTAAATTTGAGTTAATTATTATAAATATCTCAGAAAAAATGTAGAATTTAAACATTATCCAGAATACAGAGACCCAGATTTAGAGGATTCCCACAACGGATGTGAGTCCCATAACTTCAGGTAGAGATAAGATACCCTGGGGCAAGAAACTGGGAGTATTGAACATTTCAACTATAAAAGATAAGTTTAATAAAAAGAGCACTTAATACCTCTATAGGTTTGTCCATGTTCCATGATTTTTCCTCCTTTTGGGAAAACCAAAAATTCAAAAGAATGCTTGGCAGAGAACTAGGTATGCAGCAAGCAAAATAATACACCCAGAAAGATAAACATGATTTCTAGCTAGAAAAAATTCCATAGAATAAAAAAATAAGCTTAATTGCTTTTTGATACATACATACTACCAAAAGTAGGTCTATAAACATGAGTAAATTTACATATAAGATAATGCTAAGAGAAAGATGTTAAGTTGTTTCAATTTATAGACAGCCGGGCTCCCTTCAGGGCACTAGAACTATAACACAGGAAACCACAGAGAACAAACTCCAAATACATGGCAGCCTATTGTGAATGAACTCAGCAAGGTTGTTCATTACCTTATATTTAGCAGACAGATTGCCCTGAGGTCAGAAAGCTCCCCACACCCTCCTAGCTTCCCGTTAGCTCTATTTTTGTATCTGTTTCTGAAACATACAGATACAATGTTCCTTCTGTCACCTGGGTTCTGGCATTTTACCTGCCTGCAGGTTAGTTAGCAGAATCCCTTGCCTTCCATCTGCCATTCCAGAGAGCATGGTGGTAGTGGCCATGTAATGCTTCCTGTATAATCTGTCATATATATATGGTGGATCCCAAATGTAGATTTCTTGTGCCCAGTTTTTAAGAATAATCATCAAATCAAAAATATATATATATATGCTTATACCATGTCTTAAATAATCTCACTTCCAGATATCCCACACAACATTCACTATTTTCCTTAAAGCTCCTCTACCATCTGTCTGTATCTCATTTGCTGATAACAGCAACCACACAGTCGTTGAAACCAAAAATCTCAGAGTTATCCTTGACCCTTTGCCATTTGTAACCTTAATAGTACAATCAAGTAGCTCTTACATCTTGCTGAACTTAATTATTCAGTACCTATCAAATACAGCATGTGTCATCATCTGCATCTCCTTTAGCTGCGATATTCATTAATTTCCATGTAGTCTGTGGCCTGACCTTGTAATTATTCTTCCTGTTTCAGGTTTTTCCTGAGTGCGTCTTCTCACATGATCAGCTATCTTTCAACAGTCAGATACGATTAGTTTGTTTCAAATCTCACCATTGAAAGCATCGTCTTATTCAAAAAACTGTTAACTCACTCTGTAACTTGTGCTTACCTTTCTCAAGCCCCGATCTTGCCACTACTTCGCTTCAGTGTGTTCCAGAACTTCTAGAAGTTCTGGGATCATACTATATGGTTTTTACTTTTCTATGACTTTTAACTGACTCTGCCCTTGGGTTTGATGAATTTTCCCCTTATTAGCTGCTTTTATCTATCTTTTTAATTCCTGATGAACATTCTCTGATTTTCTAAAATGTTTGCTGTCTACTTCAAACAGTTAATGACCTCTCCTATGCAATACTCCTATATCTTTCACACACATTGATGAACACAAAAACTACATCTTGTGGTAGCTATTCATTTACATAATTGTTCTAAGTCCTCCACTATCACATGAGACATGAAATAAAAGGACCACATTTTAAGGACTTCGTGTCGCCAGTATTTTGCTCACTTCCTGAGACAAGGAAAGCAACTGGACTATCAGTGATTTGATATTAACTGAGATATTCTTTCTGCCAGATAATGGCACATTATAATAGTGTAAAGGTGGTTTTGAATCATGAGAGCACCTTATGTTCTATGTTGGCAAATGGGAAAACTGGTGGTCCTAGACTTTCTAAATATCCCTTCATCAACAACTACAGTCCTCTTCCAGTGTAATCAAAGATAGCACGTTGTCTTAATTTTCATCAATACTGTGCTTCCTTTCAAAAAGTAGCACAGTGTGGAAGTATAACATCACGTCCAAAGGATCCCTGTGTGCTGAATCTTAAATGGGTACAAAAGAAATTATTTTGAGACATGGACAATAGCATTTCATGATTGCTTTTATTGACAGACAGAAGTTCAAAACCTCCTTTTTTTCTGTTCATATGTATGTATATACATATATATATATATATATACATAATCTGCATTTTGCTTTCATTCTTTCCAGAAACTATTGTTATTCCAAATTTTGCTACCATTCAAAGAATAAGTGTATTAAAATAGTTGAAAGCAACAATTTATATGTGCCAAATCTATATTTTCAGCACCTTAAATGGGGGTAGGGGCTTGAAGAAAAGACTTATGTGTATTTTGGAAGATAATAAAGCCAATTTATCTTTCCCAGCAACAAAAGACAAAGAAAAGAAATAAAACTCGTCTGCAGCTTCATCTTTATCCCATAAAATTGTATCCCATTTTCCATCTTAAAAAAATGACAAAGAAGTGAGAAAAAATAAAGAGCTGTTTTTCTTACATAGGTGATTCTCTTAAATTGTCATAATTTGGAATGTTTGTGACCCTCACCCCTGCACTGCTGTATTTCATTTCACTGCACTTCCATACCTCCTACTTCAAACAAGTTCATCATCAGCACTGATGTCTAAAAATAACTAGATCTCACTTATATTCATTGAAGACTTTGCCATATGGCTTGTATTTTATATTTCTACTTGCATTGCTGCTATATTAATAGATGCCTTTGAAAAATATATGGATAGACCCTTTCTAACCCACTGGCCATTCATCATTCCAGGTTTCCTTCCTCCAAAGACAAATTCACTACACTATACATCACCCCACATACATTTATTATCATCTACAACTATACCTCCTCAGAAAACTTAAATTCCAAAAAACTGCATCATGGCTATAACATCCCATTCCTCTCTCATACTCTAACACACAGCATTAATTCTTCCTCTCTAGATAAATAGATTTTGTGAGACATCACTCCAAACTTTTATTCATCAGCATACCCAAACCTCTCATTCCATTTGCTTTTGTAGGTACCAAGAATAGGCTGCCCCAAGATGGGCCACTTTGGCATGAAATTACCCTGAGCTGAAGATTTTCAAAGTCCTACAGCCTCAAGCGAACCTTTCGTCCCTCCATTAAGTACATACAGTAATCTAAACTGGGGGCCTCTCCCAGAATATGGTTATCAGCAGAGATAAATTTTATCCAAGTGACCTATCTGTATGACAGGGCAAATACTTAATTACTATACAACTGTTCTTCTTCTTATTGCCCTGTGAACTGCATTCTTCCCTCTGAAGTCCCCGACCCCTAACACCTTCTCTTTAGCTCAGGATTGCTTCTAGACCTCATTGTACCTGACTGTCTTTGGAATTTCCATGTTTATATGGATTCCCTGTTTGCACACTATTGTATTTGGTTTTCTCCTGTTAATCTGTCTCGTGTCAATTTGATACTTATTCCAGCTAGAAGGACTCTCGAGGGGGACAGAACTTCTTCCTACTGGACACTTTCCTTCTCATCCATTTTGCAGTTCTCCTGCTTTGTTTCCAACTCTTCTGCTTCTGTGCCTGAGCTATAGAACCCCACTGGGGGAAAGCATAGCTGTAGGGATTCATAGTACTTAAACTGTATCTCAGTTTTCTGAGCTCTAAAATGTGGGTAATAAAATGTATTTCATTTTATTGTGTTGTTTGGAGGAGTCTATAACCCAATTATGGGAAAAGTTTCATCAGCCACCTGGCACATAGTAATCACCTAATAAGTGTTAGCTATTATTATGAGAAACGCTATTCAAAGAATAGCATTCCACAGGTAGAAACTGACTATGACACTTAATAGTTATTTGATTCCCACCTCATAAAAATTATGCATTTTTTCTTTAACAGTGTGATAAAATAACAATAGCAAGTACTCATTCAAATGGTTTCTGTAAGAATTAAATAAGAATATTTATGTCAATAAGACCATATTAAGATCATTAAAATTTGCATTTAGAAAAGTGACTGAACCACTTTTCTAGTCAACACTCAACAAATGTTACTTATTAATAAATTCAATTGACTTACACTTACTATGTTGTCTTTATACAAGATTGGATACCTGCTGCTTAGAGGGGAAAACTGTTAAGGATTATAAATTCCCTGAGAATTCCTATTCTACTTGCAAACACTCTTAAATTAAATTCATCTTCACCACTCCCATCCAAAGGCATAAGAGAAAGAATCCTTCCCATGTCCTTGGTTAATTATCTATGCATGTATCCTCCAAACCAGTAATCTGCTCTTAGAGAGATTCAAAAAATCAATAACCTGAGTCCTTTTAAATTTGAACCTCTTCCTCACCACTGTATCCTCTAATTAATTGCATTAACTTTAAAACTAATGTTTTGCTATTCTCCACTTACTTCAGCAGATTTCTCACACGTTTCTTAGAAGAAAATTGAAAATTCCTTATTTCTTAACATTAGTGTATTGCCCCCTACAGATAAGTAAAACTGCTTTTGCAAAGTAAGTCAACGATTGCCTAAAAATGAATGAGAATATCCCTGTTTACTGAATTGTTTGTGTCTACTTATTTTCACGTTCATCTCCTTCATGAGACTGTAAGCATCATAAAGAAGAAACTGCTGAAACCCAGTAAACTGTTAATAAATTCAAATGCAAACAGTATGTTTTTGTACTTCGTTGGCAGTCTTAAGTAGTTCACATATTTTTATCCTGTAATTCATGCCTCTGACCCACAAGAGATGGCCAATACCTCCATAGTTATTTTCTACTCTTGGCTTTCTTCAACTGCTTTCTTAAAATATAATCTTTTAACATTGCAGCCACCATGAGTTACATAACCAGAAACCAGTCTGTAATAGGAACTTCTTAGACTCTTGCATAAAAAGAATAATACTGAATTAGTACTTTTTTAACATCTGAGAATAGTCCCTTCTTATTCTCTACTACCAGATCACATTACTCCTCAGTCTCCTGTAAACATGTATTGTGATTTCTCTACCTAGAAATCTTCTTTTCCCACTTGACTGTCACCTGCTTGATCTAAAATAATACCTCATATAATGATATGAATTCTTGTTCTCTGCAAATCTTCAAATAATGATTTTACATCACCAGGTCCAGACAAAACCACTTACCTAGGATGGTTAAAACCTAGTTTAAACCTAGGATGGTAAGTGGTTGAAACCACTTACATATGACAGTGGTGACTTTGGGGGCACTGAGGCCTCTGTGGGCAAGATGGTAGCCATGGCTACCTTGCAATGGGATATTAAGATGTTTAAGGATCTCATCAGGTTTTGGAAAGCCCAGAAGTCTTCTGATTATATACACAAGAGACACAAAGACAGAGGGAAAATAAGACAGGCCAGAACTCTGCCCAGACATATTGACACTAGGGCAGACATAGAATGCGGTGACTCCCCAGAGTTTATGTGTGGATAAAGCTCATATGTTTCTATTTGGGGAAACACTGTCTCTAGAGACAGACCTAAAATGCTCAGTGTTGCTGGACTGTTTATCAAATGATTAGCCCAAATAGAATGTTGTAAAAGACCAAGAAATAAAAATGAACTTAGTGTAGACAGACAATCCGACAATTCCTATTGGGCTTGGGCAATAATAAGGTCTGGATTGATAATAATCCAGGCTATTTCAAGATCTCCATTTTTTATTCTTTTCCCTTTGCCATTTACTGTGACATGATGTCCAGATGTATGGTTACTTGGTAATTCTTCTCACCATGTTCATGGGTCCTCATACATACTCACAGACTCAGGTGTATTCTCTGTTTTCCTATCAGTAATCCATAAATTATATTTTTTATTGCTCTGGATTTTAAGCCTCTGTTATTTTCTGGTTTAATATAGTAAAAAATGATACTGCAAATATCCATAGATTTCAGACACTGCATTTCTTCTGCTAACGCAGCTGGGCATCCTTGCATATACTGGAGAGTCACTGTAATGTCATTTGTGCATTTTTTCTCATGTTAAGTAGTTACTTTAACTTACTGATTAATTTTATTGTTTGTTTTGAATTTTTCTTGTTGATTTGCAGGTTCTTCTTAGATATTCTAACCTAAAACTAGTGGTAAATTCTGCCAGTGTATTTATCTGTTAACGTTGTCCATAATGCCTTTAGCAGAAACAGAAAATCCTTCACTTTGATGTAAAGTCATCCAAATGTTGCCTATTTTTTAAAAGTTCATCTTGCTTTTAACATTTCCCCCACCTTTTTCCTTGAACTTTAACCCCTAAGATCTATTTTTGAACTCATTTCATGCCTAAACTCTGAAAATCTAGAATAATGTATTTGTTGGCCACTCACCCTCTTTCCTTTCCCCCTTGGATTCTGAAGGGTGTCTCACTCCTGGATTTTTCCAGCCTGGCACATTTCACCCTCTAAACACTAGTTTTATCATTTTCCTTAAAAATCCACACAATTCATTCTTTCCTTCCCTTTCTTGTTCTTGTTTTTTTCTACTTGTGAACCAGTGTCATTAACTTCAAAATGACCTTGAAAGTTTATAAAAGTAATTATCTTTCATATTCTCCACAACATTCATTTACATATCATCTTGTCCATCTATCCAGGTGTGGTTATCCCTCCTGGGAACAATATGAATGTTCTCTGAAATGAAAATAATGGGTCTCTGGGCCCTGTCAATAAATTTTATTGCAAGAAAACAGTCAACAAAACTAAAAGACAACCTTCAGAGTGGGAGAAGATATTTGCAAATGACACATCTCATAAAATCTATAAAGAACTTATCAAACTTAACACTCAAAAACAAATAATCCAGTGAACAAATGGGCAGAAGACCTGATAGATATTTTTCCAAAGAAGACATACAGATGGTTAACAGACACATGAAA
Source organism: Cryptoprocta ferox (assembly GCA_028646485.1). Taxonomy (NCBI): domain Eukaryota; kingdom Metazoa; phylum Chordata; class Mammalia; order Carnivora; family Eupleridae; genus Cryptoprocta; species Cryptoprocta ferox. The sequence continues at coordinate 50,197,740 of CM053575.1, forward strand.
AAAAATGCTCAACATCACTGATCATCAGGGAAATATAAATCAAAACCGATGAGTTACCACCTCACCCCTGTCAGAATGGCTAAAATTAACAACACAGGAAACAACAGATGTCGGTCAGGATGCGGAAAAAAGGTGAACCCTCTTACAAGGTGGTGGGAATGCAAACTGGTGCAGCCACTCTGGAAAATAGTACAAAGATTCCTCAAAAAGTTAATAATAGAACTACCTTATGACCCAGCAATTGCACTACGAGGTATTTACCCAAAGGATACAAAATTAGTGATTCAAAGGGACACATGCATCCCAATGTTTATAGCAGCACTATCAACAATAGCCAAATTATGGAAAGAGCCAAAATGTCCATCCACTGATGAATGGATAAAGAAGATGTGGATGGAGGTAGAGTGTATTATGCTAAGCAAAACAAGTTAGTCAGAGAAGGACAAATGTCATATGATTTTTTTCATATGTAGGATTTAAGAAACAAATCAGATGAACATAGGGGAAGGAGAAAAAAGAGAGGAGGGCAAACCATAAATGACTCTTAACTATAGAGAACAAACTGAGGGTTGCTGGAGAGGTGGGCAGCGGATGGGATAGATGGGTGATGGGTATTAAGGAGAACACTTGTGATGAGCACTGGGTGTTACCTGTAAGTGATCACTAAATTCTACTCCTGAAACCAATTTTACATTATATGCTAACTAGAATTTAAATAAAAACTTAAAGAAAAAAAAAGAAAACATATGTACTTCAGTTGCATAAAGAAGTAGTTTCTAGCCTATTTAAGTATAAGGACATGTTTTGGGTAAGTTTTTTATCGACTCACATAAGGAATAATTTTGCTTTCAGTAATTGTATATAGAAAAAATACATTTTGAAAACTATATTCATAACAATGTAATAATGAATGAATTGCATATTATTAAGCATAACATTTATATACTTTGAAAAACACTTATATGGATGTAAAATTTTATTCAAACAATCTGAAAAAGATGCTTGATAAATGCAAGGACTTATATATCATTTGCAGTGAGTTTATGGCTCTCTAAGCTTCAGGAGCCCATAGGTTGGAAACGACTGATATAATGGATTTTTTTTTGTCCTCTTGATCTCTGCCTTTCATCACCCCCCAAATCTTCTTTTCCTCCTTTTACTTAATTATCAATGAATCTGTTTTGGCACTATATTAAATAAATAAATGAACAAACAAACAAATAAATAAATAAATTATATTTACAGCAAAATAAATGTGATAGTCTAATTTTATGCCCATAGAACTAAAATCATTTTAAATAAGTGATACATGGTCTTAGGGATTGAGAGAAATTAAGGTGTTCTGTGACAACTATTACTCTAATTGAAAGAGATTCGTCTTGATTATAATTGCATCTGAGTTTGATTTTACAGAAGTTACCATATAATTCTACTAGGTTATGTTGCAAGTCACATGGAGCTAGTATATTTCTTGACAGACATTTAGACCACAACCAGCTTGCTCCATTTAGCTCACATGGACATAACTTTAGCTAATGAAAATGGGGATTAAAGTTTGCATCCAAAGGCATATGAGCTAATCATATCTAAATACTCTGTGGTGTTTACCATGACAGAAAATCTTGTCTCAGTTTTTAAAGCTATTGTGCAACTTGCCACAAATAACGTGTTGGCTATTTCAGGGGTGTCTGGGTGGCTCAGTCGGCCAAATTGATCCAACTCTTGATTTCCACTCAGGTCATGATCTCCCAGTGAGTTCGAGCCCTGCCTCATGTTCTATGGTGACACCATGGAGCCTGCCAGGGATTATCTGTCTCTCTGTCTCTCTCTTTCTCTCTTTCTCTCTCTCTGTCTCTGTCTCTGTCAAAAATAAATAAACATTCAAAAATTTTTAATAAAAAATAAAAAATAATGTGTTGGATGTCTTAGAGCTAAGAGATAAAATTATCCCTACAAATTATTCCATAAATTATTTCCTAAAATTAAAGTTAAGCTTAGTTTCTTGAGAAATCCTATTGAGAATGATTAACCCTAAATTTATTTAGCCAAAATTTAGTGATGCTTAGAAGTGTTCCTGATTCCTTTCTGTTGTTCCATTTTGTCATCATGGAAATATAGAATAAATGTAGAACAAGAATACTGAATTTTAGAGTTTATTTAATTCAAACTTTTAGTTAAAATTTGGGGAAATAACATCGAATGGCTCTTCAATACATAACTTTTAAAATAAAGAGCGTATCTTGACAATTTTATTGTTATAAAATTATTCAATATAAGCTAATGAAACACAAAGGTATATAAGTCATAAAATAGTACATATTTTAAAAGCTCCCCATCTAACCTAAGAGATTTCAATGTTCATATATGTGATATTTATCTCCAAAAACCTTTTGCTAACTTACATTCATATTAAAAGCATAAACAAGTCTCTGTATCTTAACGTACTCAACAACACTGAATCCTGATAACCGTAATTTATTTTTCTAGTTGTGTACCAAATATTAAGTTGTATTTGACCTATTCTTTTAAATTGTGTAGTTATTTAATCTTAAATGAGATTAAACATGTTTTAATACCTATTGACCATTTTGGTTTCTAACTACTGACAATTTTAATTCTATATCTTGTTTTTATAGGTTTTTATTGTCTTTTGTCATATTGATTTATAAATATATTTTGCCTGAGTAACTAATTCTGTCATGTGTTGAATTACAAATGGTTTAAGAGTTTGATATTTCTTATTTTTATGTATCTTTATATGTGTATGTGTGTCTGTGTCAATTTTTGATTTTCATTTTATGAACTCTCATTTCCTGTCCTTACTTGGAAGGTATAGCTTATTAAGAAAAATCTTTTTTTTTAGGGGCTCCTGGGTGGCTTAATCGGTTCAGCATCCGACTTCGGCTCAGGCCATAATCTCACAGTTTGTGTTTTGGAGCCACTTTGGGCTCTTGCTGACAGCTCAGGGCCTGGAGCATGCTTCAGATTCTGTGTCTCCCTCCTTCTGTCCCTCCCCCGCTAGCACTCTCTCTCTCTCTCAAAAATACACATTAAAAAAATTTTTTTTAATTTTCCTTAATTTTACCGTTTCATTTTTATGTGTATGATATTGATATAAGTATAAAGATTTTAGAATATTGTAATATTTGTATTTGTGTTAGAAATTAAGTTATAAGGCAGGGAGAAGTGGATTAAATAGGTGATGGGGATTAAGAAAGGCACTTGTGACGAGCACAAGTGATGAATCACTAAATTCTACACCTGAAATTAACATTGCACTGTATGCTAACTGGAACGTAAATAAAAACTTTAAAAAAAAGAAATCTGCTATTGATTTAGCTCTGAATTTGCTAAATGACTGGTAAATAATCCATATTTTCTTTAAAATTTTAAATGTCACTAAAAATTCATTAAATTTATTCGTTGGTTTTTTTCTATGTATCTAGTGCTATTTCTGTACTTAATATCTCCTATATTGAGATGTGCGGGTATATTCTGTTCATTTTTCTTATTGTATAGAATACTGTTGCTTTATATATATATATATATATATATATATATATATATATAATTAAGTTTAGAAACTATTCACAAACATTACTGGAAATGTTTCTTTTTAATGTTTTTTTTTTTTTTTTGAGGGAGAGAGAGTATGTACATGCGAGTAGAGTAGGGGCAGAGGGAGAGAGAAAGAGAATCCCAAACAGGATCCAGGCTCAGTGCAGAGCCCTATGCTAGGCTCAATCCCAAGGCACCATGAAATCATGACCTGGGCCGAAATCAAGAGTAGGACGCTCAACTGACTGAGTCACCCAGGCGCCCCTTAATTCTTTTATCTCTCTGACTTTTAATATTCCCCAAGAAGCTTTAAAATATTTGTTAAATTAAAAATATTGTCATTTGTTTTGTCACAGTGACACTATGAAAGTGTTTTAGGAGAACAGATACAGTTACATAAAGAATATATTTCTATTTCAGGTGTATGTCCTTACAAGCCCCATAAAAGTGTTAATGATTTCTACATGTGTTTATGTACATCTATATCTACAGGTGCTGCATTTGTAAATAGGATTTGTCATTCTAGTTTGCTTTCTAATGGTATTTTTGAATGTAAATAAATGAACACTTATTTTTAGAATGTGTTATTTGCTGAATGCTTATAATTTCAACAAACTGTTAGAAAAAGTTATTGAATATTACATTTAGAATAACTTTGAGGTAAATAAGAACATTACCTTCTTCAATCTTACATGAACATTTTAATTAATTTCTTAATTCATTTTTTGGACTAATAAAGAAATAAAATTAAATTATCATCCTATAGTGAAAATTCATGATTTTTCCATATTTTAAATAAAATTATGATACAGTCTATGAAAAATCCGTTTTTATACACATTGTTGTTTTAAACTCTCTCTCTTTGATTAGAAGTTGAATGGAAAAATTTATTCCCTAATCAATTTGGATTGGTGATTCGACTCACGTTTACAAAGTAAAGGCGCATGAATCATCAACTGTATGTTTTGAACCAGATTCATTTAGAGTATAGCCTCATTTACATTATAAAAATAACTTCCAAGTTTTCAATCATTTGACCATTTTTCTTGTTTTCAAGTTGTGAATTCTTACCTTTTGATGTACATTTAAGTGGATTTTATATGGAAGTGGGAACAAGGACCAATATGATATGTAAACCTGATGTCATATTACCCTGAAAGATTGAAAGTTATTTTTATTATCAGTCCACTATGTCATTTATGATTGTTCATATCTTGAGTTTCCAAAGTATAAGTAAGGAGTTCAAAGGAATCTAATAACAAACATACATTTTCCCTAGGTAGAGTTCTTCACCAATTCTTCTATCTCTATTTTATACATTTTCTGAAAGATTGAAATTTAAGAGGTATCAATTTATACATTTATATTTGCTATCAATCAGTTGATGTCATATACATCCATACGTATTAATACATTTTATATGTCTGTCAAAACAGGACTGCCTCTTCAAGAATCCATGCTATGGAGATTGAATCATGGGATTAATGATTCAGAATCTCCAATAATAGAAGAGGGGAGAGGACTGTGAATTAGAAAAGTTAGAGAAGTCCTTTAAGGAGATGAAATGCTTACCACATTTTCTCTCAGAAAATTATGGACAGAGTTCCACAAAGCAATAAAGATCAGTTCTATCTAGTAGCATATGCATGAATATTTTTCCTAATATGGTGACGAGGATGAGAATGGTGAAGATGAGTTGTTGCTAGAAAAAGAAAAAAAGCTAACAGTATATTCTCGCTCTTCAAGATCCTCATGAATGACAATTGCGCATGGCTTGCAGTACAGACTAGGTTTACTTTCCCAAATGTCTAGTTATCTGACCTACCATTAATTATTAAGTAACACATATTTTCCCCATCAATAGGAAATGCCCCTATGAAAAAAGAAAAAGCTTGTCTTGCTGATATTTATTAAATCCATACAAGAAAAAAGAAGATCCAGTAAAGTAGATCAGTGAAACATATATTCTACACAATAAAGGACATCAATTTCTGTAAGACTTAAATTAAGATGGTCACTTTAGTAGTCATTTAGAGATATGTAAAAAAATGATAGAATTTCTTCTGAGAAGCAGGAAACAGTTGTCTGTTGATGTATTATTAAGAAGAGAAGGGAGATGATGCTTTGGAATGACACATGATCAAACTACAAACCAGCCTGAAAATACCACTTAAGGTTAGAGACCAACTGTAATGTCTATGTTGATCAAGGCAACCACACCAAGTGGTGATAAAATTGTGCCTCCAGTGATGAATGTACACTGTGGGTTTGGAAGACTCCTTGTAGATATTCCTTGCAAGTTAAACTTTTCTGAACAAGTGTGAGTATTATTTTTCTTGGTCAGAAATGATAACGATATGTGGTGAATGACTCTACTATCAGAACTTCCAACATTATATTTAAATTGAGAAACTTCAATTAAGTTTAAGCCAATTAACTTCCTTAAATAAATATATTGCTTCCCTCTCCCTGCCTCAAGTTGTTTACATGTAAACCATTTGTGTCTGTTTAATGTAAAGTGTTTTATTCCCTCTTCATGGAGAACCACTTCTGAATCCTGCCTAAAATCTGTTGGGTCTTCACACTGTAGATGATGGGGTTCATCAGGGGTGGGAAGATGATGTAGATGTTGCCCCTGAGGACATGGACAATAGGAGAGAGGTGTTTCCCAAAGCGGTGCACCATGGTGAGACCAATGATTGGGATATAAAAAACCAGAACAGCCCAGATGTGGGAGACACAGTTCTGCAAGGACTTGAGCCGCTCCTCCCGGGATGCAACAGATCAGATAGAATGCAGGATCAGAATGTAGGGTACAATTATTAACACAGAATCAAACAAAAGGATACAAATCACCAGAGCCAAGGCATAGAAACTGTTGAAGCGGATGTCAGAACATGCGAGTCTCAGTAGGTCTTGGTGGAGGCAGAGAGAGTGAGAGAGGATGTGGGAACGGCAATAGTGAAAAAACTTCAGGCGGATTATGGGAGCAATGATGAACACACAACTCCTAACTAGAATTCCCAGTCCAGTTTTGATGATCCTGGCACTGGTTAGTATGGGTGTGTATCTCAGGGGATTACAGATTGCTGTAAAGCGATCAAAAGCCATGGCAAGAAGGACTCCAGACTCTGTGAGGGACAGACCATGGATGAAGTAAGTTTGGGCAATGCAGGCATCCAGGCTGACTTCCTGGCTCAGGCCCCACAGGACCCACAGCACTGTGCGTACCGTGGACAGCCCCATGCACAGGTCGGTGAGGGCCAGCATGGCCAGAAAGTAGAACATGGGCTCATGTAGGCTTGGCTCTGTCCAGATCACACGCAGCACCAGGCAATTCCCTAAGAGGACCATAGCACAGATACAGGAGAAAGGAATGGAGAGCCAGGGATATTCTCGTTCCAAGCCAGGGAAGCCTGCTAGGAGAAAGGTTGAGGAATTGGTGTCATAAGCAGGGAAAGCAGGCATGGATAATTTGAGGTATTTTCTCTATGATTCAGCACTTGTGTCCATTCGGTAGATAACTTTCACACAGCCTGTCTTCTAACACAGGACCAATCTGAGCAAAAATGGTATATGTATATAATACAGAATTCTTTCAATTAAAAAGTCACATTCCCTATTTTTCACATCTGTTATCCAAGTACATCTCCACATTCAAGAATGTTATATTTCTACTTAGTAAAACATTGAGGGTAGACAAAGGAAAAAGTGTTCTTAAATTTTGTCTTTCCTCAAACAACTAGAGACTATGATAAATTTTGGCTTCCTACATATACATTAATCTATCAGAGTATTTCTGAAAAGTAGTTACCCTTCACCTTCAGAGTGTGATTCAGTCTTTCTCTTCATACATCCTGTGATTCACTCTGTCTCTTTTATCTGGAAATCCCTGTTCAAGTCTTAACTCACTTGCCAAAATTCAGGTATATTTGTTTCTCTGCCCCCAGGAAAGCAGATTGTATCTTTGTAAGTGCTTGCATCAAGAGAGAGCTAGAGGGCTGTGATGTTCACCATCAGGAAGGAGATTGGTATAAATGGACACCATGTCCCTAGATATATTCTGTTCACATTTCAAAGAGAATGATCAAAACATCTATCATCTGACTGCAATCTGAAATTTTCCATGGGGAGTACATTTGTTTTATTTAACAAACATATTTATTTGATGTTCTGGATTGTTCGAACACTGTTTCAGGTATTAAAAAATATCAGGGGAACTAATATAACACTATACATTTGATATACTTAAAATAGATAATATCACACAAATTCTAAGTAGCAGGTGCTATTATGAGCCATGCTTTATAGATGAATAAATTGAATTCAAGAGAGGTTAAGCAACTTGGTAAAGACACACAGTAAGTGAAGATTTGACCCCTTGCAAACTGACTCCAAGTCCGATGCTCTTAACTGTCCTGCTTCAGTTTCATTGCAATCAACTTTTTCTGCCTATTGCTTCTATGGCATGAGGTTTAAAGACTTCAGAGGTTCTCTCTAATCTTTAAAATGTTATTAAAAATATCTCATTTATCAGTTCTATTTGCCTTCAACAAGATCATCAGTGAGCCTAAGATCCTCTATCATATTTGCTTTCTTCACAAACCAGCCTTTCAACTCTCATCACCTACCACAGAGTGGACACTCTCTGTTTCTTGTATTGCTCCAGAGACTTTTCAATGTTGGTGAGCAACTGCTTTCCATCAGTAACAAACTTTCTCAATTAGTCTCTCCCCCTACCACAGCTTCATTGAGATATAATTGACTTATAACATTGTGTAAGTTTGAGGTGTATAACATGTTTGTTTCATACATTTACATATTGCAAAATGGCTACCGCAATAACACCAGCTAACATCTCTGTCCTGTCACGTAATTACCATTGTTGTTTCTTGTGGTGAGAACATTTCAGGTCTATTCTCTTAGCAACATTCACATGTATGATACAGTGCCATTAGCTATAATCACCATGCTACACATTGGATCCCCAGAAATTGTGAATTTTATAACTGGGAGTTTGTACCTCTTGACTAATAACTCTCCATTTGTCTTACCCACCAACTCCTGGGAACAACCACTCTACTTTGTTTCTGACTTCAGCTTCATTAGATTCCACATATAAGGGGTATTGTACAATATCTGTCTTTTTCTGTCTGACTTATTTCACTTAGTATTATGTTCTCAAATTTTATCTAAGTTGTTACAATGACAGGATTTTCTTCTTTCTTATGGCTGAATAATAGTTTATTATTCATTAATATTTATTTATTATAATATTATTTGTAGTAAATATATATTCAATACATATATCATGCCTTGTGTCTTCGTTCATCTGTAGACACACAGGTTATTTCCATGTTGTGGATCATGCTGTGATAGACATGGGTGCAGATATTGTAACTACTCAGTTAAATTTATTCCTAAGTATTTTATTGTTTTTATGCTATTGTAAATGGATTGCCTTCCTCCCTTCTTTCTCAAATGTTTTGTTGTTAGTGTATAGAAATGCAACTGTTTTCTGTATATTGATTTATATCCTGCAACTGTACTGAATTTGTTGATTAATTCTAGCAGGGCTTTTTTGGTTTTTTTGTTTTTTGGGTTTTTTTGGTGAAATCTTCAGGATGTTCTCTATATGGGATCATATCTGTAAACAGAGACAATTTTATTTCTCCTTTCTTATTTGGATGCCCTTTTTTTTCTTGCCTGAGTGCTCTGTCTAGGATTCTCAATTATATAGAATAAAAGTGGGGAGCATTGGCACACTTGTCTTATCCCTGATCTTTCACAAAAAAACTCAGCCTTTCACCATTGAATATATTATTGACCATGGGTTTGTCATAAATGGACCTTGTTATGTTGAAGTATGTTCAATACTCAATTTCTTGAGAGTGTCTACCATGCAAGGATAATGTACCTTGTTAACATGCTTTTTCCTACATCTATGGAGATGAGCATATGATTTTACATTCTATTCTATTAATGTGGTATATTACATTTATTTATCTAAATGTAATTGATTTGCATAGGTTGGCTCATCCCTAAATCCCAGAGTTAAATCCCACTCAATCATGATGTATGCTCCTTTTAATATATTGTTGTGTGTTCTTTGTGTTCAGTGTGCTCATATATAATCAAGAATTTTTACATCTGTATTCATCAGGAATATTGGTCTATAATTTTCTTTTCTTGTACTGTCCTTATCTGGCTTCAGTATTAGGGTTATGTTGGCCTTGTAAAATGAGTTTGGGAGTGTTCCTGCCTCTGCAGGTGTTTGAAAGAGTTTGAGAAGGATTGGCATTAATTCTTCTTTAAATATTTACTGGGATTCACCAGTGAAACCATCTGATCCTGGACTTTTCTAGTATGGAATGGTTTGGATTACTGATTACATTTTCTTACTCATTATTGGTTTGTTCAAATTTTCTCTTTCTTCATTATTCAGTCTTAGTAAATTTTAAGTTTTTAGGAAGTTATCCATTTCTTCTATATTATCCAGTTTGTTGTTTCTGTGATATCAGTTGTATGTCTCCTCCCTCGTTTCTAATTTTATTTACCTGAATCTTCCCTCTTTTTTTCATAGTCTAGCTAAAGATTTGTAAATTCTGTTTATCTTTAAAAAAACAGTTCTTAGTTTTATAGATCATTTCTGCTTTTTTTCATCTCCATTTCATTTATTTCTGTATGATCCTTGTTCTTTCTTTTTGCCAACTTTGGGCTTAGTTTGTTCTATTTCTAATTCTTTGAGATGAAAAGTGAGGGTTTTGTTGGAAATATTTCCTGTTTCTTAATGGTGGCATTTTTGGCTATAGACTTGCCTCTTGGAACTGCTTTTGAATTATTGTATAGGTTTTATCTTAATATTTTAATGTTTATTTATTCATTTTGACAGGGAGAAAGAGAGAGAAAGAAAGAGAGAGAGAGAGAGAACACAGCAGGGGAGCAGCAGAGAGAGACGTAGAGAGAGAATCCTAAGGAGGCCCTGCACTGTCAGCACAGAGCCAGACTCAGGGCTCTATCTTATGAACTGCCAGATCATGACCTGAGCCGAAATCAAAAGTTGATGGCTCAACTGAATGAGCCACCCAGATGCCCCCTAGTGTCCTCATTTTATTTTATTTAATTTTTAAAATATGTTTTAACATTTATTTACTTTTGAGAGAGAGAGGGAGTCACAGTATCTTAAGCAGGTTCCAGGCTCTGAGCTGTCAGCACAGAGCCCGACATGGGGCTTGAACCCACGAACTGTGAGATCATGACGTGAGCAGAAGTCAGATGTTTAACCAACTGAGCCACCCAGGTGCCCCTATTGTCCCCATTTTAGATGAGAAAACTGATATAAGATTAAGTATCTTGACCAAGGACACAGTACTCACAGGGACTGGAGAAGGGTTTTCAATCCAGAAAATCTGGCTTTGTAAGCACATTCTTTATCTCTGTGGTCTACAGCCTATGAAAAGATACGATCCTTAAATATATCTAGAAATTAAATTAGATAATAGAAGTACTCTAATTCAGAGAATTGAATAATGGTAAGATTCCTAGTACATAGTAAATGCTAAAATAATGCTCAGTAACATTTTGTTATGAAAATAAAGACTCCAAATTCAAGCGGTTTATAAGGATATCAACTTTATACAAATCGATTATGACTTATAAACAATGTTTTATTGGTTAGCACCCACACTTTTTGAATCCTGATGGCATGAGTTCAAATAAAAAGAGAAAAGTTATAGCTGAAATGAAGGGAAATGAAATGAAATTTTATGTTAATAACAGTAGCCTGTTTTAAATAGGATATATCTGCCACCGTTCAAAAAAACATGTAAAAACCAGTTAGGGAGGAAGCAAACTACATGTTCCTGGATTTCTTTGTCCAGTGCTCATTTCTAAATCTCCCTAAATGAAGGAATTATTTTTATAAACTTGCACTTGCAAGCATATTCAAAATTTAGTGGAGTGGAGCCTCTGCTCTAAACATACTTCTCATGGGTTTTCTCTCATTCCCCCAAAGGAGCACAGCCCCTATATGTAGCAGTACTTACTCTCAGAACCTCCCAGGGTTCAGGATTTACTCCAGTGACTCCTAGACCTGTATAAATCTTGCTTCTTCTAGAATGTCCATGCCACTGTGACAAAAGAGAAAAGAACGAGATCCATTTTCAAGATTGGCAAGACCATCTCTGCTGTGAGTGACAGTTGTTCTTTATTAAGTCCATGAAATGTACATATAGGGATGGACAACATGACTGAGAAATGACTTCTATAAATGACTGTCTTATGTAATAAGCAGAGGATAATCTTACACCCTACGGCAGTGAGTTGCCATTTATTTCACCAGGTTTTAAAGGCAAATACTCGAATGTGTTTTCCTTTTCTATTTGGTATACTTAAACTGCCTTCACAAGCCAGGGATTTTCTCTGTTATTTGTAGTATGAAGCACTGAGTAGAAAGTGACAGTGAGATTATGGATATGGACACAGATTCCTCTGATGGGGCCAGGGATCTAATAATAAGGTTTCATATGTAGGCATACATATGCCTGTCTCCATTTCAGAGCAAATGCAGCTCCTGAAAAAATACAAGCATTGAACTTATATAAAATGAGTTGCTGTGCTAAATTCGATCTTTTCTTCAAACTTTATATTAAGGCGGTGGAAAACACATATGATTCTTAATAAGCTGTTAAATATATATATATATATACATATATATGTATATATATATATATAATTTTTTCCTGAGAGGTATTTATCTTTATAGATCCATGTCTGTTCAACCTGATTCCAAAATCAGTAACTCCACCTTTCTCCTTACGGGTTTCCCTGGCCTGGAACGGGAATATCCCTGGATCTCCATTCCTTTCTCCTGTATCTATGCTATGGTACTCTTAGGGAATTGCCTGGTGCTGCATGTGATCCGGACAGAGCCAAGCCTACATGAGCCCATGTTCTACTTTCTGGCCATGCTGGCCCTCACTGACCTGTGCATGGGGCTGTCCACAGTGCACACGGTGCTGGGGACCCTGTGGGAGGTCAGCCAAGAGATTGGTCTGGATGCCTGCATTGCTCAAACCTTCTTTGTTCATGGTCTATCATGCATGGAGTCTGGAGTCCTTCTTGCCATGGCCTTTGATCGCTTTACAGCCATCTGCAATCCTCTGAGATATACATCCATCCTCACCAATATGAGAATCATCAACATTGGCGTGGCCATTTTAGGGAGGAGTTTCCTGTTCATTACTGCTCCCATTGTCCGCCTAAAGTTCTTCAATTACTGCCATCCTCATATCCTCTCCCATTCCTTCTGCCTGCACCAAGACTTACTTCGGCTCGCCTGCTCTGACATCCGCTTCAACAGCTTCTATGCGTTAGCCCTGGTGATCTGCACACTGTTTTTGGATTCAGTGCTCATTCTCATCTCCTATATCTTGATCCTGCATTCAGTCTTGACTATTGCATCCCGGGAGGAGCGGCTCAAGTCCTTGCAGACTTGTGTCTCCCACATCTGTGCTGTTCTGGTTTTCTATATCCCAATTATTGGTTTGACTATGGTGCATCGCTTTGGAAAGCACCTCTCTCCTGTGGTCCATGTCCTCATGGGCAATATCTATATCCTTTTCCCACCCTTGATGAACCCTATCATCTACAGTGTCAAAACCCAACAAATACGTAGCAGGATCCAGAGATGGTTCACTAAACAGAACTGAGTGCTAGAAGTTAGTGTGTTCTAAGAAAGGGAAGTTAGTATTTGCAAGAAGAATGACGAATAATGATTTGTACCAGAAATAATAAATGTATATGTAATATTTAACATACTAGAGACGTATTTATAGTCATTTCTTAATTTAGTTTCCCAAATCCAGAGAAATAAGCAGAGAAAGTGTTACTGAGCTCATTCCCTAATTTTAAAATTAAGTATAATGTTATACACAGTGAATTCTGTTCCATAGTGTGTCAGTGATCACTTACTTGGGAAGTTACTAAGTTTACAGTACCATCTGTGCTTTTTGAATTCTAGTTCAGCATATGATTTTATTTTTCATATAACTGATATGTCTGTACATTTACTTATATGGGACAAGTAGCCTATACATATTATTACCATGTATCACAAATTGACTCTGTTGAGTTTGTTGAGAAGGAAAATTTTACTCTGTCCTCCAAGGCTCTTTTAAACTAGTCTAATAATTACACTGGCATGAGACAGATTAACAGGAGAAAAAAATTGAATTAATGCATATAGAGGTCCATAGTAAAATTAAGACCAGAGGAAATGACCAAGGCATGAAGTTTCTATACATTTTAGACAAAGAAACATGTATCTGTGAGGAATTGACAGGACAAAGAAAACTTATGTTCAGGAGCTTCCATTAGTAAAGAATTCTAAATGTGGACTAGAGTTGGGGCTGGAGTAATAAATTAGTAAAAGTTACAAGATTTATGTATATAGGCTACTTTGGCCCAGAATTCCCTGTCTCTGATGATAAGGATGTCTCTTTACCTCTAGATGCAGAGAAGGTACCTTTCATATGGGAGATATGCTTCCTGCTTTCTGGAGACAAAGAGTCAGTATTCTTGCACTGGCTATTTCTTAAATCAGTTTAACTCAACATAATCTTTATGGCATTGTGGCATAGTTTGGGACAGCCTTCTCTAGGTCCCTATAAGGTCATTCACACCTCTTCGGTATATGTTTAAGCAAAGTGTCTGGAAAGCCCATTCTGTCTCACCTAATAGAATGCAGGATTGGTAGATTAGATTACACAGCTTTTTTTTTTTTTTTATGATTATTATTATTTTTTTTAACTTTATAGTTTATTGTCAGGTTAGTTTCCATATAACACCCAGTGCTCTTCCCCACAAG
>CM053575.1:50212664-50271974 GCA_028646485.1 Cryptoprocta ferox
GACAGGTATCAAAATATATGTCTGGTAAATGGAACCAGAATATTCCTAGCATTTTGGGTAGGATGCAGGTACTGAGAGCAATGTCTGTTGCTCCAAGCATTGCCAGGAAGAGATACATGGGCTCATGGAGGCTGCGTTCAGATTTGATGATGACCAGGAGCAGGGAATTCCCAAACAGAGCAATGACGTACATGGCACAAAAAGGAATTCCAATCCAGAACTGCACAGATTCCAAGCCAGGGATCCCGACCAGTGTCAGCACCAGGGGCATGAAGACTGTGCCATTGAGCTTGAGCATGTTGGTTTTAGAGACCATTGGTTTAGAGCTTCTGATTCAAAGTGGCAGTATGCATTGAGTGTTTGTCTTCTGTTTTCTCTTCTCACCTACATTCATATGATCAGAGGCTGAATGTGGTTTCCATGGCATTTTGTCAGTCATATTCATTTTTTGATGGGGCGATTAAATGGGTCCAAGAACGCAGATAGGTTCCCTGGATGTTTTGTTTCAGAATTTACTTCTCTTTTCTGTCTTTTCAACATCCCCTCCTGCTGGCTGTTTCTCTCCATTTCTGTCTCTGTCTACCTCTTACACACACAGGCACACATAATTACATACTAAGAAGCATCTGCACACTCACTATTGACAGAAAACACATTTGTCTTAATAGAATGGCTTATGATTGTATATTTTCAATTTATAAATGTCTCACTAAATAGAAGTTTGGTTTTTATTGTTAATAGGATATGGCTATTTAACTGATGGGTAACCTGCAGTCACCTATAGATTCTCTTTATTGTACTTACCCAAGAAGCATTTAGTCAAGTGGTCAAGAAAAATGAAATGAAAGGAATAGCATTTCAGGTGCTTACAGGATTAGATAAGGACTTTTAAGTTAGGGTCCCTAATATCAAGGAGTCCATAACTGAACAATGCCATATTACCCGTATCACATTGCAAATATACATAATAAGCATAGAGATATGATGTGACACAGTGTTTCATCCTTACCTTTATTCCAGAAGTGGATGCCAAGGATTTTTTTCTCCAGAAACTTGAATAAAATAAAATATTTTAGAGGGAGAAAATAAACTTGATACATGAATGAAAATTTCTTGTGAAAGTTTAGAACTGCAAATTTTGATATAGGAAAATTCTTATCTGGTAGAATAATGCCAAAAAAGTAAAAGTTGTTTTGCCTTTATTTCTCAGAATTTTTTCTATTATTAAAATCTGTTCAATAAATAACTCCTTTATTTGAAAATGGTATGGGAAAAATTAGTGTTAATAATTATTATTTTAGTAAAATATATCAGAAATTATGAGCATGAGGAATATTGACTGGATAACTATATTTCTTCAATGGGATTCAATTTAGGAATATATAATCTTTTGATAAAAATGATGTTTTATATTTGGTATTAATAAGCTTGTTATTCATAACATATAGTCTAATTATTCTCTGCCTCAAGAGGATGGCGTAGACTGGCTCACAATTCTTACTGAATCTTATGTCTGAAAAATTATAAAAAACAATAAGGTTTTCCTGGACAAGGTGATATATAAATGTGTTAAAATAATAGAGCAAATTCACATTATTTGGAATTATACCTTTAATAAAACTGTATGATTTTCCACACCCCACATGCATGTCTCTTCTATTGTATTTCTTCTTTGACTATTTTTTCCTGTACAAGGTACCTTGGATAGTATGACAGTTTTCTCTCCTCAAGTCCATTCATTCTGCTATGGAAGTGTTAGCACATGTTCCAATATATGCATTTACTTGCAATTCCCATTTAAAAGACATTATTATAGGGATGTCTGGGTGTCCCTCAGTCAGTTGAATGACCAACTCTTGATTTTGGCTCTGGTCATGAAATAAATAAATCAATACAAAGTAAAAAGTCATAACATTTTATAACTGGGATACAGAAATAGCAAGGTCTGAGAGATAGCAATCATTCCTTAAGGCTGGATTCTACATTTGATTATGCATGGTGGGTGACCTCACTGTGGAATGGTGTGGTTGGTAAGGAAGCCTATGTAATTCAGGAGAAAGTAATAAACTAATTGGGCTTTACATCCATTTAGTTTTTTTCAATCTAATATTACCATCAACACAACCAATATATATACCAGAGGATGTAGGACTTCTATAAGGGAAAACTTTTATGTCTATTTCTATAAATGATACTGAAATATCAAATTTCTCTGGGCAGGGAGGGGGGAACTGAATGCTTTCCCATTGTTTCAAAGTCTGTCTCCTATTCAGTGCCTGACTCATGTAGATTCAGCCTCTGAACACACACCCCTCCCCCCATTCCCTGTCTCATCTCTGTGATTTTTTTTTTCAGTCTCTTGCTTACTTGTCACTGGAATTTTATCCTCATTGTGTTCTCTTGCCTAATTCACATTTTACTGTACAGACCAAAGTTTTTTTTGAATGAAATAGAAAAAAACTTACACAGCTGTAGCTTTTTATACATCTCAGCATTGAGGTCACAAGAGACTACATAGATTCTGTACTCTGTCCACACACAGAAAGCTTTTGGTGAAGTGGTTCAGATCATGGATTCTGGAAATAGAGTTTGAACTCCAGTACTTACTACTGTGTACATTTTGCCAAGTTACTAAAAGTATTCTGAGCTTCATTTCCCTCAACTAATCAATATGGATAATAATCACTCTTTCTCATATGGAAAAGAAAATTACTTAAAAAATAAGGCTTGAAAATATTATTTGAGAAAAATGTGCCTATGAGAATGTTTACCATATAGGAAGCACTAGGTAACTATGCTATTAATATTATTGCTGTCATTCACTTTAGCCTTTCTTACAAACTTCCTACTAGTAATTAAGAAATGGACTTTGGAGGGTCGGTTTGGCGGCTCAGTCGGTTCTGTCCAACTCTTGATTTCAACTCAGGTCATGATCTCACTGTAAGTTCGAGCGCCTCATTGGGTTCTGTGCTGTCAGGGCAGAACCTGGTTGGAATCCTGTTTCCCTCTCTCTCTGCCCGTCCCCTGTTCCATCTCTATCTCTCTCCCTTAAAAACAAATAAACAAACATTTAAAAAAAGAAACAGATTTTGGAATAGAATATTTTTAAATGCTCCAACACTTATCTTACTTTCCTTTGCTTATATTCTGTTTCTTTCAGATTTTCTGTCATGACTTTACCCTCTAACAAATATCTGTTCATTTTTCAACCCTTAGCTCAAATTCACATCCTCTATGAAACAACTCTTGGTTTCCGTAAGTTGAAGTCCATATTCCTCCTTTTGTTCCCAATGAAAGAGATGGACTGTTTAATGAACACAACACATTGAGAATTAATAAATCAATTAGAGTTTAATTTTCCCTGAATTAATTAAATATTAATAATATACCAATTTAATGCAGATGCAAATCCACTTGCTCTCTTGCCAGGTGTATATATGCAGAGGATAATAGAGGGCTAGTAAAAATGAGAATTACTCTAGGAAAGATGCAAGAATCTTAGTATCTTAACATATAAACTTCATTAGGTTTTATTACAGTGTTATCTTCCTATGTTGACCTGAGAAAAAATACATACCTGTCTTAATTGAAGATTTGAAGAATTTCACTATTGCCAAGCAAAGAAAAGAAAGGGGATATATCCACTAGACCAAGATGAAATCAGTACTATTTTTTTTACACCCGTCATGTCCTAGCTGAAATCTTAAATGAAATATCAATCTTCTTTTCAGAATGCCTGCTCAGAGCTGACACTTACTTAGAGCCCTTCTATACAATTATAATTCCCTACATTCCCTTTACATCCTCTCAACACTTCTCTCTAGATCTCTAGGGTACCTATGAGAATATGACTCACGATCTCCCTGTATGCATGCACCTACTCATGCTTTATCATGGAGAAAGAAACTATTCTCATAGGCAAATATAGAACTAAAATAGTATCAGCATGCAAGCAAGGGCTATGATGCAATTCTCCTGAGGAATGGACAAGTGACAAAGTCATCTTCTCTATGGACCACACCATGTATCCAATTCTCCCTTTTTTATCATTATTAATAATAACATGGGCTCTGAATCATAAAGGTTGGGTGATCCATTTATGGTCAGTTGACTCTCAGTAAATAATATTAACGAAAAAGAATAGTCTTCAATAAACTGCTGGACAATTACTATCAACACACACACAAGAAGAAGTGTATTAACCCCCTGCAAACATACACCATACAGAAAAATTTACTTTCAGTGCACCACAGACCTGATGAAGAGCTTAATTACCAAAGTCTTAGAAGAAAGCATAGGTATAAATCTTTGTGAGTTTTGGATTGGGCAATACTTTCTTAGGGCAATACTTTGAGACTTAGAGCCAAGAGCCTGAACAATAAGAGAAAAAAAAATAGAAAAATTAGACTAAATCAAAATTAAGTCATTTTGCACTTTATTTTTTATTATTTTGTTTTTAATTTTTTATGTCTTTTTATTTTGAGAGAGACAGAGAGTGAGCAAGAGAGAGGGAGACACAGAATCTGAAGCAGGCTCCAGACTCTGAGCTGTCAGCACAGAGCCCGAGTGGGGCTCGAATCCACAGCGTGTGAGATCATGACCTGAGCCGAAGTCAGAGCCACCCAGGGGCCGTGCATGTTGCACTTTAAAAGGTACCCTCATGTAGGTAAAAAGATAACCCAGAAACTGGGAGAAAATATTTATAAACCATATATATCCTGATAAGTGACTCATCTAGAACAGGTTAAGAACTCTTAAAACACAATAATAAAACTACAAATAAAACCAAACACCATGGGCACTTGGGTGGCTCAGTCTGTTAAGCGTCCAACTGTATGTCAGCTCAGGTCATGATCTCACAGTTGGTGAGATGGAGCCCTGTGTCAGGCTCTGCACTGTCAGTGCAGAGACTGCTTGGGATTCTCTCCCTCCTTCTCTCTCTGCCTCTTCCCCACTCTTTCTCTCTCTCAAAATAAATAAGCATTACAAAAATTCACAACATCATAAGTTATTAGTCACTAAGGAAATGCATGTCAAAACCACCAGACCATTCACACCCATTTGAGTGGCTATATTCAAAAGAGAGACTATAAGTATTGGTGAGATTAAGAAGAAATCCAACCATAATTTGCTGACTGTGGGAATGAAAATACTTCAGCAGCTTTGGGAAATAGTTCAGCGTTTTCTCAAAATGTTGAAACATAGAATTATTGTATGACCCACTGTTAGGTGTCTAGCCAAAAGAATGGAAACGTATGTCTGCACAAAGACTCGTACATGAATGCTCATCAGAGCTTTATTCACAATAGTCAGTAAATGGGGAAACAATGCCCATCAACTAAGGAATGCATGGAAGCACTGGGGTTAAAGAGGAGTAGCCACAGAATGTCACATGGAAAACAGGACAGTCTGCATGTAGGTCCTGGGAAAAGGATGAGGAAGGGCATCCTGTACGTTTTCACCAAAATAAATCTGTTAGAGTTTTACTGGAAATGGTCACTGCTCTTCATGAATAAATATCAACTCTTTAGTCATTTAAAATGAAACAAAGTTTTTCATATATATACAATATTGTGCTTTTCAGCAAAGAAACAGAGCACTGATATGGATGAAGGTCAAAAACATTATGCTCAGTTAAAGACGTCAGAAAAGAAAAAGATGTCTTGTATGGTTCTATATGTAAGAAATATCAAGACTGGAAAATCTATAGAGACAGTAAGTAGATAAGTGGTGGCAAAGATTAGGGGTGAAAGTAGAAAGTGATTCTAAACAGCTACAAGTTTTCTTTTTGAGGATGATTCATTTTCTAAAAATAAATTGTCGAGATGGTTGCTTAACTCTGAAAATATACTAAAAAGGGTAAATTCCATGGTGTAGTAATTATATATCAATAAATTTAAGTCACCCTCACATAATTTTGACATACAGTAACTATCTTTAAAACACCTTTCCCTTTGGAATCACTGATAGCATGCTTGCCTAATATTTTTATTACTTCCCTTTCAGAATATTTTTGGTGATTCGACTATATCCTATTTTGATGTTCAAGATTTTTAGCATACTCCTACATATACTTGATCAAGTCATCCTCTCTCATGTTTCTAACCATGGTTTGCAAAGTCATGATCCAGCTCTATTTTTCTCATCAGATACCTGATACCTATATCAAATCCCAGGCTGGACATCTCTTCTTCAGTGTATCTCAGGCAGAACAAATAAATAAAAGAGAATATATCTAAAACAAGTCTTACTCACCCACACCTTCCTTATCTCAGTAATGGCCATAGCATCCCTGTAGTTTCCCATCTCAAAAATCTAAACATGACTGGCATCTCCATTTCTCTTATGCCCGACAATCAATCACCAAACTTTTGATTCCACCTATTAAATATATCTCATATGAATTCATTTCTTGCAGCTTGCTGATCTGACCCTTGTTCCATCAGTACTCTGCCCTTTTGTTAAGACTCTTTATTCTTGTCTTCTGCTGTCAACTCTTGTCTTCAACTATTCGGTACAGGACTGATGTTCTTAACATACGTGATTGATGGTTTCACATTCTAATTGTGATTCATTAATAGTTGCATGTTGCCCTAAGGATTAAAACTCATCTTTCCTGGGGTGCCTGGGTGGCTCAGTCAGTTAAGCATCTGACTCTTGATTTTGGCTCAGGTCATGATCTATCTCATGGTTCCTGAGTCCAAGCCCCGCTCTGGTTGTGCCGACAGCTCGGAGACTGCTTTGGATTCTCTGTCTCCCTGCCTCTCTCTGCCCCTTCCATGCTCGCTCTCTTTCTCTCACTTGCTCATTAATAATAATAATAATAATAAATATTTTAAAAAACCTCATCTTTCCTAACATTGTTTCTGTCTACTTTTCAACTTTTATGCCTGAATCTTATAGTCACTTATTCACCTGTTTTTCATTCAGTCTGATGGATTCTTGATGTTTTTGTTTCCTCTTTTGATTGCCTGAAAAGTCCTTCTTTTTTATATTCCTCTAGTTGCCTACCCTCACTCTACAAGCCTTGACTACATACTACTTTCTCAGGGGAATCCCTACCCAAATCCTCCGTACTGGATTAGAGCCTCCAGGAAGTGGTTAGTGCACTCCTCATTTCTGAATAATGACACTTACCACAATTATTAATGCAGTTGCCTGCTTAATAATATTTGTTTCTGTCACCTGTTATACTGAAGACAAAGTACTCTTCTGGTTCCCCACTGTTTTCCTATGCCTGAGAAGTGCCTAGCACCGTGTCTTAAATACTGAATTTGAATACAAATTCAAAAATATTAAATACTCAATATTTGTAATGGATTTTTATCAATACTCCACAGATACCTCAAACTCAATGTGTTCATTGTCGGTTCTGCTAGCTCACTGTATACACAATACTCTTTCTTTGTCGCTATCTCATTGAGTGAGGCATCCAATCAACTTGATTTCACAAACCAGAAAACCGGAGCATCAAGCATGAAATCTCTGTTGACCAAGGCACACACAGTTATTAAGGTGTGTCCATACTTCCCACAAATCATTCTATCCCTTATCATATTTCCCACAATCATTGCTCTGAGAGATGCACACCAGTTCTCAAGTGTACTTTCGTAGCATTTTCTACACTAAATTCTGTTCCTATAAACTATGAAGAATTTATGATACCATGAAGAAATTGCAGTGATATTATATTTAGTGAAAAAATGAAGAATGACAATTTTATGTGGAATATAGTCACATCTTTATAGCATGGAAAGGGAGTAAGAATAAAGTCTTGGAATAGAGGGGTTATATATCTTTTTATTTCAAAATTCCTGTAATAGACTTGCATTAGCCACTAGTGGGGAAAAAGTAGTAAAAGTGGGGGAAGGGCTTAGCATAGTAGATTCAGATGTTCCTCGCCTCACCTTTAGGAATAAAACAAGTCAAATTACATTATATTATATATTTTGATAGAAGGACCAATTAGTGGAATAATCTAAACAATAAACAGGTTTCCAAAATTTTAGATAGTGGTCTGTCTACATGGAATGAAAATATTGGTGTATTGAGGGTCACAATTTTTTTTTATGGCAACCATGTTTCAAGAACATGTCAACAAAATGCAAACAAAACCTATTGTTACATCTAAAAATCTTTTCTGGAATGTGTATTGGCAAAAATTAGTTATCTTCTCTCTCTTGAATTAGAACATCTCTTAAGTTCTTTAATACCCAAGCCCTCATAAACCAATAAAACCTCATAGAAATTATTATTCAAATTGTTAAGTTGTTGCACACATGGGAAGTAGCATTACTCTTCTAACCTGAAAACAGCCTTACTGATAAAATCCAAGGGTTTTACTACATTTTCAGGGAAAGCCACTTCATCCTGTTTCGGATCTGCTGGGTCTTTACACTGTAGATGATTGGATTCATGAGGGGTGGAAAGAGAATGTAGATATTGCCCATGAGGACATGAACCGAAGGGGAGAGATGCTTTCCAAAGCGGTGCACCATGGTGAGGCCAATGATGGGGATGTAAAAGACCAGGACAGCACAGATGTGGGACACACAGGTCTGCAAGGACTTGAGCCTCTCCTCTCGGGAAGCAATTGCCAGCACTGTTTGCAAGATGAAGACATAGGAGATGAAAATAAGCACAGCGTCTAACAACAAGGTAAAGATCACCAGAGCCAGGGCATAGAAGCTGTTGAAGCGGATGTCAGAGCAGGCAAGCCGGAGCAGGTCCTGGTGCAGGCAGAAAGAGTGGGAGAGGATGTGGGGGTGGCAGTAATGGAAGAACTTCAGACGAATGATAGGGAGAATGGACACAGCACTTCTCATCAAAATGGCCACCATGAAATGAATGACTCTGCTGTCAGTCAGGATGGATGTGTATCTCAGAGGATTGCAGATGGCAGTGAAGCGATCAAAGGCCATGGCAAGAAGGACTCCAGACTCTGTGCCAGAAAGTCCATGGACAAAGTAAGTCTGTGAAATGCAGGCATCCAGACCAATCTCTTGACTGATCCCCCACATGACTCCCAGCACCGTGTGCACTGTGGACAGGCCCATGCACAGGTCAGTGAGGGCCAGCATGGCCAGGAAGTAGAACATGGGCTGGTGCAGGCTGGGCTCTGTCCGGATCACATGCAGCACCATGCAGTTCCCCAGGAAAACCATGGCATAGACGGAGGAGAAGGGAATTGAAAACCAGGGATAGTACTGGTCCAGGCCAGGGAACCCCGTGAGAATGAATATCGAGGTATTAATAATGGAAGCAGAAGAAGCAGACATGATTACTTGAAGGTAATGTTCAAGATGAGATCAATATTTACCCACAGTTTTGTCAAACTGTCTGCTCTGTGTGGGAGCCGTTGAGTATAACACAGCTTGTCACATCGTAGCATAGGTCAAGCTAGTATAGACTCCCAGGAGGCTCCACTCTGCAGGAGGAGCTACAGCTCAGGAGGGTCTCATAGGGAAGCCCTTGGTATTAGGTCTCAGGTTATCGCAGCAAATCAATGTTTTGACCATTGTGGGCAAATCAGATCATTCCCTTCCTTCACTTTAGTCCCTCTGAGCCGGTTGCAGGACCCACAGCAGGTGACAGTGGCAAAGCTATTGAGAGCCTAGGGCTGCTCCTGCTCTGCTGTCCCGAGGGCACCTCTGCACGCTGTCCTGTGGCCGGTGCTTGTGGCATGAGGAGTCAGAAGGCTCAGGTTTATGAGGAAGGAATGAGAGGATTGTGTGGGCCAGGTGGCCCTCCTGGGAGGCACTATTCCCTTTCGGTGGCTGATGCAAGTGGAAGATTCCACCTGGTCACTGCAGGCTAGCGGCTCCCTGGGATTGAGAGGAAAGGATAACTGGTAGTATTTTCCAGAGTCCACAGATCTTTTCTATCTTGGAGGGAAGGAGACCTAGTGTGTCAACTGAAAACTTGATACCTACTCAGAAAGAGGCAAGAAATAAACACCCAGAAAAGATCGTATCAGAATTCTGAAGAATTTTTCATTTCAGTTTCAGTCTGAAATCAACTAAAATGTTTCCATAAGACTTACATTTGGCTTATTCATTGTTTTTCCCTAAATGTCACTTTAACTGTTCATTGAATTCCTCGGTAAACATTTCTCTCTTTCTGAGCCCCCTGAGCTCCTTTTTGACAGGTATAATATAAACAACCGTATACAAAAGTGTTTGGGAAAAATGATGCAAAAATGACACAAAACATATGGCTAAATATTTACTTATGTGTCAGTAATATAAGGTTAATGATTCACTCATGTGTGAAATACTTAAAATATTTTCTCTCCATATTTGTATCATTCACAGGTGCTGTATATAAAATTATAGATAACTACTTTATTCAAATTTCATTTTTTTCCTTTGAGACATTTTCAGTTTTTGTCCCTTGGGCAAAAGTTTTGAGTAGAATATAAAGAACATTTTTGCAAAGGATTTAATGATAAATTTTCTACCCAAAGCCCATTGTTTTCTACAATGAAGGACATTCTTCTACTTTAATATAATCATCATCATGAAATTAATACTGTCACATTGCTATCATCAAATTATCTGACCACAGATAAACTTTCTCAAATTGTACCATCAGCGTAATCGAGAGTAAAAAAAAAAAAAATGCAGTTCAGAATCATGTGTATATTAGTAATCCTATCCTTTTAATTTTCTTCTCTGTAAAATTGCTTCAGATTTTCCTTGATTTTTATAACTCTTAAAATTTTGAAATCTACAAGTCATTATAGAATGCTTCTCATCTGAGTTTGTTTGATTCATCCTCATGGTTAGATTCAGATTATATAGGAATGTAATAGAAGTGAGGTTTTATTCTTTTCATGCATATGTTCAGGCAACGTGTGGTTTGAATTTGTCCAAAAACTGATGATGTTTAATTATTTGTTAAAGTAGGGTCTTCCAGGATTCATTACTATAAATTTATATATTTTCCTTTTCCTTTTATTTTTTTAAGCTTATTTATTTATTTTAGAGAGAGAGAGAGAGAACAAGTGAGAGAGCAAGCAGGAGAGAGGCAGAGAAAGGGCCAGAGAGAGAGTCCCAAGCAGGTTTTGCACTGTCAGCAGGAAGGCTGATCCAAGGCTCAAACTCACAAACCTGAGATCATGACCTGAGCTGAAATCAAGAGCAGGCCACTTAACCAACTCATTTTTAATAAGTATTTTGTAGGAAAATATTTGAGACTATAGAAATATCTTATTGTTTCATATTTTATTCAATAGGTAATGATCAGTCACTATCATTTTTTAATACTCAATTTATAATCCAGATTTGGTCAGTGAAAGCACCATAATTTGGCTTTTGTACCTTTTTTTTTTTAAAAACATATTTTAGTACTGCTTCGTTTTTGGTACTGTTATGTTTGGTTCCATTTGGTATAGTCAATGTACTTTCACTAGCATAGCCGTATAAGCATTTACTTTCACAGAAAGCTAAATCCCCTTTACTTTCTTTTTTTTTTTTTTTAATGCTTATTTTTGAGAGAGACAGAGTGTGTGCGGAGGATGGGCAGAGCGAGGGAGACACAGAATCCAAAGCAGACTCCATGCTCTGAGTTTCTTTGCTTCTCCCTCCCTTTTTGGGTGAGAGACGAAGGCTACAGGGGGCTAGTGCTGGGTAATTCTCTTTCTCCCTGTGCCTGAGGTAGGCTCAGGCACAGCCTCTTTCCCTGAACAGGAGGCTTTTCTCATGGACAACACACTAGCTGTATTGCGAAAAGGTTAATCTCATCCTCCCCCTGCTACCGGCAATAGATGATGTTTTTCTTGGCTTTTCACTGTAAGAACTTTGTGGGTTTCTTGGAGGTGAAGTTCATAAAAGTACACTGCCACATCATTACAGTTTCCAGAAGCCTCTTACTGTCATGCTAACCCATGGTGAGCACCCTGAAATTTACCAAATATGCTGATTAAGTATTTTACTTTCTTTTGTCATTCTCTTTATTCCTCTTTCTCTTGGTAATTATTTCTGGGCAGTGGTTCACCCTGTAACTTCAGTTCTCTGATGGGTTCAAGAGAAGTCATGGCTTTCAGTTTGTTTAGTGTTATTGTTGTTGCTGTAAAAATGGGAGTGATAACTTCCAAAGCCTTTGCATGTCAGAACAGAAAGCAGAAGTCTAATAATCTGACTTTGAAATAAAAACAATTAATGCCATTATAACTGTATCTTCCAAGTCAAATATTTGGCATTAACTCTGAAAAAAATTCACTCAAGATGATAGAATTAAAACTTCATAATAGTAATGGGAAAATCACAAAATACACACATTTAAATATATTTCATTTTCATGGATTGGAGGGCATGGCAATTTCCCCCAGTTTTATTTTTGGTTCAACACAATCACAATCAATATCTCAGAAGGTTTTATGCACATATTTAGACGTGTATTGCAATATTTATATGTATAGGCAAAGGAATTATATAGTAGCCAGAACAAATTTGGAAGACTTTGCTAGATTTTACGACTTTTAGGGGAGCCTGGGTGGCTCAGTCGGTTAAGTGTCCGACTTCGGCTCAGGTCATGATCTCACGGTTTGTGGGTTCGGGCCCCGCGTCAGGCTCTGTGCTGACAGCTCAGAGCCTGGAGCCTGCTTCGGATTCTGTGTCCCCCCCTGCCCCTCCCCCACTCATGCTCTGTTTCTTTCTGTATCAGTAATAAATAAACATAAAAAATTAAACAAAAAAGACTTTTATAAAGCTACAGTAATGAAGGTAGTGTGGTGTTGTAAAAGGATAAACACATAGATTAATACCAGAATAGAGAGGCCAGATAGACCATATAAATATATCCAAGTGATTTTTGGCAAAATTTCAAAGATAAGCCAGTCAAGAAAGGATAATCTTCTCCAAAGTGGAAGTACTGAAATATAAAAATAAACTAAACACCATGTATAAAAATTAACTTAAAATGGATTATAGAACCAAAGGTTAATTGTAAAACTTCTAGGAGAAAACATGAGAAAATCTTGTTACCCTGGATATGACAGAGTTTGTAGATATAACAAAAAGAGCATATTCCTTAAAGGAAAAAAATACATAAATTAGAGTCTGTCAACATTTATAAAAAATATTTCCACTACTCTTGCAAAACTTTGTTTTGCAAAAATCACTGTTAAGAGAAATAAAGGACAATTTACAACCTGAAAATAACTATTTCCAAATCATGTAACTACAAAGGATTTTATAATTTAAATGTGTAAAGAACTCTCCAAACTAAATAAGAAGAACAGAACTTTATCACAAGAGGAAAATTATTTGAACAAGCACTTAACCAATAAGTATGTATAACATTGTGAAAAGATGCCAAAAAATACCATAAGGGAGGCACAAATTAAAACCAAAATGATATATCACTACACATCTATCATTAGAACAAAACAAAACAAAACAAATAAAAAATCGACCGTACAAAGTATTGGCCTAGATATGGAGGAACTGTAATTCTCATACACTGCTGGTCCAAAAGTCAAATGGTACAGTCGCCTGGAAGACACGTCGACAAGTATTGTAGAGAGTTAAATAAATATGGACCACATGATTTAACTCCTGTCTTCCTAGTTATTACCTGAGAGGAAGTATTGGTTTGGTACTTTACTGTTTAAAATATCATTTATGTTCTATAAAAAGATAAGAGATAAAAACATTGTGAGGTCAGAAAAAGGAGCAATCTCATACAGAATAATGAAATACATAAAAATAAAGAAAAATATAATGAAGTATGACTAAAAAGGGTAAATGATTTAGAGGGGGATTAAACAAGGTGGAAGGTGCAAAAAAAGTTCTGATTGCTCTTAGTTTGTTAGGTTTCTCTTGGCTACATTGTAATGTTCTGCAAAGTCAGATTACTTTACTCAGTCCATTTCCTCTGGGATCTCATAGCCCTTGGGGGTAGAGAAAGAAACAGTTGTAACCAAGAGAAAAATTTAGCAATGTTACTGAGGCTAAAGACAACCATGGCAACAGTATGTACAGATCACATGTTATCTTCCTTTAGGAATAAACAGAGACTCCCACAAGTCCAGCCCACATCCAAACCCCAAGGACCCAGAAACATTGTTTCTGCATAAAACCCCCTAGTCTCTTGACATACTTAGTCACTAGTCCTGGAAAATCTATGTCTAGACAATGGATTTTTGCCTTCTAGAATACAGAAGTAGGTCTCTGTTTTTCTGAGTTTATGACACCTAAGGAAATTGTATTATGTTATATTTTCTTTTCTTTTCTTCTCAAAGGCAGACAAGGATTACTAGAAGTTAGGAGA
The DNA here is from genome assembly GCA_028646485.1 of Cryptoprocta ferox. Lineage (NCBI taxonomy): Eukaryota > Metazoa > Chordata > Mammalia > Carnivora > Eupleridae > Cryptoprocta > Cryptoprocta ferox. The sequence continues at coordinate 50,226,939 of CM053575.1, forward strand.
CCAGAAACTAATCTAATTTTAACATCTCTGTAGAAATATTTTCAATCATCTGCTAATGTCTCCTATCTCTGTCTTGAATGTCAATAGTTCCAGATTTATTCTCACTGGTTTTCCTGGCCTAGAAGTTTACTATCTCTGGATCTCCATCCCTTTCTCCTCCGTCTATGCCATGGTTTTCCTGGGCAACTGCATGGTGCTGCATGTGATCCGGACAGAGCCCAGCCTGCACCAGCCCATGTTCTACTTCCTGGCCATGCTGGCCCTCACTGACCTGTGCATGGGGCTGTCCACCGTGCACACGGTGCTGGGGATCCTGTGGGGGTTCATTCGTGAGATCAGCCTGGATTCCTGCATTGCCCAGTCCTACTTCATCCATGGTTTGTCCTTCATGGAATCCTCTGTCCTTCTTGCTATGGCTTTTGACCGCTACATTGCCATTTGCAACCCACTACGCTACTCCTCCATCCTAACTAATGACAAAATCATGAAAATTGGGGTGACAATCTTATGTAGGAGTGCTTTACTCATACCTCCAGTCATCATTCGCCTAAAGTTCTTGAATTATTGCCGCCCCCACATCCTTTCTCACTCTTTCTGCCTGCACCAGGACTTAATTAGAATGGCCTGTTCAGACATCCGTTTCAACAGCATTTATGGTCTCTCCCTGGTAATCAGCAGCCTGTTGTTGGATGCAGTGCTCATACTCATCTCCTATGTTATGATCTTGCATGCAGTTCTAGCTATTGCATCACGGCAGGGGAGGGTCAAGTCCTTGCAGACCTGTGTATCTCACATCTGTGCTGTTTCTGTTTTCTACATCCCAATCGTTGGTCTGACTATGGTGCATCGCTTTGGGAGACACCTCTCACCATGGGTACATGTCCTCCTAGGTAACATCTATATCCTTTTCCCACCCTTGATGAACCCCATTATTTATAGTATCAAGACCCAACAAATACGAAAGAGATTCCAGAGATTGTTTAATTAAAAAAAAATTGTAAGTCTTGAGATCAAATGGGAATTTATTTAAAAGTCAACAAGTGGAGCTCAAAAGGGTGTCAGTAAACAATTATAAATATATTTGATGACTTCTGTATGTATGTTTTCCATGCCACTCCCTCTCCATTTGCCCCAAAACCATAAGTCTGTGAAATTGTTATGAGTTATATTGTGATCAGTTTTATAAATCAGAAAGTACATACAAAATGGGCTGAGAATTATATTAATGTATAAGGCAGATTCATTATTAAAATGTATATCTCACTATATCCAATTGAGTGAAGATGGTTTGGCATCCACTCATTACAGAAAACAGAAATTTTACTGATTAAGTCCTTTAAGTAATTACTAAAGGATCAACAAAGATCTTAATCCGTTTCCACTACTCTTGGCAACATTCATGTTTCTTGTTTAGCCATTCTCCCTGCTATACAGTTTCACCATGTTACATTACATGGTCATGTAATGGAGTAAATATCATAAGGAGGTTGAACTATTTGGATCATATAAAAAAGTAGTGAGACAAACAGCAAAAAAAAACAAAAACAAAAACAAAAACAAAAACAAAACAAAACAAAAAACAAAAAACAAAAACCCTAATCTTGGTGCTAGGTAATCCACCAGCCAAACAGTCTTTCCTACTCCCTTCCTACAAACAGCAATTGAACTAGAGATACTGACAAATAATAATTGCCAGGGTAGAAATAGACTTTTGTGATTAGTTTGTTTATCCAAATAATATAAACCAACTACCATTTGAAAACCATTTGAAAATGTTTCCTATGAGTCCATATCTCATTTAAATTTCCTGTCCTAGTTAAAAAATTAAGAGAGAGAGAGAGCATAAAATGTTAGTATGGCCAAGTGACATAAATATATTTCTAAGGAGTCTCCCCATCAAGAAGTTGTGATAGATACTATTTTTGTTACATATATGAATAGTTAAAAACATATACAAGTTAAATGATAAGGAAGTAGTAGGTGATAGAATTTGGATATATTCTCTTGTTTTAGTTTCAAATCACATGAGAGTTTTTTCTTCCTTCTGTACTTTTTAATATGAAGTTTATTAAATGGTTATGCAGCCATCATAAAAATATTTATCTCATTAATAAAAGTAGGAAGATCACCAAAGTAAATCATGGATGGTAAAAAAGTGTACATATTTGGACTGTTGGTATGTGTACATTTCTTCAAAATATTGTTGCTACAATTATATTTATATAATCTACTTAATATACCTAAGCCAAGTGTTTTTGAGGTATACTTACAAACAGTGATTCGCTCTGTTTGGATGTGCATATGCAGTTTGACGAGCTCTGAAAAACACTTCTAGTCATGTAACCACCACGATCAAGATATGGAATATTTCTGTCACTTGCAAAAGTGCCCTTTTATCTTTTTGTGTTCACTCTTCTCCCATAACCCCAGGTTCTGGAAATCACGAAGTTGATCTGTCATTCAGCTTGTCTTTAAGAGAAGGTCATGTAAATTAAGTGAGAAAGAATGTAATCTTTATGTCTGGATTCTTCACTAGCAAAAACCCTCTTGAGATACACTCTTGTAGCCTCTAAGCACAGTTTACTCTTATTATTGAATCTTATTCCATTGTATCACAGATAGTCAGCTGTTTATTCATTTATCAGTGGATGGACATTTTAGTGTTTTACAGATTTGATTTTCAATAAAGCTGCTATAAAGTGTTTTCCCCAAGTTGGTAGAGTTTATTTTTGATGCTTGCATCTTTACTTTAAATAATACATCAATCATCACAGTAATAATGCTTATCATCTCATCACCATGAAAATAATATTTAGTTTATATTTAGCAGATGTTTATTTTATGCTGGGCACCATGGATATGCTACCTTGATAGTGATTCTCATTATTAATCTTCAGAGCAAATCTACAGGGTAGACCATAATTATTCAATTTTTCAGATAAGCAACTTGAGTAAAGGAATTTTAAATTACTAGAAGATAACAGTGGGAAGACATAGTTTCACACCGCTTCTACCTTTATTGTTTTGGTTTCATTTGACATCACACTTATATCTCCGTTGTTCAACCTGTTTTTGTTGGTGGTCGTGTGCATGATGTGGGTTAAGAATTTTAAATAGTGTGTTGATGTCAATTTAGGTTTTCAAATGAATTACCAGTTGAAACAATTATTTAATAGGCCATTCTTTTCTCCCCCAGTTTTGATATACAAAATCCTATGCAACAGCCTTTGTACTTTATACTCAAAAAGTCAAATGTAGGGAGTTTTGTGTTGTTTTGATTTTTAGTGTCACCTGGCTCCAAGAGACTCTATCTATGCCAATGGTTATCTGAAAGTCCAGCTTCCCAATTACAGGTCAATTAAAGATTTTGACTGTAAGGAATATGCTTTCTGTGGCGTCACCTCATCTATGTCTGTAACTTTTCGGTCAATTTGAAATGGATATTCTCTGCTAGACTATTTCTTTCCCCCATAGCTCTCTGCCACTCGCTCCCACACCATTCCCTTATCATCTGTGTTCAAGGAGAAGCCAACAAATCCAGGCAACACTGAGGAACTGGGTATGAGAACTGGATGGGCCCCTGCTCCACGTCTGAATACTTGGCTGAGCCTTGTGGAATGAACCTCATCCTACTTCCTCACTCTGTGGAGGCCTCTATCCTTCCTGCAGCCTCTGCTGAAATTTGATGATTTCTCTTGGATGCCACTTAGCAAGGCATCCGAAATGTTGGATCGAATCTACAAGCCTGAAAAAACCTGACCCATTTTCGCTTACTTTACTGCCTCTAACATTTGTGTCCATGGACCTTGGCTACGGAGCCATTTTTTCTTATTTAGCCAAAGCCTCTCCCTTTTCAACTTTAGGACTGAGCATTCACCATGATCTTTGTGTTCCCTACAGTGCTGTAAGGAACTCCTGCATTCATCTGTTCCTCTTGGGGAACAGGAGGAAACCAGTTCTCTGACTGAGCATGCCACATGGTCATTTTTCCTTTCATGCTGTTCTCTCATGTAGGGATGAGACAAGTTATTAAGAAATCTCCTTCAGATACTTAAGTAGGAAATAAGATATTCCTCTCCTGCTGCTTTGAGCTTCTCTATCCAAACTCACTGGATTTCTCTTATTTTGTATGCCCTGACACTTTGTATGAAGCCAGAGAATGTGCAGCTGAAACTTGGCTGTATCTTCCCTCTTCTCCTTTCCCATCTGTGTCTCTTCCCCCATCTTGTGCTGGAAGGGGTTCTGCTACTCCTCTTTTGTTTCTAAAAGGAACTTCCTCTGCAGCCAAATCTCCTTCCTCCTTACCATGTTATACTGGTACTTTTTTTCTTAATCTTTATTTCTTTTTGAGAGAGAGAGAGAGAGAGAGAGAGAGCGAGTGAGCAGGGGAGGAACAGAGAGAGAGAGGGAGACACATAGACACATAGTCCAAAGCAGGTTCCAGGCTCCGAAGCTGTCAGCACAGAGCCCCACGTGGGGCTTGATCCCCTGAACAGTGAGTTCATGACCTGAGCCAAAGTTGGATGCACAACTGATTGAGCCACCCAGGATCCCCTATACTGGTACTTTTTAACAGAAACACTTAATGACAGTAGACTCCAGTGGAAGAAACTAAAAATCAATTTTTGTGGTGTTTCAAATATATATATGGAATATCTATGGAATTTAAATGTCTGTATGAATATAGAGAGATATATTCTAATAGGTTTCAACTCTTACTTTATGGTAATATTTCCCAATTTTGGCAACTTCTATTTATTATAAAATAATGTTAATATATTTTTGGCATGAGTTAGGATTTCTCCACTAATCCACATTTATATCAATTCCAAACCACACCAGGATCCTTCAAATATGCAAAGTAAATGGTTCTTTTATATAATATCAGAGCATCTGGGGGCTTAGTCAGAAGCATCCGACTTCAGCCTTGGTCATGATCTCACAGTTCATGAGTTCAAGCTCTGCATCTAGCTCTCTGCTTTTGGCATGGAGTCCACTTCAGATCCCCTGTCTCCCTCTCTCTCTGCTCTTCACCCCCGCTCTCTCTCTCTCTCTCAAAAATAAATAATATTTTTAAAAAATAAATAAAAAATAAAAATTTACACAATATCAGTAGAATTCTATACATTCTTCCAAAATTTTTGTGCAAATATGCACATTTTTACGATTCTATATATGAATATGCATGTGTGTGTACATCCATTTATTTGAGATTACCTGATATGTATCATCCTACAAAATTTAATTTCTCTTTTAAAAATTTTAAGCTTATTTCCATATTACCACTTCATTGTAACTTTTCCAGGGTAAAAAATGCACTATATTTTTAAGAAAGTGGATTGTAATGCATTCATCTTATGCATTTCAATTTTCACCTTCATCAGCAATGGAGTGAGCAAATAAACACATATTTCTAAGTTTGCATGAGTACTTTTATACGTGAACATGGAAAATTCCTATATTATTTAATTATTTTTTTATTAATTATTTATGTCCTCTGACATACCATTGTTGCTTTAATTCCTTGATGAATATCTTTTACTATAGTCAGGGACAGTAATAATTATTGCTGTTATTGTGAAAAAAAATGCCGTTATAGTGCATTCACATAATGACCAGAATGATTACTGCTAGTTTTACACTCATTTGAGGCACAGATATGGATTTTTGATGCATTTCAATGCTTTAAGTAAAATATATGCTAATAATTCTTAAATTTCTATCTCTGACAAAATCTTTCTCCTGCCTTAACATTGAGAAATTAAAATGGTTTGATGTCCCAAATCATGCAAATCATTATGTCCCATAATGTCTGACATTATGTGCAGAAAAGAAGAAATATAATCAAGGAGCCTCCTTTCTCTATCCTGCAGCCCCAGTGTTTGTGGGATGCAGACTGATTATATCACTGGTAATAATAGGCAACATTCTTTGATTTTCATTGTGTGTTATGCATAGTTTTAGAAGCTTTGTGTAAATCATCTTATTTAATACATTCAACAACCTTATAAAATATGTAATATTTTATGCTCAATATAAAGCTAAAGGTGGGTTGTGTTTTCACTTTTCCTGGTTTTCTGTGTCAATATGAAATTGAAGATAACTATTGAATTAGTGTGCTTTAAGTCTGTTGTAACTACAGTCAAATTTACACAGAATCTAAAGTGCCCTTGGTCTGATACTGTCCTGAACAAAAGCAGGAATTAATTAATTAATTAATTAATTATGATTTTTAACATAATCTCAAAAATCTACTGTTATCATCCTCTCCTAATGCTGGCATGATTTAAGATGTCTGATATAATTTTACTCTTCAATTAGTGAAGTTACATAGAAAAATGAAAAATTAAGCTGTGTAGTTTACATTACCAGAATTTCTTGCTCACAGAAAAGACCTAGAGAAACTTCTCCTGAACTTGCTTGGTCTTAACTCCATAAATGATGGGGTTGAGAGTGGGTGGTACCACCACATAAAGATTGGCAAGGAGGATGTATACTTGGAATGGTATATTGTGGCCCCCAAATCGGTGAGCAAAGAATGAAAAAAAGGCTGGGGGTATAGAACAACAGGATAACACAGACATGGGAGCCACAAGTACCCAGAGTCTTGAGTCGGGCGTCTTGGGAAGGAATCCTGAACACAGTACAGAGTATAAGGGCATAGGAGATGATGATAAGCACCACATCCAGGCATGTAGAAAATAGGGCCACAATTACTCCATAGTAGATGTTGACTTTGATTCTATCACAGGCTAGTCTGGCAATGCCCATATGTTCACAATATGAGTGATGAATAATATTCCTCCCACAGTAAGTAAGTCAATAAACTAGAAAAACTAAGGGGAAGCATATGAAGAAACTCCTAATCACAGATGCAATGCCCATTTTTCCAATACTGAGGGGGTTAGAATGGTAGTGCATCTTAGCGGATAACAGACGGCCACATAGCGGTCAAATGCCATGGCCAGCAATATGGCATACTCTGCCATAAAGATGAAGTGGAGAAAAAACATTTGGGACACACAGCAACCAAAAGAAATACCCCCATCTTGGAACCAGAAGATTGCTAGCATCTTTGGTGTCATGACTGTGGAGAGAAAGATATCTGCCAGGGCAAACATGGACAAGAAAAGGCACATGGGTTCATGAAGACTGCCTTCAGTGAAGATCAGGAATAATAAGAAGGTGTTGCCTACAATAGCAACCATGTACATGAAACAGATGGCAATGGAGATCCATCTGTGTGCATATTCCAGTCCTGGGATCCCAATCATAGTATACCAAATATCTCTAAGGTTGGTCTGGTTTGAAGAGATTGTCGTCTTTTACTCTGTCCTCTGAATCTGGACACTGGAATGGAAAAAAAAGGAAGAGAGAGAGAGAGAGAGACAGAGAGAGAGACAGAGTGAAAAATCACAGTTATTTCATCTGGTTTGAGTATGAGTCTTGCCATTGCAATAAAGTTATTGCTTGAAGAAAGGATTGGCAATAAGTAATGATTCAAAGATGACAAGCTAGATAAGCTTTCACTGACCTGAAAGTTACCATGACTTTATGAATTGATGTTATTGGTAATTCTAATGGTTTTAACTATAACAACAACAACAACAATAACAATAAACATTTTATAGGTTTATAATTTTGTCTAGTCACTATCGTGGATAGATTATACTTATTGACTTAGCATCATACATGAAAGTCTATTATATGCTCTTGCACATCATGGTTTTCCTTCTTGTTTGGTCATTTTCAGTGTTACACTTTCTTTCTGGTGATTAATTGTACACTCTAGGAATAAAGTGTCCAGAATATTGGTGTGAACTTCAGAGAATTCAAATCAGTAACAACTATTATTTCTGTAATTTAAAGACTTTAGTCTTTCATCACCAAGTGAAAATAAGTTGGAAAGAAAGAGAAGTCTAGGCAGCCCTTGCTTTGCACAGTGCCGTATTAACTTAATACTGTGCATATTGAAAATGTGTTCTTCCAATATGGACAGTATTAAGTTAATGCAGCACTGTATTAAGTTAATGCAGCACTATGCAAATCAAGGACTCCCGTAACATCATTTTACTCAGCAGAACGTGTCCTATCTTCCACACATGTTACATTCCTCCCTTCATTCTATCTAGTCTTCACTGCCCTTTTCTCCCATTTATTCCTTCCAGTTTGTGTTCAAATATTTGTCATTTACTTCCCTTCCTTTTTTCCTTTTTCTGCTCAAACTTGAATACATTGCTGGAGAAAAGAAAATGGCAGCTCATAAGTAATGAAATAACAATGACAATAAAAAATGAGTTGCAGACACATGCAAGAATTAAATAAGTTAGTGAATATTTCTTGAAGTTCATTCTGTGATTAATACTATGCTAAAGAAGGAATTGAATATAAACCATATATATCCTCTATTTCAAGGATCTTCTACCCTTGTGAGGATCATGGGACATAGACACAAGTAAGAACCCCTTAAAGCAGATCAAGATAAGAATGATGGGAGGCATGGAATCATGTGTGTGTAATGCACAAGAGACATTATTTTAACTAGGGGATGATGCAATCTCTCTTCACCCTTCATATGTCTATTTCCCTCTGTGGAATACATCATCATTTCAAGTTTTGTGAGAACGGAGGTATTTTCTTTTTGTCTGTCAAGAGGATGGTGTTATTTTGGTTATTGTCTTGATCCAATTTATTATTTACTATTGTTTTGATCTAATTTATCACCCATAAATGTGTTGCATGAAAGATCTTCCTGAAATAATTTTTGTGTCTCTCTTTCACTTAAATATTTGACTTTAAATAATTAAGTCATTTACAATTAGGTATAAAATAAAGGTCAAGTTATTAACATATTTTAGGAAGTTTTCCATTTTCTTATCCCAACCCTTCTCTCCAGCCTCTGACTGGAGAATCTGACTACACAATGCCACTTCTCTTCAAACTGGATGATTCAATGTATTTTTATACATATACACCAGCTTTCACAAGACTATACGCATTTACCAATTGGTTGGCTTGAACTTGTAAAACCAATATTAAACAAAACTTTTTCTGGGGCACCTGAGTGTCCCAGTCAGTTGATTGTCTGACTTTTGTTTTCAGCTTGGGTCATGACCTCATGAGCCCCACATTGGGCTCTGTCTTGGCAGTGCAAGACCTGCTTAGGATCCTCTCTCCCTCTCTCTCTGCTCCTCCCCTGCTCATGATCTCTGTCTCTCAAAATAAATAAATAAACCTAAAAAATTTTTCTGTTATGAGTTTTTCCAACATTTTAGTAGAATTGTCACTTCTCTTTTCTTCTCAATATAACCCATTAATAATTTTGTTGTAATACAGTACAATTTTACTTACATCTTCATGTCTATCATTCCCAATTAATTAAGAATTGTGGGAAAGCATTGTGTTGCTTATTCTAAAACTCTGGTATATACCTATTCAGTGGCACAGTAAATCTCAATTATTTTCTTTAATAAATGAATGAATATCTGTGGGTATAAATAATTGCACTTGGCAATCAAGACTTTTACCTGCTAACATAACCACTGTTTAATTACCCTCCCTTCTAAACAGTCAGGGGCCATGTCTGTTGTCTTTGCAATTGCATCTTCAGTACATTGTGAAATATCTGGAATATTGAGGAATATCTGTAATATTGTATAAAATGAATGCATACTAATAGATAAATTAATAAATATGGCAATTAGAGATGTCATTTGTAATTTGCTGTACCTATAGAAGTATGATATTTACACATTAAATGTAACTATAAAAGTGAGCAAAATCTTTAAAATAATGTATTATTGAAAGGAGAAAGGAAATTGAGTTATTGAATGTCTACCTCAAGGTCCAAACTTTTAATTACATTCCCAAAATTAGCTTTATTTAAACCAAAAGAGGTAAATTTTATTAGCTCCATTTTAAAGGAAAGGATACAGTAAAAAAAATACTGAATAGGGGCGCCTGGGTGGGTCAATTGGTTAGGCATTCAACTTCGGCTCAGGTCATGATCTCACGGCTTGTGGGTTCAAGCCCCACATCGGACTTTGTGCTGACAGCTCCAAGCCTGGAGCCTGCTTCAGATTCTGTGTCTCCCTCTCTCTGTGTCACTCCCCTGCTCGTTCTCTCTCTCTCTCTCTCTCTCTCTCTCACTCTCTCTCTCAAAAATGAATAAACATTTTAAAAAATACTAAATAATCTGTCAATATCTCCCCAGTCAAATCTGATTGGACTCAGGATTAAAAACCACCACATATTATGTAAAATAATACATAAATTCTGCCATATCCAAGTGTTTTTTGTCCTATATAAGATTTAAAGATATGTAGACACATTGGTGGCATTGAGATCCATTTATTTAATTGTAGTATTTTAACCTGATTTATCTGTGTTAATGTTCACTTACATTAGACACACTATGAATTCCCTGATTCCAGCAAACCCTTGTCTTTTTCAAAAATACACTATTTTGCTTATCACACTATGTCTGCATGAAGCATACAGTGCCCAAGAAAGCTGCCCACTGAAGAAGTAGGACTTAAACTCACATCCATGTTCCTTCAAATGTCAGTCTTTCAACTTCACCACATATCTGATGCCTGAACAACTTGAAGTCTAAGAAGAAGATTGCCAAAATGTATAGCCTTACCACATTGTGAAATGTGAGTGTATGTGGAAGTCAATGTGCATATATGTTCATTTGCTCCCTTTTTAAAAGGAACATTGGGATATTCAATTTGAAAGACACTAGAGATGTAACAGTAAATAATCATCTTCTGTAAAACATAAATTAACTACAATTAGCTAATGCAATGGAAAAATTGTTTGTTCTTATAAATTTCTACTTATCTATGAAAAGAATCATTCATGAACACAAGTGAAACATTTGATAATTAAGGAAGATCTATAGGCTTCTTTTAGTGTTCATTAGATATTAGAAATTGAAAGTTGTTTCTTCTATAAAAGTGGATCATTCTGTTGAAAGTTGATCATTTGATGGATGAATTAATAAACACATTGTAGTATATGCATACAATGGAATATTACTCAGCCATAAAAATGAAGTACTGACACACTGCAGCATAGATGCTCCTCAGAAACATTATTCTAAGTGAAAGAAACCAAACACAAAATTTCACATATTGTATTATTTCATTCATACGGACTTATTCAGAATAGGTAAAAGCATGGAGACATAAAGTAGATTGGTGTTTGTCAGGGGCTGGGGGAAAATGAGAATCTTGAATAACTGCTTAGTGGATATGAAGTTTTATTTTGGAGTGATGAATATATTCAGCTAGAAAAGATGAATGTACAATATTATGAATGTACTAAATGCTATTGAGTTGTGCACTTTTAAATGGTTGACTTTATGTATGTGGATTTCATTTCAATAAAAAGAAAAAGAGAAAACATTCCCTAGACCATATCTGATTGATATGTTAATGTCCAAAGAGAGTCTGGGTTGAAGTGCTAAAAAACAACAACAATAAGTGTTCATATTTGAAAAAAAAATCATTCTAGGAAACGAGATGATAAAGTGTTGAATTTTGCTCATTGGAATAGACTAAACAAGAAGTTCTGAGAGGCAGAGATTTTTGGGTGACTATAATGTGTCACCAGGTGTCAAACACCTGGCTCTCCTTTCCTCTATTTTTTAAAAGTTTATTTATTTATATTTAGAGAGAAAGAGAGAGAGAGAGAGAGAGAGAGGAGAGAGAAGGAGTCGGGGAGGGGCAGAGAAAGAGAGGGAGACAGAACCCCAAGCAGGCTCCATGCTGTCAACGCAGAGCCTGACATGGGGCTAGATCTCAGGAACCATGAAATCATGACCTGAGCATAAATCAAGAGTCCATTGCTTAACAAATTGAGCCACCCAGGCACCCCAAGAATACATTTTTTAATGTTTATTTATTAGAGAGAGAGAGAGAGAGAGAGAGAGACTGCACAAGTGGGTGATAGGGAACAGAAAGAGGAGACAGAATCTGATGCAGGTTCCAGGCTCTGAGCTGTCAGCACAGAGCTTAATGTGGGCTGGAATTCACAAACCGCCAGGTCATGACCTGATCCAAAGTCAGAGGCTTAACTGACTGAGCCACCCAGGTGCCCCAATATGTTTTCTTTTATAGACAAGAGTGAGCTAGAGTAGGAAGACCCAGGTGTGGGGAAGTGCAGATGAAAAGGTGGTGTGATTGGATAGGAAACCAGAAAGTGTTTTACTCTAAGCCCGCCTATTCTCCAGCGGGGTGGAGGGTGGGCTATAGACTGACTCAGGCCAAGAGTACCTCAAAGCTCAGAGGCCTTGGGGGAGGAGATCAGCTTAACCACCATTTGTGGAACAAGCATTAATATATTCTGATTGGTCAGTGGGGACAAAATAGTTTACCTAAATCATATATGTGGGGGGGAAAAGTGGGACAGGGGGAATATGAATGGTCTTTGTCTGGTCTTGTTATGGGTAAAAAAGGGGGCATCCATTAGTCTTATCTCTGTCATATGGGAAAGGAAGGTTCCTTGCTGAAAGCAGTTTTCCCAATTACAAAGGGTGGGGGATAGCTTGATCGGTTCTATTTTCCAGGATCACAAGGGCTCAGGTCAAGTTCAACACTGTCAATTGTATTATTTTCTTTATATGTTTGATGCATTAGTACTCCCAAATACCCATCTCACAGATCTGCAAACAAAGGCACAGTGACCTTCAGTCATTTGTTAAAGGACGCCAATGGTGAGTGGCCAAGTCCAGTGGAGCTTTGACTCCAGGCATTCTGACCATAGAACCTACCTTTTAGTCTTCATATTCAGTAACCCTTAAATTTAAATACAGTAAAAAAAAAAAAAAACCAACTTGAAATTACATTAAAAATTTTTTTGATGTTTTATTTATTTTTGAAAGAGAGAGAGACAGAGATAGAGTGTAAGCAGAGGAGGGGCAGAAAGAGCAGGAGACACAAAATTTGAAGCAGGCTTCAGGCTCCAAGCTGTCAGCACAGAACCCGTCGCTGGGCTAGAACTCATGGACCATGAGATCATGACCTGAGCCAAAGTTGGATGCCTAACTGACTGAGCCACCCAGGTGCCCTGGAATTACATTTTTAATTTCATTATAAACATGTTGGATGAACTTGGACAATTCATGCCCCTGCTCAGTGTCTCCCATCTATAAAATAAATGTATCATGATGGTCTCTATAATCCCTTTTTGTTCCAGCATCTATGAGGAAGGGACTCATCAACAAATGAATTGACTTATGATTTATTTGTTTGAAGTGCTCTTTCAACAATCTTGAAGTCTTTTCACTTATCCAAAACGATAACAACATGCTTTAAATTTCATATCAGAATTGATCTGGCTGGGCTAGTGTCTATGTACTTGTGTTTTTTCAAGTGGGTTTTCCTGTCTCTCCTAGCTGCCTTGGCCCCAAATGTGACTGAGGACTTTCTGACAAGACTTTATGTATGGAGACCTTAAAGCAGTAAGTTACTACAGCTTGAGATGGGCACAGGTTGGTTAAAACTGGAAATAAAAACACTTAATAGTGGCTGAATTTAAGGCAACCATGATGAGTATGATTCAGGTTGACATTTTGAAAGACGTTGCTTGAAAAACAAATTTTTAACTAAAAATAATATGTTCTAATCCCTTGTCCTTATATTCTTCTCATCATTCACACACACACACACACACACACACACACACACATACACACACACACGACATTAAATTATCAGAGAAAAGATGCAGAACTGAAATAAAATGAAGCATTTATTTTGGGCCTCAGAATTGCAATTCAGGTGGCCAAAGTCAAGGGTTTTTTTTTTTTTTAAGACAAAATGCAATGCCTTTACACAATGTTTACAAAGAATTTTGATTGTTGTTGGAAGCAGGAAACTAATCTTTTCTAAACAATTGGCTGGTAAGGTCATCACAAAGCAAACGTCCATTACCGTGACAAATTGTAGCACATGTTCCAGTGAGTCCTTGGAATATTTTGGTCTGGCCCAGTTCTAAAGTTTGAGTTTCCAGTGGGTGAGAACTCTAGGTGCATCATATATGCTCACTGTGTGGGAGCCTGACAAGGATGGGGCTGTCTTCCTGCCATTGCTTCTGGGGAAGGATGGCTTAAACCACTCAACATGTGTGTTAACCACATTGTCACGGTCCTCATTTTCTATGCCCCACTTACTGCCTGAACCCTGATCCACAGGACAGGCAGATACCACTCCTCTCTACCCCACGTCACTATGTCCAACATTTTCCTTTTCCTCACACCTGTCAGCTATCCTTTGGTTTATAGTGTGAAAACAACACAAATCAGAAGTGCACAATGTAGGCTCTTTGTACTTAAGTAGGATGATGGAACAGAGTGGGATCCCTTTGAGGGCCTGACTGAAAGTAACCAGGGATATTGAAAAAAGAAGGACCAACAGACATTATTTTCCAGTGTGCTTAAGTACTTCCTTTAGTACATCTCTGTATGGTTTTACTATAATATTTCTAGAAGTATAGTATTCCTCTCTGGTTTTAACTATTTGATCAAGAAAGATGTCCAAAGCCCCTTTCATCATCACTTATGTTTCCCATTCCTGGTGTTTACACCACTTAACCTATGAGCCCATTTCAATCTAAACAGCCCTACAGATATTTCTGAGACTTCCTCATATATACCTATATGGCTAAAATATGATTAAAATAAAATATTTATATTGTTATATTGTTAAAATATTTATATTGTTCATATCTTTTGGGAGGTTGAGATATTATAGAGGGAGATATTCCAAATGAGAGAAAAGAAGGTTTGTTTTCATAACTTTTATTGAAATTTGTTTATTTTATTATTCTATTGCTAAAACCATCCCAATCTAAGCCTCATATAACACCAAAATTCAATGAGAGATTAAAACCAAAATATAACAAAGCAGTGTACCTAAAATCTGCCATTTATGTAATGTATACTTGATTTTCTCGGGTTGTATTAATTTAGATTTCATATTTAGTTGAGGATATAAATATATACTGCTTAAGCTAAAATCAGGACTCTGTAACTCATCTGTTATGTATCCAAAAAACAGGATGACCCAGATTTCTGTGCTTCCATATCCCTATCAGAGAAAAGGAGTTAATAATGGGATCTATTCGGTAAGGACGTTGTAAGAAGAAATGTGATAATTTATGTAATGTGTTTATGACAATGACCTGTATATTGCAAATGTTCAATGAATATTAACCATTTTATTATAAACCAAAAATATGGTAGAGGACAATGGCCAACCCCAGATTTAAAGATAAATACAAAAGAATAAAGGCTCCTGTCATTCAGATGGTGATATCAAAGGTGACCAGAAAATAATACTTTGTTCTCCAGTTCAAAGACATATATAGAGTTCTCTTTTTGTATATATTTTATAAAATATGTTTTTTTGCAAATATGTAAGAAGATTCAGACTGGGTTTGTATATTTCATATTTGCGATTTGTGTATATCATATTTATATGCCCAATATTGTCATTGCAGATCAGAGACAAGCATCAGATTCTTTATATATACTAATGATGCCTCTAAATTAACCACATTACAGCAGAGCCAGACATTATTACTTCATACATCCATTTAAAATTTGTTCATGTTTATTTACTTTGAGAGAGAGAGAGAGAGAGAGAGAGAGAGAGAGCAGGGGAGGGGCCAAGAGAGAGAGAAAGAGAGGGAATCCTAAGCAGGCTCCACACTGTCACCACAGAGCCCAATGCAAGGCTCTATTTCATGAACCTTGAGACAATGACCTGAGCCAAAATCAAGTCAGACACTTAACCACCTGAGCTACCCAAGTGCCCTATTTCTTCATCCTTTTTTACTCAAGTTTTGTGGACATGAATTCATGGTTCATTAATTTATTTATTCAATAATCATATTTAATTCTTTTATTTTTCACCTTTTGTCCTTTGTGACTCCTTATTTTACATCTTTACACAACATTCTTGGGGTTCACTATATATCACACTGTATGGGACAGGTGAATCAGACAAAAATGCCATCATGTAGGGAAGTACCACATAGTAAATGAGATAAGACAGGAATAAATTGGCCATACTTTAAGACAGAATCAAATAAATTATCCAATCCACCTCATAATAGACAGAATATACCATTAAGTTGCCTCTCCATTTAATTTATAAGTAAAGAAATGCAAAACAAAATATCAGGATAGGTCAGAGATTCAAAGGAAGGATCTCAGTGACCCGAGCTCAGGGACTCAACACTGTCATGTCACTTTTCCTCTCTGGGGCATCCTCTTATGTCTGCTTCTATTCTCCTATGTACCCATGCTCTCCTAATATAGACAGGTATTGCTTCCACAAAGCTGTGGAAGATGATGACCACAAGTGATGTGATCTCCTTCCAGAAAGGAGACTCCTTCACACTAACTCTAGCATAAAACATGAAGGAGATTTTTTTTCTCAGTTTTTAATATCTACAGCTGAAAGATCAGAGGAGGGATTTAGTAGAATTTTATTATTGGTCTCATTCAAACTCTACAGACAAGTAAGGATTTCCTCAAAGGAAAATGGTGCACTGTTTTCAAAAAATGAAACAGTTGCTGAAAAATCATCCCCAGTTCCCTCTACTCACGCTTAGGGAAGTCAGAGTTAGGAGGCTTTTGACCAGACTCACACTCAAGAAAGTGATTAAATCAGACCTTAAAAGAAACAGTTTGAAAATTAGAATTTTCTTTGATTTTTTCAGCATTTTCATTCTACTTCTCAAATAATCTCTCCATAAAGGTAAAGACCATCCTTAAAAAAATAACTCCTTTTATCCTGTTAATACCTCACAGATGTAGCTTACTGAATGCTTTTGAAATTGAGATCCATTTCAAGCTTCCATGATCTTTCTTCTCTTGATCTTCTCTGTCTTGCAGGCAGAAGTTCTTGGCAAACCCAGTCCTCACTGGGGTTTCTGCTGAATTCATATTAACAATTCAAAGCAACCCTCAGCCTCACTAATTACATTCTGTAACATTGTTTGCTGCTATTTCCTGATTTCCATTGGTAGAATGTAAGCTATATGAATATTAAATTTATGTCTTCTATATGATTCTGATGTCTACTGAATATATGAAACAGACATTAAAATATTTTCTGGTTGGGGGCACCTGGGTGGCTCAGTCAGTTGAGCGGCCAACTTCGGCTAAGGTCATGATCTCACGGTTTGTGGGTCGAGACCCGTTTCGGGCTCTGTGCAGACAGCTAGCTCAGAGCCTGGGGCCTGTCTTCGGATTCTGTGTCTTCCTCTCTCTCTGACACTCCCCTGCTCACAGTGTCTCTCTTTCTCTCTCTCTCAAAAATAAAAATAAAACACTAAAAAAATTAAAAATATTTTCTGGTTGATTACATGAGCTATCCTTTAGAAATTCATTCAATGCTTCTTCAAGTAGTTTGAAATTCTTGCTAATGATACTGCATGTTTATTCATTGCCATGGACTATTACATCTCTCTCTTTAATTGCCTCCTATGCTGATCCCAGCAGGACAATTCTTCATTTGCTTATGACTCTAACTTTAAGAGAGGACCCTAGAAAAGAATAAACTAATTTTTTTTCCTCTTGTAAAGTTAGAAAAAAAAAGATGTAGCCTTATTTTAACGTCAGAATATAATCCTATCTACCCTCAGTATGGAATGTGAAATAAAATAAAATCTACATGAAGTATGAATTCCTAACGAAGTAGCAAAATGAGTAAGAATAACTGCCGGAGTAACGCTCCAGCAGGTCCAGAGTTCCCTGAAGGATGGACAGTGTTGCTGAGAGAGGGATGAGAGAGCCACGAGATTCTTTCTGATCACCAAGCAGGCATCTCTGCACTGACTGAGACTTAGCTTTATTTATGGTTAAGTATATGGGGAACAGCACAGAAGTGGCATTTGCCTTAGACAATGATTTCTGATGATAAATTTCTTTGATATTATAAAAATTTCCCAGAACATAGATTTATAGAAGACTCATGCATAACCTTTATCAATAGTGATTGATGTAGGTGATTTAGATGCTTATCATATGGGGAAGGAAGGTATCTTTAGCATTCAAATACAAGACAATGTTTTCAGCATAGCAAAGGCAAAAGTCAGTTCTTTGTGAACAGGGGTCAATAGCCTGTTTGCTTAAGGTGAAGTATAAGAAAAACAGGATTCTCAGGAAATGCAGTGTTTGCTCCCATTATCACAAAAGAAGAAGTTCCTACAGTAAGTTCCTTCACAAGGTGCAATCAGCATATTAGGGCCAGAATAAGGGGACAAGTCACTCCGGATACCAATCAACAAGGTGCCTGAGGGGTTGGTGCTCAAGAAAAACAATTGAGTGGGGGTAGATACCGGTCATCATCTGACAGCAGGAGGCTTTGCAAACCTGCCTTAACCTCACAAGGAGTATTCTCAACTAGTGAGTTCAGAATGGCTCCCAACAAATAACCATTTCTCAGATCCTTATGTATTAGTCTTTTCAGAAAGCTCCTTTACCTTCTGTTAAAAGTCAGAATATTCAGACATTAGCTAGTATCCAACTACAAGAAGTAGTTAGAAATAATAAACATATAGTCATAAATTTATCATCAATTTTGAATTTTTGTGCTTCCACTTAAACAACATTGGCAATCAAGAATCAGGTGACATTTTGTTTTCTCTATAAAATTAATCCCTCATTGATCTTTTACAATCCAGATTTGGACACCTCAGTTTAGCACCTGGGGCAAGTGATTTTCCTCTGACTCACACACCAAACACACTGAACTTGGCTTCCTGTTGCCATTTCTCCTTATCACTACCAAAGTCATCATTCATGATCATAGTTATGATCTTTTATTCAAGCATTCTGCCTCTCTTTCCCTCCTTGGTTTGATTAAGTATTTCTTGAGAAAACCTAAGTATTTTATTTTTTTGAATTCATGGTGCCTACTATACTACTTGGCACATAGTAGATCCTGAATAGCATTTTTTAAATTAGTTATCCCTTCTAATATAAAGAAAATATCATTCCCCAGCAATGACACGTTGCACCCAAAATCGCTTGCGCAGGGCAGCCTGGATCTGCCGGGATTTGAGACTGTAGACGACAGGGTTGAGCAGTGGTGTCATGAAGAGGTAGGCATTACTCATGGTGGTATACAGAATGGGAGAAGTGTCCTGGGTATAACGATGCAGCACTGCCAAGCTGATGAGGGGCAGGTAAAACACAAGCACCGTGCATAGGTGACAGGCACAGGTGTGCAGTGATCTCCAGTTTCTGTCTTGAGTCTCCAGCTTCATAATAGTGCCCAAGATCTTCATGTATGAAGCTAAGATGAAGACAGCATCCACTGCAAATGTGCAGAGAACAAAAACCAATCCATAGGCACTGCTGAAGGTGACATCCCCACAGGCTAAGTTCAGCATATCTGGATAGTAGCAATAAGAGTGTGAGAGGATATTGGCCCCACAGAAAGGAAAAGTCCTAAGGAAAAAAGGCAGCGGAGCCAGGAGAGTGGCACCTCGTATGAGAGCAGCTCCACTGAGGCAGGCGACGGTATAGTGGGTTAGGATCTTGGTATAGTTTAACGGAGCACAGATAGCTACCAAACGGTCAAAAGCCATGGCCACCAGGACACCTGATTCTACAGAGGAGAGGGTGTGGATGAAGAACATCTGGGTTAGGCAGGCATCGAGGCCGATGTCACGGACATCAAACCAGAAGATCGCCAAGACACTCGGCATTGTTGACAATGAAAGGCCTAGGTCAGTAAGGGCTAGCATAGCCAAAAAATAGAACTGAGGTTCATGAAGGCTCTGCTCTGCTCTAACTAGAATAAGAAGAAGAGCATTACCCACTAGGGCTATGAGGTACACGACACAGAAGGGGATGGAGATCCATATATGTGCAGCCTCCAGACCAGGAATACCGATAAAGAAGAAAGTGGGCCAATTAAAGGCAGTGTTATTAAAAGCCAACATAGTAAGATGCACATAGGACTGTAGTCCAGGATACTTGCAAACCTATCAAAGAGAAACCATATGTCAGGAAATTTGAAAGCCAAATTTAAAGTGAATAGATTATTAATGCACATAATATAAAATTAAAATATGGAGAACTGAAAATTGAGCTTCTATTTTTAGCTTTTAACTATTTCTTTTGATATGTGGATGGCAACTAAGCACATAAAAAGATGTAGAACATCATTATTTATTAGGTGAATGTAAATAAATACAGTAAGATCCCATTAGAATGGCTAGAATTAAAAAGACTGAAAATGCCATGTGTTGATGAAGATATGACCAACTGGGACTCTCATTCATGGAATATAAGTGGTACAACTTCTTTGGAACACCATTTGGGCAGATTCTTATAAAGTTCCACATACACTTATTATACAGTTAGCATTTCCCAGAAATTTCACTCTTAAAAGTTGGTCCAAGAGAAATAAAAACTCATGTCCATACAAAGACTTGTACACATTTATCCATAACAGTTTTATTAAAACTAGCAAAACAAAAACAAAAACAAAAACAGAAAGAAACCAAGTACAACCACTGTTGAATGGATAAACAAACTGTGATGAATCCATACAATTTAAATCAAAGAGGGGGGTTCCTGGGTGGCTCAGTTGGTTGAGTGTCTGACTCTTGAATTTGGCTCAGGTCATGTTCTCATAGTTTGTGAGTTCAAGCCCTGTGTCAGGCTCTGCATTTGACAGCGTGCAGTCTACTTGGGATTCTCTCTCTCCCTCTCTCTCCCTCTCTCTCTCTCTCTCAAAATAAATAAATAAATACACATTTTTTAAAAAGGAAGAAATTACTGATATATGCAATAGAATGAATGGATCACTTATGTTATGTGAAAGAAGGCAAATATAAAAGATCAAATGCTGTATGACTTCATTTATATGAAATTCCAGAAAAGACAATGTCATAGTGATAGTTGATCAGATGTTTGAGAGATGAACAGAGAGTATGAAGAAATTGGCTGCAAACAGGCAGAGCTATCTTTTTGGGAGATGAAAATGTCCCATACCGGGGCGCCTGGGTGGCTCAGTCAGTTGAGCAGCCAACTTTGGCTCAGGTCATGATCTCACGGTTCATGAGTTCGATCCCTGTGTGGGGCTCTGTGCTGACAGCTCAGAGCCTGGAGCTTGCTTCGGCTTCTGTGTCTCCTTCTCTCTTTATCCCTCTCCTGTTCCCTCTCTCTCTCAATAATGAAAAAACATTAAAAAAATTTTAAAGAAAATGTCCCATGCTATGGCTAATGTACTGATTGGATGACTTTATATATTTTTTTATTTCATCAAATTGTACTATTAAAATTGGTAAATTTTATTTTAGGTAATTTCCACTTCAATAAAGCTAACCAAAAATATAAGACTTTTGTCTGAGGAATGGCTTTTTAATTATTCTAAATCTTTAGTTCATCAAAATGTATCTCTTCAGGAGGGTATCTTCTGCAAATCCTTCCTTTCAACTCATTCATAAAGAAAATGTCATAGTAGTTTGTGAAATAACTTGACCTCACTCCTAGAAATTTATTGTGTCTGCGATGAGTGGCAAGTTATGCTTTTTACACCTTCACCTATTTTACTCTGATCTAAGTGGTGCACATCC
Source organism: Cryptoprocta ferox (assembly GCA_028646485.1). Classification (NCBI taxonomy): domain Eukaryota; kingdom Metazoa; phylum Chordata; class Mammalia; order Carnivora; family Eupleridae; genus Cryptoprocta; species Cryptoprocta ferox. The sequence goes on from CM053575.1 coordinate 50,248,548, forward strand.
ACACTGAAAAAAATAAAAAGTTCTATGTCTTTTAATATTTTTGTCAATAGTGTCTTTTTCATTTTTTCTCCATTTTAAAGAGCTGCAACACCCTACATGCACCCTACCTCCCTTAGAAATCTAAAGGTAGCTTTGAACAAAAGGCATAGCTCCTCTATTTCAAATTAATTTACTTATCTGCTTCTCTTCTTTTCTGATTTATATGAAATTTATGGGGAATTTGAGTACTCTCAAGGCTTCAGTTAACTCCCAAATATCCATACCCAACCCACATACCTTATCTGAATATATATTCAGCTGACCCATAGTTATCTCTACCCATGTGCTTCAAAGGAAATTCAAATATGTACCCTAAGCATAATGGCTAATTTAACCCTTATCGATGCTTACAACTTTTTCTTGTGCTTTCTTCAGAAATATCTATCTTTCTTATATACCCCATGAACTTCTCTTAAGCCTTAAAACTTAATCTCAAATTTATCTCATCTAGAAATTATTCCCTAATCCCTTCCAAAATAATTGAACAAACTTTCTTTGGTACCTTTTAATGCTTCTATCATTACAGCCATAAACTTTTGAATTTTTGATTATTTTTTTGCCCTGTCGACTAATCTGCAAGTACTTGAGATTACAAGATTATTTCTCTAAGTGAGATTTTTTTCCCGAAAAACCTTATGTATTATGATAAACAACTTGTATAAGTAAATGACTGACTTCATTAATAATGATTGAAGTACTTTGCTTGATTTCACCAAATTTCAGCATGTTTTTCAGTAAATTTGTTTTAATGATACTGTATTAAATAATGCTGTGAGGATTACCTGTATGAGATAGAGCAAAATCACACTGCACACTCACTGCCTGAAAATTACCAATCAGCGTTTGTTTCTTGGACATTATCGTACTCAATTCAATACAAATGTATGTCTAAGTGAATTGTAAACATTACAAAAATCCCTATTACCTTCACTAGAACACACACTGATCGTTAGGAAATATTAAAATATTTCTACAAAATAATATGCTCTCACATTATTTTAGTCTAAGATTTCATATTAAAACCATGAATTGATTTTATTAAAAACTGAAGTATATGAGAGAAGATACATATATCTATAAATTATTATATATACATATATATCAGTCTATCTAGTATATCTATCAAACCTCTTCCATGTGCTATTTATATTTTTGAATATATTGTAAAAAAAAAAAGGAAGGTCATAGTTGATCAAACCATCCAGGTCAATAAGAGGAGCTTGAATATGTGTTGGAGAAAGAAAAGAGGCAACAGAAACAGAGATAGAGAGGCAGAAAAAGACAGAGGGAAAGAAAAAGGGAAGAAAGAAACAGGAAGATAGGGAGGAAAGAAGAAAGGAAAGAGAATTTTAGAAAAAACTAATTATAGAACAGCTGATACCTGGCCCATTTTCATACACTAGTGGTGAAGTAATTATATATTTCATGGATCCTAGTACTTGAATTTCTATAAGAAAACAAACTAAATAATTAATATAAATATTAATTCATCTAAAAATATATGAATATTGAGTGCATTATATATGTGTGTTTATGTGTTTTTTCTCTCAAGGTCCAACCAAAAGCTTTGTTCTTACACAAATTTCTAAAAATGTTTCACTTTGATTTACTAAAGGCTCTATCTTAAACATGTATAAATGAGTAGCAGTGGGCTAAAAACACATAACACATCTGGTTATAAAAATATCCTGCACTTACACATAAGCACATACATAAACATACTCATCTGTATCTGTTCACATACATGTATCTGTATGCATGCATCTTAGTTACTAGCATAGAAGCTTCTTGTTTTACATAACTCCCGCTTCAAACAACAAATTGAATATAATTCATTTGATTCCAGCTCATTGGCCCTGCTTCTTTGATTATTATTTTTACATATAGGTATATCATAAGTAAATATTATTTATAATATTTTATGCAGGTAATTATGTGATAATATAAATCATTATTCAAACATATTTAAATATAAATACATTTACAATATAACTATAATTTACATATTATAATATGTTGTATATGAATATAGTAAATACTTTTTTGGTTAAAGAAAAGATCTGGCTTGGGGTGCCTGGGTGGCTCAGTTGGTTAAACGTCCGACTCTTGATTTCAGCTTAGGTCATGATTGCATGGTTCATGGGTTCGAGCTCTGCATGGGGCTCTGTGCTGACAGTGGGGAGCCTGCTTGGTATTCTCTCTTCCTCTCTCTCTGCCTCTCCCCAGCTCATGCTTTCTCTATCTCTCACAAAAAATAAATAAACTTAAAATAAGAAAAGATCTAACTCTAAATCCATTCTTATGTCAGCTGCTGAAAGGAAAATTATATTTCATCTGCTTCCTCTTTGAAGTTACACTATGTCATTTTATGTTACGTTGTGTCATGTTATGTTCTATCATGTCATGTCATGTTATGCCATACTATCTGATATCAGTTATGCACATTTTAACAAGAATGTTGTTTGCAGGTATCATTCTAAGCATAATGTAAACAGTAAAAGTATTAGGTATCATTCTAAGCATCATGTAAAAGTAAAACAGCAATATGTTTAAAAAGTGGCTTTGTCTTTTCCCCCTTATGTAATCTTGAGGGTCATTTAATCTTTCTGAGAACTAGTATTCCTTGTAGTCAAGATAAGGGTAATCATACGTTTCTTCATGGGTATTTAGAAAAATTAAACAGGAAACAGTAAAAGAGCTTATTATAATGCTGACAGAATTGAAAAACAAAACTTACAAAAGTTACTATGTAGTACTGTGTTGAGGTCTGAGTGAGAGGTATATATCAAATATACCTCCATATCTACATCACTGTGTATAAATTTTAACTTAGGGATACTGCAGATGGTTTCAATGAACAGTTGGATTTAAGGAGAATTCTAAAGAACCATCCATTAGGGAACAGCAAATATGTTTCCTGTGCAAAGAAACAGCATTCCTTGTGTGATTCTGCAAAACGACGGTGACTTTAGAGAACTGAGATCAGGGATATTATGGCAGCTTAGTATTATCAATACAGGGTTGAAGTTGCAGATCAAAAAGTCTCTAAATATTAGCAGAATAGCTCTTCACCCAGGTCACATTTATCTTTTATCTGAACACCTAAGTTTGGTATGAAGTGGTCATTTTCCCAAAACACAAATCCTCATCTTCAAACTTGTAAAGAAGATGACTATTAATACCAGTAGGCATGAACTCAACATATAGATTGGGGAAAGCTCTTTTGCCTAAGTGAGGTGGGGGAAAAAAGCTCCAAAATTTCCAAAAGCATTTGATGTCCTCCATGGTTCAGCACCTAAAATCAGAACATGCTGATTTAGTCAAATCTAATGCATCGTGAGAAATATATTCATGAGACATAGGTTTCTGGATTCCAGGGAAATCTATCAAATCAAGAAATGCAGTCCATGTAATTTGGGGATCTAATACTAGCTGTGTGATCACAATATACACAGAGAGCATTAGCAAATACTCTTTAAATTGATCATGACTACACCAATTAGTACTTAGAAGAAAATACAGATGAAATTAAACCAGGCATTTAACTTTAAAAATGTACAGTTTATCAAACGCAGGATTCTCCAATTTAATCCCCAAATCTCACATACCCTAACTCAACACTAGTCATTCCTGTTGGTCCCTTTACCCTAGAAAACTGTTATTATTATATCAGTTTACTTGAAAGAACATTATAACCAGTTTAGTTGAAAGGAAAATTTCAATGGTAGTTGTTATTATTTATCTCTGAAATACTTCACTTACTACACAGCGAGGGGCCTGTTCACTTTCCCATGTGTCTGTTGGCAGGACTGTCCCTCCCTGGAAGACACAAAACTCCACAGCGCCGTGTGCGGAAGCAGAGTTTTACTTCAAAGGCTGGGTGGTTTAATGGTAGTTTACAAGCCAACAAGAGAGTCTCCCAGGTGCCTGGAGAGCTCTGCTGAGATTTAAAAAGCGCTGTGGGCTCCCAACCCACAGCTAAGAGGCATGAATGTTCTTTCACCCCAAGGGATCTGAGAAAGGAGGGAGCATCTTTTAGATATTATACACCATAGAGCATCTTTCTGTATTGGAGAAATCAAAAGCTTTCATTTTATTGGAACACAAGGGTTCTGAGCAACTTCTTTCTTTGTTGTATGAAAAGCAAGCTGCAGTAAGAACATGTAAATCAGAATTATGTTCAAACAAGATTGGCTGTTTAGAAAATGTTAACTTTCTTAGCAAATAAAATAACTACTTAAAAGTATTTAATACAGGGGCACCCGGATGGTTCAGCGGGTTAAGTGTCTGACTTTTGATCTCAGCTCTAGTCTTAATCTCAGCTGAGGCCATGAGTTTAAGCCCTACACTGGGCTCGCTGGGCATGAAGTCTCCTTCAAAATAAATAAATAAATAAATAAAAGATACTTAATATTGCACAATAAGAATGTAATATATTAACCACCTCTCTGATTTTTAGACTGTGTATATATTTTACAAATATGAATAAGTATGCCATCTTAGTATATATAATTTTGTGTATTGCTATAGGAGAGATTCTCAAGTGAAATTGCTGGACCAAAGTATATCCACTTAGCATATTTAATTCCTATTTAGCTTCCTTTCAAAAATGTTAAATAAATATAACATCCAAAGAAGTATTTTCTTTTCTCTCACACTGGCCAAGCTCTTAAATTTCCTAACCTACTAGACCAAAGGGGAGAAAAATGTCTGTATTATTATTCCTTTAATTTGTGTTATATTGATTATTAGTAAGATATGATCTTTGTTATGTATTATTGGACATGTGTGCAAATACTTTAGTAAACTGCTTAAATAGGTATTTCAAAATATTCTAATAGATACTTTTAGAGTCCCTTTTATCTCAGTTCTATCTTTATATTTAAAATAAAGGCAAGCTAATTATTTTTCAGAAAACTTGAGACCATGTAGGCACTTGATTAGGGAACATCATGAAATCCAAACTTCTAAACAAGGACCCCATTCACAGTCCTCCTCAAAATCTTTTCATCTCTTTATATTCTCATCCTGACTATGCCTCCACTGTGTCAAAATATTTGCATCTAAGATCATTCTGGGTAATATTACATAGTAAAACTCAAATTTTTCAAAAATCAAAATTTTCAGCTGAAATGTCTACTAATATATCAAATGATTGATGTAGATGTGGGAGTACTAGATAATATTTTCATAAACTATTCTAAATTTCTCTGTCAAATTTTGTCTCCTTATTTATGCTAGCAACCTATTCTAACAATACAGCCTGAATTCCTTTTGGAAGCTCCCTTATACAAGTCACAAGTTCACTGTTTACTTCCTTTTCATTTTAGGGCACTTCTCAAATAGACAATTCTTCACATTGAGATTTTCCCAAAGAGGCCAAAGTCATTATAAATTATATTTGATATAAATATGCCATTTGAAAAGACAGGCACACTAATGAGAGTTTTAGCACAGCTACAGGTAAGGTACGTAATCTGTCACTGAGAGGAAAACACTTGGAATGAGACAAATCAATACATGCTTGATAATATTTGGGAAATTGTTCTTGCACCTTGTGTCTTGGGTCCTTAGCATAATTATTGGCTTTCTAAGTGGTAGATTTAATAAATATGCAATTCCTGGCAAATGGAACATTAAAAGAAGAGCTCTCTCTCCCCCAACCAGATTCTCATGGCAAAAAGGAACAGAGCTGAGACAAGTTCTCCTAAAGTTTTTGGTAAGTCAATCAAGGCCAAATTGCTCCTTTAAGTCTGATGTACTGTGGAGGCCTTCTGTCTTCATCAGTCCTTGGGGCCATCTCAAGGTGAGACTTATCCATTGTGGATTTGCCTTTGTCCATACGAAATTTCTTAAACATGCAAATTAGTAATAACAACAGAAAGGCAAACAAAGGTAGGTCTATTAATAAGGCAAATTTGCGCCAAGGGAAGCAAATTTGCACTAATAAAATCAAATGAAATCAAATGTGAAAGGACTAAATAAAAGTGAGTGTTCCTTATTCATAATAAAACATAATCTAAGTATTTTGAAACTCAGCGTAAAGAAGTTGGATACCAGGCACAATATGAGGTTTACCCCTTGTTGTGTCTTAGAGATCTCCAAGCAGGAGATTCATGAGCTATGGGGTCTTGAGCCTTGGGAGGAAAGCAAGTATAAATCAGATCCATAATTTATTAATTGAACTAAGAGAGACACTACTTTGACATATTTCTAGTAGTACTTCAGAAGAAGGTGATAAGCTTGGGATATATACAGGATTTTGGGATCTGGACCCAGGATCTGAGATATCTTTTTGAAGGTGGGAACTGAATGGCAATATAAAAATTTTAGGGCATAATAATTTAGGGTAGAAATAATGTGGTATGAAAAGGGAAAGCAGTCTTGATAAATTAACTGTTGTTTGATAAATGACCTAAGCTGTTTGTCTATGTGAACAATCGGTTTCTCTCAAATAATTTCCATTTTCCCAGAGAAGTATATTGATTATTTGAATACATTTATTTTCAGAAATTTACTAAAGCAAAGGATGGGTTTATTTGCTGTTTTACATCTTTAATTCCTTGTGCAAAAATGTTCCTGAACAAATAAGAATTGACAGAAGTATTCCCAGTTCACAGTCTGGATATGCTCTGTGTCAATCCAGGTGTTCTCAGTTCTGTTTGCCATTTCACAGATAGGAATGGTAGGAATTTTTACATTTAGTAAACCTGGAGTTACATGATGTATGTTACCTAGTACTCAGATTCTACATACTTTTAGTTATTCTCAAAGGCTCCTGAGAGGTTAAATTTATTGATGAATTCCATAATGGCATTTCATATAGTCATTGCTCACACCTCTATCTCAAGAATACAGATATAGTCCTTAATATATTAATACACAAAGTTGATATTCAATACATATTTTCAATAAATTATATATTGCTGGATCTGTCAATACTAATGTAACATTTATTTAATGCCTTCTCTGTGCTGGGCTTTAATATATCTGATAAATCAACAGGAGATTAAAAAATAAGAAATATTTTTTTCCCAGAGGTGATTGAACTTTCACTTTGAATACCTCCTCTAAGAATCTGTCCTCACATTTTAGTAATCATTTACACAAGACCTCTGGTTCCCAGTTCCACATTTAACTTAAACTTTTTCTCAAAGGTCATAGATCTTCACAACTTTGAGTCAAAAGGAAACTGCTTATTTTATTTTAATCTTAGTCACATACAAAAAAGTTAATGAGTTAAAGATTATGAACTATGTGTATTTTAATATGCTTATCTTTAAATAAAAAAATAATAACAACAAAAACATCCAGGAAAATAGCAAGCTGCTTTGGATAATAAATCTTTCTCAGTGGTATTTTATTTTACATACATTAGTGGCTTCAATTCATGGCATTATTATGAATACAGAAAGCCTCAGGATGAGAAGAATCAGTGGAGATGGCTGGTCAACTAACATCTGCATTTAAGTGATTTCCGTTATGATTGCTTTTCCTCCAGAGAAGGAGAAATAAACACTTTTCATCGGAGAAAAGATACTTTACCAATACAAGTCAGGCTTATACAAAGTATAACTTTGATGTTATTTTGAAGTATATATATATATATATATATATATATATATATATGTATGTTTTAATTTTTTAACGTTTTTATTATTGAGAGACAGAGAGAGACAGAGCATGAGCAGAGGAAGGGCAGAGAGAGGGAGAGACACAGAATCTGAAGGAGGCTCCACATTCTGAGTTGTCAGCACAGAGCCCAATGTGGGGCTCGACTCACAAACCGTGAGATCATGACCTGAGCCAAAGTTGGATGCTTAACCAACTGAGCCACCCAGGTGCCCCTGAAGTATATTTTGATAAAGGAAGAACATGCTGGGAACCATGAATTACCTTTGAATCCTAGATTGGCTACATATTAGTTGTCTGACAAGGGGATCAATAAGTAAATTTATTTAAATTTCAGTTTCTTCAAAGATAACATGATTTGCGAATTGAAGTGAGGAGAATATATGACGTTTTATGTGAAAAAGTAAATAAGAAAACACACATAAAAGTGTTTTTAAATTCCCAAGCATGATTCATCATAAGGAGGGTCTTCTGCCATCCCCATGATATATCCTGGCTGAATTTGTGGAAATATGGTCACTCCTATAAATGCCATTGAATCTGTGGGTTCTGGTAGCCTGAAAGTCCATATTTTTATGTGAAGCTACATGACAAAAAAAGGCCTTTGACATGCAGTTATGTGTAAGGTGCATGATGTGTGTAGGGATATAGTGTGGGATGATGATAGGAAAGGTTATCTAATTTATAATTTCAGAATTCCAAGGTAATTTCTACATATATTCAATAGGGTTTCACATATGAAACATACAGTGTAAATGGAACAACAGTAGAATTCAAACAGATGCCTGTGAAGCAGTTAACTTTTGAGAAAACTCAAAATATATTGTAGAAAACATGAACAATCCCAAAATGTAGATAATACATTAAAAAAATCGGCATCAGAGTTAAATGAGATGACACAAGACTTAATGAGTGACTTGTAAAATTTTTTTTTAATTTTTTATTTATTTTTGAGAGAGAGAGGGAGAGAGAGAGAGAGAGAGAGAGAAAACACATGGAGAGGGGCAGAGAGAGAGGGAGACAGAATCCAAAGCAGGCTCCAGGCTCTGAGCTGTCAGCACAGAGCCCAATGTGGTGCTCGAACTCACTAACCGTGAGATTATCACCTGAGTCGAAGTTGGACACTTAAGAGACAGAACCACCCAGGCACCCCAAGATTTAATGAATGACTTTCAATTCACCTGATGCAAAACAGCACCCAGTACTTGGTCTATTTGTGGAGCTTTCCTCAAAAACAATGAAGAATGGACTTTAAATCAAGAAGAATGGGACCTGGTGGCTCAGTCGATTAACCGTCAGACTCTTGATTATGGCTCAAGTCATGTTCTCACGTTTCATGGGTTCAAGCCCCTCATCAGGCTGTATGCTATGTGGAGCCTGCTTTGGATTCTCTCTCTCCCTCTCTCTCTGCATTTCCCATGTGTGTGCTGTCTCTCTCTCAAAATAAATAAATTATAGTTTAAAAATAAATAAATCAAGAAGAGACTGGGGCTTTCTAGGAGATTATATCCTCATGAAATAGCTGCATGAATAATAAAGACACTCAAATCAGGTCATAAAGACTCTTGATTTTGGACATGGAAGAGAAAGCTGCCCCTGCAGGACTTTAGCAAACACTCTGCCTTAAGATATCAGGTAAGAGAGAAGATATTGTTTCCTTGCATTTGGAAAAGACTAAGAACAAAGTGACTGTGGATCAATTAATGAGTAGAGATACTCTAGCCTGTAATACAAGGAACTATAGGAATCTAGAGGTGTTTCTTTCTGTGAAAATATCCCTAATTTGTTTCCCTCAAGAACCTGAAACAGTTGGACAATGGCATTGAGCCAAAGAAAAGTGAGTGGGTTTAATGTATTCCTGATCTAGAGAAGTACACAACTATCCATGCCTGTGTTTACACCGACCATGAGATTCAGCCTCATATCTAAACATGAACACCCTTTAAAACCAACAAGTATAGACGCTGGACTCTGAAAATGATTTGCAAAACCTGTGCTAAGAAAAGACATTGAGAATAAACATGGCACCAGATCCTTAATGTTGGAAGGTGCAATTATTTGACTAAGTGGATGAGCTTTATCCAACAAAGTGAGTTTTCTGGCCATTCTGCCTCCATTCTCTACCCTTTACAACAAAATTCAGGATTTAAAAAAACAGTAATAAAGCCTCTGAAGCTAATTCCAATTTTCTTAATTTTTAAAGGTAATGCACAGAAATTTAGTGCATCTCTTATTAGTATTTCTAAAAGTCTCATCCAAATTGACTTGGATTGAGATTTTGAGTAATTCACTAACCTGTCAAACGGAAGCAGAGACAAGTGGGCTGTATCTTCCAGCTTCTTATCCTCAATGCCAAGGGAGGTAGTCAGACTTGATAGAAACACCTTTATAGAAAACTATTATTATTTTCGCTGAGAATTTTAATCTGACCAAAGATTAGACTTAAGGGAGAATTCAAATAGGACAGCTGGGAAATACTCAGGCCACCACAGCGAAGGCCCATCAGCTCCACCCAGGGAATGAAGATTTAGAAGTGCATGTCTCTAACAAAGGCCCACAAACGATACCAAGGATGACATTGGAGAGTGAGGGTAGACGAGGGGCTGGGACAAGGCATACATGCAAATATTTGTAAGGCTTATTGTCATTGTGAGATGATTGGTACGATAGGAAGGATATAAAAGCATAAATGCAATGTCTATATAGTTTCATCAAAACAGAATCTGGTGAGAGGTGGACTCAGGAAAACATGTACTTTGCTGTCCGTGGGAAGGAGATTCAGTGTATCACAAGATTCAGTGTTTTATTTGGATAAATAAGTTTTGGTAACAAAGACTATAAAAATGGTCTCATCTCTGACATATTGTGCATTATAGTTGAATATTAAACAAGCTTCTCACTTCTTCAAAGAAGTTGCTAATTGTACTTTCTTAGATCTTTGTTATAATCTTAAAGCTGAGAGCCAAGCATATGGAGAAAAATAATTAACATTTATTGAATATTTGGATGAATAATAACCATATCCACAGTGAATTAAGTCAATTAAATAGGCATTGTATAACATTTTGTTATTAAACATTGTTATTAAAAATGAACTGTTTGCTTACACAAGTACCTAGTAACTATGAAAAATATCCCTAGATCTTTCTAATTAAAATTCAAAATATTTAGCCCTATAATAAAAAGACAGTCCACGAACAGGATTTAAAAAAAAATTAAACAATCTGGGGGCACCTGGGTGGCTCCGTTGATTCGACTTCGGCTCCGGCTCAGGTCATGATGTCACAGTTCATGACTTCAAGCCCTGCTTCAGGCTCTGTGCTATTGCTCAGTGCCTGGACCCAGCTTCAGATTCTGTGTCTCCCTCCCTCTCTGCCCCTCCCCTGCTTGCATTCTGTCTCTCTCAAAAATAAATAAACTTTTAAAAAATTAAATAATTTGTTCAAGATTTTAGTATTTTTAAATATATAGAACTATTTTCTCTTTGTTTTTCTTCAATTAAAAAACAATATATTTATATTCAACAATGAATTATGATGAAACAGTGCTTTATAACCTATGGACTAAAGGTATACTTAAAATTTTTCAATCACCAAATACTTTCATAAATATAACAAATTATGTTTACTAAAAATGAAATGAAAAAGACTTGTAAAATACAATAATAACCCTATTATAATACACTAATAATTAGTATTATTAAATTAAAGAAGCACAGATCTATTATATCAATTAATGCAAAAGTTTCTAAACATTTATTTTACTTTTTTTATTAAAATTTTTTTTAATGCTTATTTATTTTTGAGACAGAGAGTGAGCAGGGGAGAGGCAAGAGAGAGAGGGAGGCACAGAATCTGAAGCAGACTCAAGCCTCTGAGCTGTCAGCACAGAGCCTGCTATGGGGATTGAACTCATAAACCAAGAGATCATGACATGACCTGAGTAGAAGTCAGATGCTTAACCCACTGAGCCACCCAGGCGCCCCTCTAAAAATTTATTTTAAATTTCTGCACTCATCTCACTGGAGAAACAATAGGATATTAAAATGTACCCATGAATTACAGTTTAAGTAGCTTTGTCTAATATGGATCAAGGTAGAAGAAGGCAGTAAGAAGTACCCTGGAATGACGTACCCCTGTAATTATAGTAACAAATACGAATATGCATGGATTTTTTAAAAAAAATTTATTTGAAGCATATCATACACTTTGGATTATTTATTTATTTATAACAAACATTATATCAATTAAAGGACTTATATAAACTAAATACCAATGGTACATTTCTTTTCTAATTTTTCCTTCAAAAAGCTACAATATCTAGGGAATTTGATCAAAAAAATAGGTCTTGTTAGTCTAGAGGCTCAGATGCTCCATATCGGGAAACAGCATTTAATCTCACATTAGATACTTATCAGGGTCAGTTTAAAGTAAGATGTATTATGAGTTGTCAAATGTTCAAGTCAAATTTTCACATCTGTGACTGAGTCAATAAATTTTGTTCTAGGAAAGGCACGTAGCTGTAGCATCACGCTGTCCACCAATAGCACCACATCTATAGTCTCCACCTTCATGGTGACAGGCATACCTGGGCTGGAGGCTGTGCACATCTGGATCTCCATACCCTTCTGTGCCATGTACTTCATTACCTTGGTGGGCGACATGACCATTATGGCAGTTATCTGCAAGGAACAGACCTGCCATGTGCCCATGTATCTCTTCTTGGCCATGCTAGCTGCCTCTGATCTGGGTCTGTCCCTCTTCACGTTCCCCACAATGCTGGGCATCTTCTGGCTGGATGCTCCAGAGCTCCCCTTCTCTGTTTGCTTCGCCCAAATGTTTTTCATTCACACTTTCCAGGATTTTGAGCCAGCTATCATACTGACAATGGCCTTTGACCACTATGTGGCCATTTCCCATCCATTGCACTATTTGTCCATTCTCACCAACAGTGTAATTTCCAGGATAGGTTTGGCCATTATAGTGTGAACATTCGCTGTACAGGTGCCTCTCCCCATCCTTTTGAGGACGCTGTGCTCTGTCATGCCAATGTTCTACCTCATTCCTACTGCTTGCCTCCTGATATTATAAAGCTCTCTTGTTCCAACACCAGGACCAACAGCATCATTGCACTGTTTATGGTGCTGTCCACTATGGGACTTGATTTTCTCTTCAGCCTCTTTTCACATGTCCTGATACTGAAAACTGTACTGAGCATTACATCCTATGGTGGCCATCTCAAGGCTCTCAACACCTGCATTTGCCACATCTGTGCTGTGATTCTCTTTTTCACATCCATGATCTGCCTGTCTATGTTGCACCGCTTCAGCCCCAAACTTCCCTCACATATCTACGTGACCATGGCTAACATGCATTTTCTCATCCCCCCTGTGATGAACCCTGTTGCGTATGTAGCGAAAACCAAAGAGATACAAGATAAAATTCGGAAACTCTTCATCAAAAGAAGACCAGGAGAATCCCAAGTCACATTTATAACATAAATGAGGAATGTCCTAAGAGAGAAAGAATGCTTTATGAAAGCAAAGAGCCTGCTGATATTCTAAATGCCCACAAAGATTCTGTTTGACTGACTCTTCTGAATTATACAGTATATTGGTTTGGGTAACTTTTAAAATGTTTCTATTCTATGATTTGAACAAATGTACCTTGGACAATAAAAATTATTCAGGAAATGAAAAATCTGAAATAATGAACTACTTGCATTATTTCTTTGACCAATTGTTCACATATTTTAGTCAGAAAAGATTATAGACTTATAGTTCATCTTGGACAGAGTGAATAAATACCTTTGACATAGTGTTAACTTTTTAGTGAAAACCTACTTTATCCTTGACTTTTTGAGGAGCTGGAGATACATTATGAATTAAAAAAAGTTCTTGCCTGCCTAGTGCTTTGTTTTCTTGATGATATTGTTGTTGAAGTAGGGAGTAACAGGAAAGAAGCAAACAGGTGAATATCTAAATAGGTATTGAGAAAAACTATAAAATCATGAAATTTACAATACCAACAATCTCTACCTATATCGGACATACCAAATTTCTCTTGCCAGACTCATCATCATTTGGAAAAAAGTATAATGTTTAAATCCAGTATGTCAATCTGTGGTATCATATGCTGTCTTTCAAGATTATTCACTTCTTGACTTCACCACATCTGGACTTTGGGCTTGAGATCTTTAGCCCTAAATCCCTCACCTTCTCTAAGTCCACGACAGCCATTGTTTTATCACTGACTTTCATATTCACTATGAGCCACACATACCTCCAGGAAAAGCTCCATCAGCATTCATTCTTTTTTTTTCTTTTTAAATACTTTTCCACTGTAAACTTAACTTTGGAATCAATTTAAATAGTTTATATTTTCTACTCTTTCACCTGTGCTTTCTACTCTTTCACTCTAGCTAAGAATAATGCTAGAGTTTTTATACTATAATGGCTGCAAATTAATGACCTTTAATTCATTTGGTTTTTCAGTGCTGGATGCATTATTTTTGAAACACTTGGCGGCATTTTTCATGATCTAAAGCTGCCATTTCAAATATCTTCAGCTTTCTTCCAGTCACTTATGCTTCACACCAGACCCTGTCTTCATTTTCACATGCATAAAATAATCTATATCTAGATATGCCATCAAAATTCTTCCTTCCAATATTAGGGAAAAAATGTAATCTCCTTTATTCAAAGATGGTCAAACCATGTCCATTTCTAAATGTGTTTCTCTTAATGTTATCTGAGACACTCTGTTTTGCCCTCTACCCCACTCTCTTTTCCCTTCTGTTTATGATTATGATTATGATTATTATGAAATACTTCAAGCCTGAAAAAGATGCAAACAATAAAACAAACATACACATGTCATACAATTTCTACATGGTTCTATTGAATTATAATATTTTACTTCAGTTGAGTCAGAATTTTTTAAGTAAAACAAATTACAATAAAGGCAAAATTTCTTTGTATCTCGCTGAATCATTGATGTCAGACTCAATATCCAAAAGTAATCACACAATTTGACTCTGTTATTTATCTTTCTTTTCCATGTTTTATTATGTTAAATGTACATATGTGTATATAAGAAGCATACACATAAGTGTATGTGATACGTATATGTGTGCTTTATAGCACTGTTTTAAACGTTTTCCAAAAGAAATCATTATATTTTCTTTGTCACAAATGTATGCTTTTGAGATTTACCCATATAGTTACATGTTATTTGAATATATTTATTTTCACTGATGTAAAAATTCCTGTGTTGTTTAGCAGATAAAAGGGAGCTCCAGAGATTCAGTTCCTTCAGGTAATTCTGCCTCTTGCTTGCCTACATATCACCATTCATAGGATTGAAGTGATCTAGAATTCTGCAAATACTTCCCATCTCCATAACATCCTCAGACTCAACACCAATCTATGTAAGAAACCTTCTGGAATAATTTCATTATACCTGCTATCCTTATTTATATGAGACTCGTATCTCATCCCTTGACTTCAATAAAATTCACTTCAATAAAATTCACTTCAATAAAATTTCTTTTGACATATATTTCAACCAAATGTTTAACCTCCCTCATTTATTTTTTTTTTTCCTCTGGTGGTAGGATGAATATTGGCCTACCAAAGAACTTGACATCTTAACCTGTGAATGAATGTTATCTTATATAGAAAAAGGAACTTTGCAGAAGTGTTCAAGCTAAGGATCTTAAGATGAGAAGGTTATCCTGAATTTTCTGAGTGAGCCTGATGTAGTCACGAGGTCCTTGTAAGAGGGAGGCAGGAGATCAGAGAGGAAAGAAGACACTATATTGATGGTTTTGAAGACAGAGAACTGAGTCCATGGACCAAGGAATGCAAATACTTTCTAGTAACTGGAAAAGGCAAAACAACAGATTGTTCTTCATAGCCTCCAGAAAGAACTTGACCTATAGATATCTTGATTTTTGCCCTGGTAAAAACCATTTCATATGTTTAATCTCCAGAACTGTAAAATAACAAGATTGTGGTGTTTTAAGCCTCTGTGGTAATTTGTTATATGTGGTAATTTGTTATAGCACCAATAGGAAATTAATACATCACCCTTACTAAGCATGAATTTTCTATGCTTCCTTAATTTAGAATCCTTAGTAATATTTTTTCCATTAACTGCTTTGCAGCAGTTTATAAAATTATTTAAGACTCTCTTTTTATAAAATAAGCTCTTACTAAACACACAGGTAGGTACTTACCTGTTTTTCCATTTGGCTCATAAATAAGCTACTTGAAAAATATGCATAATTGTTTTAGTTTCCTCCCTCTTGTCAAATTTAAATATATATTATGGTGGAATATAAAGCACATATAGAAAGTTGCATTGAAATAAATGTGAAATTCAACAAATTTTTATTAAATGAGCATCCATATAAATATCACCTAAGGAATGAAACAATAAATTATCAACACCCACATTTTCTCTGCAGCCTTTCCTGAACATAACCTCACCACTACCGTCATGTTAAACCAGTTTGCTGACTTTCATACTGTTCATTTCCTTGTTTATTTTATAGTGAGGCTATTTAGGTATGCATCCTCAAACAACATAGCTGCCTATACATTAACAGAAGTAGAAATCATTTCCTCTTCAATGTCATTATAACCCAATTTGCCTCTACTATTCCATTGAAATTGCTTGGGAAAAAGTCATCAATAAATCTAAATGACAAATCAAATAACGTGTTTCAAATTGTCTCCTCAGCACTGGACCTCTCATCAATTATTGACACTGTTGACCACTTACTTGTTATTAAATATCTGTTCTTTTTGGCTTCTCTAACACCTCTCAATTCTGGTTCTTCTCTGGTATCTCTGAATAATTTACTCATTTCATCTTCTGGCTTTACTTCTTCTGCTAACTCCTTGAATATGAATGCTGCCATATCAATCTCAAACTCAGCCTCTCTCCTGAATCTCAGATACGTTCACATGTCACTGTGGGATAACTCCCTTTGGATGTTACGTGGAAATCTTCAACTCAACAAGGCCAGAGAAGAACTTACTGATTCTGCTTCATCCTCAACTGCTACTTCTTCCTGCTTCCACTTTTGTGTTCTCCGTGTATGTGGTTGGCATTTCCCTTTATTCCCTCACTCTAGCCAAAAATGCAGACCAAATGCCACAAATGGTCCTCACTTTCCCTCACTTGTAATTTCCAATCCCTTATCAATATTGTAGATTTTACTTTCTTAATATTTTTCACTACTTTTACATTTCCACTTCTCTTGACTCAGGTTAGACCTTAATAATTAAGTAGATCATTTACCCATCCTGCTAGTTGGCTTCCCTGTCTTAATGCTCAAACAACTCCAGGCAGAACTGAAAATAACTTTCAAAATCTAAAGATTATGTTGCACACTCATTTAAATTTTTCCATTGCCTCTCTTCACTTGCAGGTTAGTCTTGCCCAAAACTACCACTATTATTTTTTGATAATTTTCTAGCTCAAAATTTTTGTTTCTGACTATATGCCCCATGCCCTAAAATAATTGATCTTCTTATTTAACCACCGGCTGTATCTGTAGCAAATTATTACAATTTCTCTTCCTTAAATATTCTCCTTATTACTTAAAGATCCACAATAGAATCCACCTAGTTTTGATTTAATATTTCTAGTCTTTTTTTGAATTTTGTCATCTAGGATTAGAATTTTAGGTCACTTTACGAAATAAGTCAGGCGGAGAAGGAGAGATACCATATGTTTGCACTCATAGGTCTAACAGGAGAAATCCAACAGAGGACCATGGGGAGGGGAAGGAGGAAAAAGAATTAGGGAGAGGGAGGGAGACAAAACACGAGAGACTCTTGAATACTGAAAACAAACTGAGGGGGGAAGGGGAAGGGGAAAGGTAAAGGGGGGTGATGGTCTTGGTGGAGGTCACTTGTGGGGAAGAGCACTGGGTGTTATATGGAAACCAACCTGACAATAAACTATAAAGTTTAAAAAAAAATTCAGATTAAAAAAAAAAAAAGAATTTTAGGTCACTTTAAAGGCTACTCATATTTCACACATGCTGAAGGAAAACATTTCCAACATATGTTCAGTGTGGTCATGATCATGACATACTCCTGAAAATGCACAGAAGATCCCTGCAAGAAAAGAGTTAATGCAACAGATCCGTTTTACTCAGTTCTTGCTTAACTCTGTAGACATGCTGATGGGTGGCCCTTGACTAAACTCTAAAAATAATTCTCTGGAACGTTCACATAGTTACTGAGTAATAACATTATTATGTCTGCCCAAGAAGTAGTTCAATATGAATCAGGTTGGTAGCATATGTTAGACAAATATAGAATGTATTATGTATACATGTTGCCTGGTTTGGGGTCTACACACACTGGTCATGCAACAGATATGTACCTATGTAACTAGCTTGCTTTAATAACGCTGGACTCCATAACTTGAGCAGGCTTCCCTGGATAGCGACATCTCTCATTTGTCTCTGAAGGTGGTGGCTAGAGTGACCCTTGCAGAAAGATAAGAAACAGTTGGAAGCCTGTATGTGGCCTCTCTTGCCTTCTCAATGGACACCTTATTCCTGCTGTTCCTGTGCAGTGTCCTTTGCTATGTCAAGTCTTAGCCATGAGTATAACTTTCTGTTGAGTTGTTAGAGTGCTTTGGTGAACCACTGAACTAGCGAGCGGTTGTGGTACCCCTGGATGTTTCCTGTGCCTCACGCCCATTTGGTCCCTACCTCAGTGTCCCAGGCCATTTCTGGCCAGCTTCTTGCCTACTATGACCACACTTTGCATCTTATATCACTCGCTTTTTACCTTCAACACAAAATCCAGGACCTTTTCCTATGTTCCTGGTCAATCCTGTTTAATCTCTTTCACCCATTTCCCAGTAAATTTGAAAAACTTGCTTGGAAGAGGTAGGGAAGAGGAAAAAGAAAAAAGTTAGTTGTATGTTATTGTGACAAAGACCAGTCAGTGCAAAATAAATTTATCTTGGAAGAAGTCTATTAATGTTATCATTCATGAAAATAGTGCTGTAGATATTCCACTCTCACCACCCAAGATATGTACGATTGAAGGAAAAAACCTGCTGAATTGGGGCAGTCAGGCAGGATATAAAGATTGTATGTCCTGGAGATCAGAATATGATGCAAGATGTTTCCTGGACCAAAAATAGCTAGGGTCTATGTGATAACTTCTACCTTCAAGGGGCTAAGACGCCTGGGTGGCTCAGTCGGTTGAATGTCCAACTTGAATTCAGGTCATGATCTCACGATTCATGGGTTCAAGCCCCACGTCGGGCTCTGTGCTGACAGCTCAGACCTGGAGCCTGTTTCAATTCGGTGTCTCCCTCTCTCTCTGCTCTTCCGCCATCTCACACTCTGTCTCTCTCTCTCTGTCTCTCTGTCTCTCTGTCAAAAATAAATAAACATTTAAAAATATTCCATAAGGGGCTAAGAAAGTCTTAGACTGGGAAAAGAAAAAAGGAAACTCGAAGTAGGATTAATTGCATATTCTATGTATATAATCATACATCACCTAGAGGCCTGGTAAAGACACACAAAGGTTAGCACATGCACATCTGATGCTTCTCTGAGATCCCATACCACAGGGATTGGGTGTGAGTCTCACTGGGATTGGTTGTGAGCCTCCAGAACTAATGCTTTATAAACTTGCTCACATGACACTATGCTCAAGGCAGGGAGCCTCATGAGTCCCCTGCATGACAATCCACAGAACTTGTGTCCCTGCCCTGGGGTCTGGTGAGTGATAGAAACTCTTCGAACAAAGTTAGCTTAAATCAAGGTGTATGCATACTTGGGATGGAAATTAAGAAAACTCATGGGCTATCCTAGGTATGGTTGCAAACTCTGTATGAGGATCTCTGAGACAAGAAAAACATTTACTGGAGGTATACAGTGCCTCTAATCCACTTACTGACTATGCGATGTTGAGCAAGCTACTTGTTCTCATTAAGACCTAATATTATTTTATATGGGAAGGGGGAAATAAAGTGGTATCTACTTCATATGCTGCATGTAAAGTAACATGTTGTATGCCTGATAGTATGTCTTTTACACAATAAGTATTTAAGAAATGTAACAACAACTAGAAAATTCTACTAACTTTGTGAATGCTGCCTATTTGTTCTATTTCAAACAAATTCCCTCATAATTTTTCACAAATTCAAAATATACTCGAGCTCCCAAATGCAGTTTAAGGTCACAAGGTGTAATTCTCTGCTGCCCTTCTCCATTTAGCAGGTGGCTTTCTTACACTTCTCGCCAGGGCCTTCCTGATCTCCAGTATCTCCCAGCTGTATCATTCTTTCAGACTTCTGTAAACTATATTTAACAATGCATGTTATACAATATTTTTAATATTTATTTGGGGGGGGACAGAAAGAGGGAGACACAGAATCTGAAGCAGGCTACAGGCTCAGAGCTGTCAGCACACAGCCTGATGCAGGGCTCCAACTCACCAATTGTGGCATAATGACCTGAGCTGAAGTTGGACGCTTAACCAACTGAGCCACGAAGGCACCCCACTATACAGTATTTTTAACATAGAAAGCCACATAAGTAGGCTATGAACTCGGTGTTCAGCACAAATAATAAGACATGGAATAGAATGGAGGCATGCTACATACTCCTCTCTTTCATTTCCTCACTTGATGTAACTATTACTATCCCAATTTTAGTGTTTACTGTCATTGCGCTTTTTTTTCACTTTCTTACACATGAAAAATTTCAGAAATAAGTGGGAACCACTGCTAGGCATTGACCAAGTCCTTGTTTCTGTTTCCTAAATGCCAAATTCTGGTAAAATATTGTTCAACTGGCAAAACATTGACTTATCTTCTAAATTATCTTATGCAAGTGTTGACAGTCATAATTTTTAAAGAAAAAGTGACCGCACATGCCAAACTGTCTTTTTAGATTCTTTTTTTTCTTTTACTTGCTCCTGTAATTCCTTAATAGCCATGAGGGCTCTCTGATCCCTTCAAATTCAACTTTAGCATTTAGTATGTTATAGAGTTGTTCCAGTTATTCCAAAACAGTGCTAATTAACCAAATTATGTATTCATCATCAGAAGAATCACAAATTTTCAAATCTTGTGATTTTTTTTCATGTTTTATTTTTATGTTTTTCTAAATGTGTATTTATTGGAGCACCTGGGTAGCTGAATTGGTTAAGCATTCCATTCTTGGTTTGGGCTCAAGTTATGCTCTCGTGGTTTGTGAGTTCAAGCCCTACATTGGGCTCTGCTTTGTCAGTGTGGAGCCTGCTCTGGATTCTCTCTCTCCCTCTCTCTGCCCTTCCCCCCCCCAAAATAAATAAATGGACTTCAAAAAATAAAGCATTTATTTATTTCTTTTGAGAGAGAGAAATCACAAGTTGGGGAGGGGCAGAGAGAGACAGGACAGAGGATTCCAAGCAGGCTCTGCATTATCAGCACAGAGCCTGATGTGGGGCTTGATCCCATGAACAATGAGATCATGACCTGCGCCAAACCAAAAGGTGAATGCTTAACCAACTGACCCACTGAGATGGCCCTTATTTTTACTTCTTTTTAAATAAACATTTTTAAAAATTTTAGATCAACAGAAAAATGGAAAGGTAGTAGAGAGTTCCCATCACCCTTCTCTGTTTCCCTGCTATTAACAATGTGTATTAGTATAGTACCTTTTTTAAAAAGGAAGATAGAGGGTTTATAGAAAATCAACATGACTACAGCATGGGAGCCACAAGTGCTCAGTGTCTTGTGATGGGTATTTTGTAACTTGAGGTGTATATAGCTTAGAGGATGTAGCCATAAGAGATTCCAACCCATACCAGGATGAAGATGAGGAAGAAAGCAGCTAAGAGACCACAGATGGCATTGATTTGAATGTTGGCACAAGCCAACTTGGCCGTGCCCATGTGCTTACAGTTTTATGGGCAATAATGTGGTCATCACAAAAGAGAGGACAGTAAATTAGGTAGACAGTGTGCATATGACTGCACACAGTGCAATACCCATTCCAATTCCTGACATCCAGACTGTCAGGATGGTTGTACAGTGGAGTGATGCGCAGATGGCCATCTGGTGGTCAAAGGCTATTACCAGCAGTACTGCAGACACCATTCCTGTGTATGAGAAACATCTGGCCCACACAGGTTCCAAAGCCAATCTCATGAGCATTAAACCAGAAGGTACTCAACATATGTGGTGCCAGGAATGTAGAGAGGGCCAAATACATGGCCAGAAAAACATACAGGATTCAAGAGGATTCTATCTATATCACTATCTGAGTTGTTACATTGCAAATAAGAGCCAAAGGTAAATGCAACAGAAGGGCAAGGAAATCCAGGCATAAACTGTCTCAAGCCCTGGGTTGCCTAAAAGAAGAAAGTGTGGACAATGGAGCATGGGTTATATTTTGATGGGGCATTCTGGAATTGGCTGAAATAGGAGGGGATGTGATTAATTCCTAGCAATAAAATAAGCACAATGCTTTAAATGATTAGTTCATATTTTAGTAGAGTGCAAGAGAAGACAGTGATAGTGTTTCTTGTCTATCAAAGAAAGGAAAATTCCTGGCACTGAACACTGTTTGAATCTAAGGAACCTAAGTTTTATGACAAGTAATAGCATAGCCAGTGCCAAGAAATGATTTAATATCTTCTGCATTTCAGAACTAAAATAATCTATATTCTGGTACTTTTTGATCAGCATCGATTGGTATCTGGATTAATAGAAAATGTAAGAACTTCCTCAACGTGAGCACATTAAGGACAAACCTAACAAATCATTAAGGCCGAGAAAGACAGATGTGGGTCCCTAAGCACAGTGACACTAACATCAAGAAACATTATATGCCAAGTAACTTAAGTATATTTCATTTGATACTGATGTTCACATAAATTCCAATTCAAAAATCACCTCTACAATCAACAGGTATCCTCATGAAATTATTCAACAAACCCTCAGAGATAAACACCATCAAACAAATCTTAAACTGAAATAGGTACAGGAACGTTTAACTAGTAAAAAACAGCTTCAGAGCCAAAATATTTCTTATTACAGCAAAGTTCTTCCCTTTGTTCCTGGGATGATGAAAGAACGTAAGGTAACAAGGAGGACTTCAGGTTCTTCCCTGTTTCCTGTATCTAAAGAGAATATCTAAGAATTCTTAGTGGTCAGAGGAGGTGAAAGAAAGATTTGAGGAAGTACTAATCATGGAGATAGCTCCCCCAAGTCAGGGTGAGGTCATACATTCTTTATTTACCCCGAGCACTATCCATAAGACTTGTCCTTATTTTCTGATGAGGAAAGATTTATAATACGGAAAATCAGACATAGTAAGAAAAGACAAGAAACCTGGAGAGTGTAGAAAAAAAAAACAGACTAAGGACATAGGAACATGTAGCTGAATAGAAAGTAGAGAATGAATGAAGCCAAGGGCTTATATTTTTTAAAGCAAAAATTAAGAGGCTTCTGTCAGGACTGATAAAGAAGAAAAAAAAGAGGGAAAGGAAGAAAAAGAGAGAAGATGGTTTCTCAACGTCAGGAATGAAGCAGGGTATATCACTCGAGATACTGCAGACATTGACAGTTCTAGAACAACAAAAATGACCATGTAGATCAAATGGACCAATTCCTCAAACTCCACAAATTGCCACATCTTCTTAATATGAAACAGATCATTTAAATTGCCCTAGAACCATTAAGTCTCATTTTCAACCTGTGCCTCCTCTTAATTAGCCAGAGG
>CM053575.1:50272474-50288652 GCA_028646485.1 Cryptoprocta ferox
CCATATAAATCCAGGAGTTCTACCTTTCAAACTCAGTCCTTGGGGGTTGGGGAGAGGGAGAAATCAGTGGCAGGTGCAAATATTCAGCCGCTTGGATGGTCATCCCAGTGTTGCTCACTATTATGAAAACTTGGATACAACCCAAGTTTTAGTCCAGCAGTAAGGAAATGATGAAATACGTTACAAGATAGACATATGATGGAGCATTTTACGTGGCACTTTAAAATCATGTTCCTCCTGTCCCACTCTTCAATCGAGGTGTTGAACTACCTGGGGTTTCAGATCCTCTTCAGACGACCACCTCTTATAGAGCTGAAAGATTTGGAAGTCCTCTCCGTCTTTCTTCTTTGCCTCCTTCTTCTGGTGTCGTGCGAAATTCCGCTGTGCTCCTTGAACGTGACACACGTCACAAAATTCCTACGATACCAAGTTTGAAAAATTGATTTTTTGCCTTTTCCCTTTTTCCCTTCACTTTCTTTTCACAAGCTTTCCAAAGACTGAGTATGTCAAGCAACAGACTTTATCAAACGATGTATTGATGGCAATTAGAAACATGAGATTTGCAAAGTGGGCAGCACAAATATCCAAGAGGATTTACTGAACTCTCATTTGATCCAAAGTATTTATAGCAGGGATGCTTGGGTGGCTCAGTCAGTTAAGTAACTGACTTTGGCTCACATCATGATCTCGTGGTTCACAAGTTCAAGTCCTGCACTGGGTAAGCCCTGCTTCCTTCCCTCTCTCCCTCCCTCCCTCTCCCCCCTTGCCCTCTCTCTCTCTGCCCTCGCTCACTTGTGCCCTTTCTTTATCTCAAGGAAGAAACGTATTTGTACCAACTGAAAATCAGAGATATCCCAACCCTACCTGTGTTAACCCTAGTTGATTTTGACTAGTAGATATATTTATCATAGTCCACTTTTGGGTCCTGAGTATTTGAGCCATATCCATACATTTAAGAAAAAGAAGAGAAATTCCCGTAACTCTTACTGAGAAACAGAAGTCAGAAACAGAAAGAGAAGGTTGTTTGAAGACATAGTACCTGTCCTACCTTATTATGATCCAAGCAACGAGGGGCTGGAGAATACTGAGGGTTCATTTTATTGTCTTGTTTCACAAAACGTGGAGGTGGAAATCTTTAGAAAGAGTGCAACATGGATTAATGTTTAAAAGTCTGACATGAGCAATGATAATTTGAGAAGCAAGCGTAAATAGAAGAGAAAGAAAAATATCTTAGTGATTTTTCATAGGGGATCTACATGTATTGAGGTTAAGAACCCATGGTTTGTGTCAAATTGACTGGAGTTTGAATCCCAGTCTTTTTGCTTACAAGCTGACTGGCATCAGGCAACCCAGGTCATCTGGCAAAAAATCTCAGTTACCAATTCTGTGAAATGGGGATACAATGTATTCCTTCTACTCAAATGTATTGTGCTTATTATATGCACTGTTTTAGGCATGGGAGATGCAGTGAAGAAGAAAACAGACAAAAACAAATAAAGAAAAAGAAATCCTGGTCCTTATGGAATTCACATTCTGATTGGAGGGAGAGCCAGATGATCCACAAATAAGTAAATTCAATAGTATATGTGATTGGGTGCCTCAGTCAGTTGGGCATCCGAGTCTTGATTTCAGCTCAGGTTATGGTCCGAGGATTTGGGATCGGGCCCCATGTTGGGCTCCACGCTGAGCATTGGAGCCTGCTTGTGATTCTCTCCCCATCTCTCTGCCTCTACCCCGCTCACACACTCTCTCTCTCAAAGTAAATAAACTTATTATTTCACAAATAGAATGTGTGAAGGTGATAAATGCCTTGCAATGCTGGAGGGATGGAGTATTAAACCATAAAGAGAATGCCCACACAAGTTGCACCAAGAAGGTGATATTTCAGTCAATACCTGAAAGAAGGGGGGATTAAAAATAATCAGATATCTGATGCAAAACGCATTCCAGCAGAGTGAATGAGTACAAAGTCCTTGAGGTGAGAGTGTGCCTGGGCTCAGAGTGGTCAGAGGGAGATGAGGTAGCACACAGAGAGCAGGAGAGAGATCAGAGACCAGGCAGGATCTTGCAAGCCACCGCAAGGGCTCTGGCTTTTACCCTGGGGAAGAATTGAATCCGTTGGAGGGTACAATGTGCAAACAAAACTATGGAGAAGGCATCAGTCCTTCATATTCCTGCTACAGAGAAGATAACTTGATATAACCTTTCTGAGAATAATTGGTAGCGTGTATCAAAGGCATGAGAAACGGGTTCATCTCTTACCTCTAGAATTTTAAAGTACTGTTCTATAGAATATTCAGGTGCGTGCAGAGAATTGTGTGTAGCTATATTGTCACAGTATTATTTCTAACATTAAAAAACTCAAAATCACCTAACTATCCAAAAGGAGATTGGTTAAACAAAAGGTTTAATGAATGAAATGATGTGCAATTATTCGTTCATCTTCTGGGATATTCAAAGCCATGGGGAAATGTTTACCACTTAGTGTCGAGTATAACAAGGCTTCATATGATATGATCTCAGTTGTCCTTAAAATGTACGTTTATGAATGGGTGATTTTTTCCATCTATTCCTTTTCTCATTTTTCAAAATTTCTGTCATACATATGTAGTACTTCAATAATCATCACCAAGAAAACCCACCATTTTTTCGTCCACATCTCTAGGAAGCCTCCACTAACGAGCCCTAACAATTAATTACTGCCTCCTCCTTGCAGCTCCTGTACTTTCTTTGGTTGTCTTTACCATGTCTACTGCTTGTTCACACTCCCTCAGAGACTGTGTATATGTCTTTTATATGTCTTACAGCTCTGTATCTTCGGTGTCTAGAGGAATGCCCAGCATACCGTGGTGCTCAGTGTCTGTTGGATTGAACTAAATCCCAAAGTACAAGATATTTCATTCACAATGATCTTTCATAACCGTGAGATCATTCAAAACAAGCATGCCCAGGGTTTGGAACATGACTTTAGTATCACAGAAAATGCATAAATCACACAATGAGAGCTGATACATTGTGACACATTAACGAACTCAAATGTGCCAACACAGTGCAATGTAAATAGTCAATGCTCAATAGAGAACTTGAGTATGGCTGACTGATTTGAGCTTTTCAAAAGTGTTCTACTTGGGGTGCCTGAGTGGCTCAGTCTGTTGAGCGTCCAACTCTCGATTTCAGCAGAGGTCATGATC
Organism: Cryptoprocta ferox; assembly: GCA_028646485.1. Classification (NCBI taxonomy): domain Eukaryota; kingdom Metazoa; phylum Chordata; class Mammalia; order Carnivora; family Eupleridae; genus Cryptoprocta; species Cryptoprocta ferox. The sequence continues at coordinate 50,275,666 of CM053575.1, forward strand.
TCACAGTTCCTGAGTTCAAGCCCGACTTGGGATTCTGTCTCCCTCTCTCTCTCTGCCCCTCCTGCACTTACTCTCTGTCTCTCAAAATAAGTAAAAAATACACTCTAAGAAAAAGTGTGTTTCTCAAAAAAAAAAAATAGAAATCTTTTGGGGTGCCTGGATGGCTCAGTCAGTTAAGCATCTGACTTTTAATCTCGGCTCAGGTCCTGATCTCACGCTTCGTGTATTTGAGCCCCACATCGGGCTCTGCACTGACAGTGTGGAGCCTGCTCAGGATTCTCGCTCTCCTCTCTCTGCCTCTCCTTTGCTTGCTCTCTCTCTGTCTCTCAAAATAAGTAAGTACACTTAAAAAAAATAAAATAGAAATCTTTTCACATAACATTGTTAGAACTGTAACGGCCATAATGAATTTTAATACATCCATTCATTCAAAGAAAATTCATTGAATGCCAACCATGTTTAGCCAAACTCCTTTCCAAATTGATCCAAATAGTGAACCTATGTCATATCATAATATCCAAGCATTCAAAAAACAAGGGAAGTTTTCTCAAATCCACAAGGGAGTTAGATGTTCCCCCTGCTGTGCTATTTTGTTTCTACCTCTGTCATAGCATTTATCCTACTGAGTCAGAATTTATCCCTCTATGTATGTCTGACTTTCCCACTAGATTGTGAGCCCGGACTGAATATATTATCCCAATCACCTATCAGGTAGAAGGTACTCAAGAAGGTCGGATGAAGGAATGAATGAACGCTTATTTAAATTCCCTGCATCAAGATATAACTCAAAACTCTATTTACTAGTATACACTGGATAAAATGCCAGTACGTTACCTTTCAGGCTTCACACTCTTACCACCACGAGCATTGTCCGGCAAAGGATTGGGAAAGATGACACCTGGCAGTTTGAGAGGGGTGAGAGCACGTTTTTCTCGAAGTTTCTTGGGTGATGTGACCTCTGTAAAATGAACGAAACCAAGTTTCCTTTCAACTTCAAATGGGTGGTTTTGTACTTTACCTAATTTCTAAAACTCATTACTTTACCCGGGAAAATTTGTATATAAGATACATTTCTTAAACTGTTGTCCCTTGCCCTAGTGTGATTAAAACAAATATTTTTGCTGTATACTTATTACGTGCACAACACTGGCTAGTCACTTTAGAATGCGCAAGAGGCAAGTCTTTGCCCTTCAAGACCTTTCCAAAGATATACAGACAGTTCCGACTTAATAATGGTTTCACTTGGGAATTTCTGACATTGGCTTTTGATGGCATAAAAGCGATATACATTCAGGAGAAACTGCACTTTGGAATTTGAATTGTGATCTTTCCCTGGACTAGTGATATCAGGCTTCACACTCTTACCACCACCAGCATTCTCCGGCAAAGGCTTGGGAAAGATGACATCTGGCAGTTTGAGAGGGGTGAGAGCATGTTTTTCTCGAAGTTTCTTGGGTGATATGATCTCTGCAAAATGAATGAAACCAAGTTTCCTTTCAATTTCAAGTGGGTGGTTTTGTACTTTACCTAATTTCTGAAACTCATTACTTTCCCCTGGAAAATTTGTATATAAGATACATTTCTTAAACTGTTGTCCCTTGCCCTAGTGTGATTAAAACAGATATTTTTGCTGTATGCTTATTACGTGCACAACACTGGCTAGTCACTGTAGAATGCACAAGAGGCAAGTCTTTGCCCTTCAAGACCTTTCCAAAGATATACAGACAGTTCCGACTTAATAATGGTTTCACTTGGGAATTTCTGACATTGGCTTTTGATGGTGTACAAGCGATATACATTCAGTAGAAACTGCACTTTGCAAGTTGAATTGTGACCTTTCCCTGGACTAGTGATATGTGACACGACATTCTCGTGGGGCTGCTGGGTGGCCCAGCAAGCTGCAGCAGCCAGTCAGCCACACAGTCAGGAGAATAAACAGGCGACACACTTCCAGCTATTCTGGACCCATGCAACCAGTCTGTTTTCCGCTTTCAGGAGTCAATACATTACAGAAGATATTCAATACTCTATTATAAAATAGGCTTTGTGTTAGATGATTTTGCCCAACTGTAGGCGAATGGAAGCTAGATGGCACACTTAAGATAGGCTAGCTATAATTTTCAGTAGGCTAGATGTATTAAACACATTGTCAGCTTATCATAATTTACCTTATTAATGGGTTACTCTGAACACAACCCCGTCGCTAAACTGGGGAAGATCTATTGTTGTAGAGAAAAATAAGATGTAAACAAAACACACGAGAGCTCTCATTGTGGAGGTCTTAGGACGTGCCTACAATGCTAAGTGCTATGCATACATTGCATAAATAGCAACTCAGGACAATGATGAAGAATGTCTGCATTCCAACTGATGGTGCCATCTTTAAGGGTCTGCCATGTTTAGACAAGAGAGAAGACACTTCAGATGCAGTGATGAGAGAAGTGTCCATGGGGGAAGTGAGATGTAAAAAGGACACTAAGAGGTAAGTAGGATTGGGAGAGACTGTAAGAAAAGGAAGGACATTCCAGGCGGGAGAAAAAGAATGAACAAAAGCATCAAGTCAGAGAAGGACAAGATATGTTAGAAAGACATCAATAGACAATTTTGCTCAGAGAAAGAGTCTATAGGGAAGAGTGACAGATGAGGCTACAGACCCAAATGCATGTGAATATTGGCTAACAATTTACATGTACTCCTGTAGGCCACGTGTTGCAAAAACCATATCCATAAGCCAATGTTTACCCACTGATACGGGTTTGGTGCCTTTGTTTTTTCTTTTTTTTGCCAATGAGCATTTTTGCCTCAATGTCAATTAGTGTGTTGCCCACAAAACAACAATCTCCTTGAAGAAGTTTCCAAAGGGTAGAATGGCAACCCCTAAGGATCCCTAGGATCCTTTCTAAAAGTCTCTGAAGTCCTAAGATTTTGCTCATATGCTTCAACTGAGAAAACACATCACAAGAGACTGAATGAAGACCCAGATATGAAAATCCAGCTACCTTCTATTAACCCAAGTATCAAAGATGTAAAACCTCCAATCTCCATTTTTCATAAAAATTATTATCGATGCTAACATGTCCCCTTATCATGTTACATGCAGCCCACTTCATGCATTTACATTATCTGACTGGACTCTGTAGGCATATCAATTTTTACCTCTTTCAGTAATGAGGAACCAGGAAAGAGATCATAGTCTTAAAACCTGAGAGTCATAAAGTGTTTAAGATGAGATGCAAGATTCCAGGAATAGAAGATATTTTTAGAAAGAAGAATATAGTCATTATTCTTGATTCTAACTTTCTTTACTTGGAGCATAGGAGTCACTAATCAATATGGCAGTACTCACCAGCGGTAAAGTGTGACAGATTATACCCAGAATCACTGGCCTACCTCGGATGCCTTTTTTGTCTGAACCATCATTTAATTTGTGCTTCCCTTCTCCATTCTTTCCATTGTGGTCTGCTTCTACAATGGCCTCCATAGGTGGTGTTTTCTTCAACTCCTTGAGGAGAATGCTGGAAATAAGCCATGATGTTTACTTCTCTGGGTCTCAATAGGTGAACCTGTGAACTCCCAATCCTGAGAAGCAACCCAGCTAGCTCTCTCCTTCTGAAATAGGCCCCCTACTGTCAAGGGGGCAAGTGCTTTGTTTGCTGAGGCTTTCTTGGAGGCTAAGTCTGGGAGCCAATCAAGACCTCCCCTCTCAATACTGAGGCCTCAAAAGCAGCTCTTATGAAGCTACATTGAGGGATTTAAGCTTTTGTGTTTGGTCTCAGTTTGAATCTGTGTGTCTTTTCTAGTTCTGTAACCAGCCGCATAGCAGTGACAGTGAAAGCTGGCTGTTGGATGGCTTGAAGGCAAAGATTCACAGCCAGGTAGGCAGAGACAGAAATATGCCCAGAAATCACTGTTCCTCCCCCCTTTCTTGCTCCTCCCCACATCTCCATCCTTTCCCCAGGCAAACATGAGGGCTTGCAGAGGGACAATGGGGGAAGGGATGTGTTCAGTTGGTGCATGTAGTTGTCCTGTGGTCTCAAGTATGGAGTGCTGGGTTAGAGCTGTCAGCAGGAGAGAGGGGAGTGGGGGAGGGGTGGTACTCCTAGTAAATGCAGGGACCATACTTCACATGAATAAAACATCTACAACTATTTTGAGCATTTGAGTCCTCATGTCCATTTCGAGGCCTTCTAGTTGACAGGAGCCTCCATCTCTGTTCTTGACCCACTGCAAAGATTTCCCTCCTGGAAGGCTTAAGCCAAAGTATTTCCAAGGGGGCAGCCAAATTTCCTTTGCAAGATACAATCACAATAACATCATTTTGAATCCAGTCATTTATTTTTAATGAGTAAGGCAACACGGTACAATGGAAAGAAGAGTGGAACAGTCAGGAGCTATGGTTTTATTTCAAGCTTGGCCTCTCAGCTGTCTGTCCATTTCATCTATAAAATTAAGGGTCTAGACGAACTAATCTCTAATGTTTATTCTGATCCACACACTCATTTTGCTGATGTATATGTCATACAGTCCTTGCCAGAGGAAGGGAAGTTCCAAACTGACTAATACAGGAGGATGTCACAGACTCAAAAACCATGAAGAAATCGTACTCTGGGAAGCTGGCTGTTATGCTCCAAACTTCCTCCACCTGAAATGCATACTACTTAATGGCACAGCAATTAAGAGGAAGAACATGATTAAGGGCACACAGTAAGTGAGTGATGGCCAACTGGGGAAAAATCACAAGTCTCCTGACTCCTATTCCAGTGTTCTTAATACTGCACCATGTTGCTTCACTTAGTAAAAGAAAAAAATGAATTAAAATTACAATTAACTTTGCACTTCTATAAAATGGATACAATTAAATACACATCTCAAATAGTGAGATGTAGTGACGTTTAAGTACAATAATATGGAGAAAGTGCTTCATAGTATCTAAGTATTCCATAGATGACAACTATTATAATGATTATAAGGATCTTTATTCTTATCATTGTCAGCAGCCACCAGTAAAACCCACTGCACTCTTGGAATAAAGTTGTTCCCTTATTCTACCTTATCTCTCTAACCACTTGAGTGGTAAGAATCAGAGCTCAGACAGGAGGTGGGCTAGATTGCAGAAAGAGGAAGCTAGTTCACAGGAAGTGGTGGAAGGTAGAGGGAAGCCCAGGAGAGGAGAAGAATTTCAGTAATATTGCAGGGACTAAAACTGATGGGAGGTAGTACCAGAATTTCTAGGGAACTAAGAGTAGTTTTAACAATGAATAGTCTAAAAGGACCTAGAGGGTATAATGCTACATTAAATAAACCAGAAAGACAAAGACAAACACTGTATCATTTCACTCATATATGGAACTCAAGAAACGAGACAAATAAAAAAAGAAAAGAGACAAACAAAAACGCAGATTCTTAAATACAGAGAACAAACTGGTGGTTTCCAGAGGGGAAGGGGGTGGGTGGGGGGTGAAATAAAGGGGATTAAGAGGACATTTATCATGATAAACACCAAGTAATGTAGAGTGTTGTTGAATAATCATAAAAAAGGTATAGTCTAACTGGCCATTGTTGTCTAACAACTACGGGTAGTGTATGCCACAAATTCTTCTTTGCTGAAGCACTGAAAGAGAGAGAGTACACTAAAAGGAGCATGAGCCAGAAAAGATGAGAAACACTGCCCACTCACACTAGTAAATCAACAAGGATTGCTATGCCTGCAGGAATCTATGGAGCAAAATACTGACCTTGGAAACATGAGCACACCACTGGGTGGCTTGCCCAAGGTCTCGCTGCTGGTCAACATGAAGTCCACAGTGCCAGGCCTCTGGAGGACAGAGACAGAAAAAGGTTATGCCAGGGGCAGGGGTCTAGGACACAGACAAATCAAAGCTATGTGTAGTCTCACAGGAATGGCTACCATGAATATTCGCTTTCGTTACTACTATTATTTTTATTTTTAGTGCTTAAAGTCTAGAGCTTAACATCCAAAGAGGAATTAATCTCATTTATCACCCTGGATAGTCCCATAACAATTCCACGGATGCTGCCTTTTCTCAAACCATTTCCTCTTTGGAAATTACTTTCAGAGTTGATGACTTCTTTCACACATTTTTAAGAGGAAAGCTGACTTATTGATACTATCAGGAAAATGAGCAAGGAGGCCAATTCCACTCTTGACCCAAATAACTCTAAAATTGGGTGGTTAACAGAAGGGATTTGAAGTCACATGGATTCAAGTCACATTGATTCATATTCCCATCCCGACACTGTTAAGTGATGTAGCCTTAGACCCTGGGGATGTGGGGATAACGAGATCTAATTCATAGGATTTTTATGAGTTACTGTATGGAAGTGGCTGGCATGGAACAATCACTCAACAAATAGCAGCTATTATGATTATGATTACATTAGACAGTAATGACATAATTACATGATACTAGTATAGAATAATATACAAAATTATTTTTGGATTAATGATATGGTTTACAAAAGGCTTTCAAGGGCATTTCCAAAAAGAAGTTTTCAATATGGTGCCCGCAAAAGCAGCATCATTGAAATAAGTCGACAGTTTCCCAAGACAGCTATTCTGCAGGATAGCTCTCAGGTTTAAGTTATGGGACATTTGGGGGAAGGACAATCACCCTCACCACTTTACAGCAATTTCTCAAAATGGATTTTTGATGTTAACAAGCCTTCGATGAACCTAGTCTTCCATGATTCATAGTTCAGGCAGTTCAAGTGGCTTCTTTCTAGCCAGACTTCTCAGATCCTTTAACATGTCAATGTGCTTTGTGCTTCTGTCCAGGAGGGTGATACAGGCAGCAGCCCTCCATCTGCTTTGGCCTCTAGATCCTTTTTCCCTAGAATATCTTTCGGACTACTTTTTCTGGAAAATGCTCCTTCAATGTTATGTCTCAGCGTGCAGCAGGCCAATTAAAATGCTGTCCTCTCGTATAAACACATTATTAAGCTACAAAGTTCTGGAGAATCCCTGAAGATTAGAGATGGTCCAGCACTTTGGTCTTGCTTCTGCTGTGTTTTCATGGAAAAGGGAGGGTGATAGCTGTGTGTTTCCACTTTACATACACAGGGTTAGTGGCTATCTTTAAAATCCTACATGAAGCCAGATTGTGGACAAAACACCAAGAGCTTCATTATGCACAACTCTTAAATCCTCATCCTCAGAGCTCCATGAAAGAAGAAATTAGAGAGTAGAATGTGACCATATTTTTGGACTTTCATTTTATAGCCTTTTCACGTAAATATCAGGCTTCTGCTCTATGGGACCCAGGATTTTATAACATTCTGTGATAATAGAATTCATTTGTACCAATTTTGTTCATTCCCAGAGGTGCCCCTAAGGCACACGAAGCATTCAGTTCATCCTGTTGACTATTTCACTACCGCCTTAATCTCTGCCATGTCCAACCTAGCGTGAAGGTCATACCAGCTACTGAACAATTAATAAGGAAGGGGTCAGATATGAAATTTCTTCCACAATATGGCAAATTAAAAGCTAAAGACACGTTTCTATGACTCGATTTATTGTAGGCTATCATTAAAATGAAATACCATCAGGACACCTAGGTGGCTCAGTTAAGCATCTAACTCTTGATCTCGGCTCATAGTTTGTGAGATCAAGCCCCGCTCTCAGCTCCACGTTGAGCATGGAACCTGCTTGGGATTCTCTCTCTGCCCCTCCACTGTTTGTGCACACACACTCTCTCTCAAAAGAAATAAATAAGCAAATATATAAACAAATAAATAAATAAATGGTATAATCAACCCCCCAAAAGAAAGACAGAAATAGAGACAGAAACAGAAAGAAAGAGAGAGTGAGAAAGAAGGAAGGAAGGAAGGAAGGAGAATCATTAGGAAGTCTGGTTCTACTACTTCTTAGCCCCCTTATTTCAGGCTTCCCACATAATCCCTCTGAGCCTCCATTTTTCTCATTTGTAAAATCAGGATTATAATGATGCCAGTTTTATAATGTTTCCCAAATCAAATGAAATAATAGATGTGCAAGAATTTTTAAACACTATAAAGGACTATAAAGTATTCAGAATTATGAGAGCTTCTATTACTAGTTATATTTTCAGTTGGCATTGACTCAAAACTTGAAGTTTTTTGCCCTTCTAACCTTTTTGTTAAAGAGTTAATCACCTAAAAACAAGTATTTTTTGCCTTTGGGGTAAGTGCCACTTAAAATACGTCAACCTGGGGCACCTGGGTGGCTCAGTCGGTTAAGTGTCTGACTTTTGATTTCAAGTAGGTCAAAATCTCAAGGTTCATGAGACTGAGCCCCACATCAGGTTGTATGCTGACAATGCAGAGCCTACTTAGGATTCTCTCTCACCCTCTCCCTCTGCCCCCCTAACTTGCACGCCCATGCTCTTTCTGTCAAAATAAATAAACATTTTTTAAAAAATACAAAAAATACGTCAACCTGATTTTTTCTTAATAATGACACATAGGTAATTCAAAACTTTCATTGGGAACAGGGGTTTGAAAAAGGAAATCATTAATTTACATTTTGGAGGGCTTTTTCCATAGCCCCAGTTGCATCCAGTGTAGACACAAAGTCCTTAAAAAATTTCATCTTCACTTTGCTGCTTTTAATCGTAAGGACCCCGATTCCTTTGAAAATAAACTGCACACTTTTTCTGGTGGAAATGGATAGGGAAAACACCTGCAGTGTCTCCTTGATACAACGTTCCACTACTTTCCTGCTAAATGAACTGTCCAGGGAAATGCTGGCAAAATTAAGCAGAACAACTGGGATATCACCTAGAAGAGAAAGAAAGGATGGGGGAAAGGAAGTGGAAATTACAACAAGGTCATATCATAACCACTCACAAATAATAATCGGATTCTTAATACTCAAAAAGAGAATTGTCCCTGTGAAGCCCTTAGTTGTACCCTATCAATAATCAGTAGAATTTTCCGTAAAAGTATATTTTTTGCTCAAAATAAGAACGATTAGGTTTCCAAGGAAACTCCAGAAAAGCTTTTGATTCTCTCTTGGAGACCATGTAATAAGAACTAATGGCATTTTGTAATCAGAGGGTTTTCTGAATTTTTCATCCCTCTCATCTCTCAGGACATACGGTAGCAATACACTTGCTTGTCTCCTCCAATTATCACATCATTTTTAAATGTTTATAAATAGCTATAAATGTCAAGTGTTTTGAAAAGACAGTTCTCTTCAGTAGATGTTACATTCAAATGAAAGTGTCCTATCAGAGGATATCAGACTGGGTAACTTGCTTTTTTTCTCCCTAAAGAGTCCATAAATGACATGGCAAAGGAATATGGTATATCTAGAATAAAAAGCACAGGGCCTATTCCACAATAACAGACCACCAGTCAAAAAAGGGGGTAAATAACAAAGATGATCAAGATGATAAATCCAAAAAGAGGCAGTAACAAGATCCACTAATAGAGGAACAGGATAGAAAGAAGATAAGAATATTTAAACATTCATTCAGCAAGCATTAATTTATAGCTTTTCAAGTGCCCAATAGGACCAGATGATGAAGATTAATATCTCTGTAAAACATAAGCCTCCCTGTATCAGCCCATGGTCTTCTGAACAATTTAATGGTGAGTCTATACCACCTCCCTCCATCGTGTTTTGTATAAAGTTCTTAAAAGAAAATGCTATATGGCCTGCCTCTTGATGGGCCCCTCCCATTCATCCAATGCCTCTCTTCAATCTGTCTTCCAGCCCACATAACCCCAGTAAGGACACTATCATCTTATAGTGGACAAGCCAATGGATACCCTTCAAACCTTAATCTCATCATCTCTCTGTAACCTCCCATTGTCCACGCCCTCTCTGTGCTCTTGTTTCCATGGCACCACTCTTGCTTCTCCAGTTTCCTCTTCCTTGGTCTCCTTTTCTGACTTCCTTCATCTTCTACATCTGAGAAGATGGTGTTTTGTGGTTGTGCTGTTTGTTGTTGTTTCTAAATAAGACTTTGTCCTTGTCTGTCTCCTATTCCTTTATATCCTCTCCTGGGTAAATTTATCCAAATCTTCACCTCTAGTCTCCACCCCTCACCTGAGCACTGGAATTACCTCCAGCTACATATCCCTACAGGAATTGCAAATTGAACACGTCCAAAAGCTAACTCATTATTTTATCTGCCACCCCAACCTCCTTCCCCCTTCCTTCTCTATGGTGTGATTGACAAGAACATCCATGTATTTTCCAAGAAATCCTGGTCATGCTACATACTTTCCTTATTCTTGCTACCCACCACTCTCAACTGGCAGCCAAATCCCATCAGTTCTCCACATGAAATGTCTCACAAATAGATTCCTTCATCTTCCTCCTGATGGAAACTGCACTCAGGCTCCCACCATATTTCATCAAACTGCTATAATTAGAACTATCCTCCGAAATTAAAAACTGGACTAGTCCATACACGTCCCTGCTCAAATCCCAAAGTCCTTATCATACTGCCTACAGACCCTTACAATTTAATTGCTACCAACCATTTTCGTCTTATTTCCCTCCACTTGCCTCCACAATCATATGCCTTGGTGTCACAGAAGTAACTGTTACTCCCTTAACAAGCCTTACTCTTTCTTCTTGAATTCTTCTCACTGTTCCTGAAATATCTCCCATTGCTTATCGGCCAGCAAAGCCCGATCATCCTTTAAGACCTCCTGTTAGATGTCATCTTCCAAAGCCTCCCTGAGCGAAGTTAGGCATGCTCTCCTCTGGGCTCCCCAACATTTGATCTGGTTCTGACCAATACTGCTTTCATAGCATTTAATCAGGTTGCAAGAACCATGTCTTGATCATCTTTAAGAATTACTGTGTAATGTTTAATTAATTACCTACTTTGAATTAATGACAAAGACTCATAAACCCAAAGCTAAACTACAGACAGAATTGTTCTGGTGAATTAAATCAATCATATATATTTAATTCTGAAATTTATTCAGTCTTGGAAAAAAATTAATCATAGGTTTAGACTACTTTTTTGGACTCTACTATGAAATCCAAGATGTTTTTGTAAAAAAAAAAAGTTAGCTTTATTTTCACATTATTTGGTAGGTTTTTGATGAATTAGTAGAAGTCTTCTGTCATAAAACTCTAGGTAAAAATGACTGAAAAGTCCATCAAATGTACCATAGAGATCATATGCCTAATGAAGTCTAAGTCTAATTTGTTGGTATTAGGTTTTCCAATAGTTCATGTTTTGGTGGGAAGTTACTCTGAAAATTAACTTTCAGGGAAATTAACATAAAGGCTAGTTTTAGCCTTTTCACCTGCTGACATTGGAGGTGGACTATCTCCCTTTCTCTACATAGGAGGGCAATGCAAGAGGGGATGATAAGGAAGGTCATAAGGAACACAGCCCAGAAATCAGGAAGGACATCTCCAAAGACCTCTAAGTCACCAGGGGAGGTGTCACCAAATCTACACACCAAAGCTGGAAGGTAAGGAAGCATCCTCTGTCAGGCACCATGTCCCTTTTGCTTATCACTATGATGTCTCCAGTGCTTGGAACAAGGCCTAACACATAGTTGGCTCTCTGTAAATATTTGTAGAAGCAAGAAAGGAAGGGAGGCAGAAGGAAGGAAAGGGGAAGGAGGGAGGGAGAAAGCAAGGGAGGAAGATTTTAGGGTGTGAGAGGTGTATATAAGGTATTCATTAAATCTTTATGGAGTTTTTAACCTTCTCCCTTCTCAATTTTAATAATGTACATTATATATGATAGAAACACATTAGTGATCTCTTTCATAGCTAATATGGACTCTAATTCTAACCAGAGACCCTAATTATCTTTTTCTTTATAACCACTTTTCATTTCTGAGGGTCTAAAAAATGAATAAAGCCTATATAAGTCTGTAATGTGGCATGTAAATTTGCCTTGACGTCACATCAAGTCTTCCCATGTCTGCCTCTTAAGCTACTGAGGTTTCAAATGTCCTGCAGGAAGACTATCATTTCCTACCTTGGCCCCTCCCTCATCCAAAGGTACATGTGAAAAGTGAGCTCAAATCAGAAATGGATAAAGCAGCAACTGAACAAACTTTGCCCTTTCCTTTTCGTCCCCACGCCAGTTACTTTCTGAGAATGTCGTCAATATTGAAGAGATTTACCAGGTGTATCCATTTTGTTTTGTTTGAGTCCATGGACCTGTACTAATTTTGTTGCCATAATAAAGCCAGGCCACAGAATCGGAACAAACTTCTTGTTTCCCACGTCAGTGTTTCTCCTCTTCAAAATGAAAGTTCCAAAGCCTGGAATCTGAACGCCCTGAAAGAATAAACAAGAAAAAAAAAGAGAGAGCAACAATCAGAATTCACTGAAGAGGTAAGGAAAAATAACTCTTAGTATTGCTATTCAAGAAAATACAAAAAGAACTAAACCTGAAATAATCAATGATCTCTACAATCTCTTATCACTATAGTATGTCATGATTCTAAGTTTTCATGTAAGTATAAAATGTAATATATTGATCTACAACACTTCTGACATCGGATCCTGCCTTTCCATTACCATTCAATGGCTGTGAGGACTAAGAAAACTTGTATGGATGCCATTGCTACTTTTGATCATATTTAAGATGCCTCTTGTACTAAATTGTGGGAAATTATAAATTGTTATCATTTGCCATTAAAAGAGGGAATTTAAAAAGCCATAAGAATCTCTGCTTTCTCATTCCTTCTTTTAGGTTTTGTCTCTCGCTTCAAATCAGACAATCCAGCATCCAAGGCATCTGCTGCAGGGTAGTAATCTTGGCTGATGGGTAGAGGCAAATGCTTTTGGCTCTCAAACTAGGCCTCTGTCTCCCTAAAACTATCACACCTCAAGGGTTACAAACTCAAATGTCTACAGGCACCATGAAAGAAAGCAAGGGAGTGAAGGGAGCCAGCCAGAGAGCGCACTGGCTAGAAAGTACAAACCCCATCCCAAGGGAAGAGCCCATTGTTGACTCCAGCCAAGTGTCATCATACAGGAATGGAAAAGTGGTG
>CM053575.1:50289152-50306791 GCA_028646485.1 Cryptoprocta ferox
CGGGGCTGCACCGCGACAACTGTTTGCCACAGTCTCCAGGAGTCTTTTGGCTGCATCCGCAATCTTTCTAGCCTGAGACTTCCAGGAAGCACTAAGGCAGCCAGGCCTCGCCCCTCCTTCCGCCGCCCCTCCCATTGGTGGAGAGGACCATTTCCCAGCCAATCACTCGCCCGGACACTTGCCTCCCCTCCTCAGTCCCAGGCCAGGGATATGCGATTGGCCAGACTGGAAGGGCTGTCGCCCCTCCCACCTCAGTAAATCCGTTGGCGTCGCTCCGGAAGAAGCACCTGATTCGGGTGCCCTATTCCGCACAGAGGAGGATGCCGCGTCTCTGGAAACTCAGGTTGGCCGCAGAAACTGCCACTGCTACTCGTTTTTGTTAGTTTTAATGGTGTATAATTTTTTCTGCACGTGGCATGGCTTTTCTCAAGTATTCCAGAGGTTTACAGTGTGATTATTTTTTCTTTTCTTTCCTTTTGCGGGGGGGAGGGGATTAATTACAATTATAATTTCCACGTGGTATCTTTACACCGCTAATATCTAATAGCATAGAAACTAACAGGTCTGTGGCCGAAACCGTTGGGCTGTGTATACTGCAGCCAAGACCTGCTTCTGAACTCTTTCTTGCTTTGAACCTAACTAAAGGTTAAAATCTTTCGCATCACTTGATAAATGGTTTTGCATATGTCATTCCACGTGTGAAATATGTTGTCTCTACCACATGAGCAAGTACACCATGAATTGTGCTTCGTTTTTGTGGCCGAAAGTGTCAGATGCAAACATTCGTTCTTCATTTTGGAACATGTCTGAGACAAACAGCCTCTTTAAAACAACCTTGCTGTTGAGATAAGTCACTTAATATTCAGGAGGTTTATTTCTCACTCTTTGGAACACCTGTCTTACTAAGACCTCCAACAAACTCTCCACTTATGACTCAGTCTTATTAAAATAACGAAGAGGAAAGGCTCCAGAGTGTATGGATTATTAAATGTCCTTCAAACTGTATCAGGGAAGTAGGAAAATTGAAAATCCTGGCCTCATTGTATTTATGTGATGTTTTCCATGTGAGTGTGATCTCTGAATGAACTTTCTTTCTGATAGAACTGAAAAATAATACATCAGTAAGATCAATGTCTACATATCATGTACCTGAGAAATCCAGCAAAAACCAACTTATGGCACAGCAGTTGCAGTTGATGCCATTAATTGCTTGTGTTTTCAATAGTCCAGTAACTCACAGTCCACCTCTTATGTTTGCTTAAACAGAGACAATACATATAGTTATGTTATACTTGTGTAGGAGCCAGATTGGCGAATTAAATGAGGATATGAAAGGGGTAAATGGCTCTGCAACCTGTAATTTTTTTAAGGAGGTTCCACACCCAGCATAGAGTTCAACACAGGGCTTGAACTCTCAACCTTGAGATCAAGACCTGAGCTGAAATCTAGAGCCAGATGCCTAACCAAATGAGCCACCCAGACACCCCTGTAATGCTTAGATTTTTTAATGGTTGTATTAATCTCTGCCAGTCCCCAAAAGAAGCAATATTGTTTTTATATACTATCTGGGGGGTAAGAACAGTGGCAAAGTCTCCTACTTAACTTTCTCTTCTATAATAACTCTTACCCTTTGGCCAAGAAATGAATGAGAGTTTCTGGTAAGGGTTATGTATATCCTTTCCAATTATACTTTTGGGAAACACATAAATAATGATTCCATTTTGCTAATCTTCTGTGAGTCAAAATTGAAACAGACTTCCATTTTAAACTTTCCTCCATTTACTCTCATTATAAGAGTTTATCATGATGCTGTGAATTTTACTCTTTCCTTTGCATGAAATATTCCTTTCCCAGCTTTTCAAAACTGTTGCCATTATGTTTCAGATCTCTGCTGATGGATAATCTGAACACACTATCTAAAGTAGAGAACACAGGCTGTGTTCTCTCAGAGCACTTCATCCATTTTTTTTATCACATTTTCAGAATGTGAAATTCTTTGCTCAGTTTACATGTTCAAAAATTGTATGCAATTTCCCAAATGCCCCCTCCCCATCAGAAACACATTATATGAAGCAAGGGGCTTATTTGTTTCATATCAGCCTTGTTTATTACTGCATCCTCAGCACTTAGCATCATGCCTCCAGCAGAATAGAAGTCTAGTGTGCATTCTTTGAATGAATCCTCTTTAATCGAGAAACTGGTTGACCTATTGTGTGATTGGTAGCCTAGGCTCCTGACACTGCGGAATAAGTGTGCCGTTGACCTAGAATAATTGAAGATACTTCTTAAATATTACTAAACATTCATACTCAAAAAGAAAAAAAACACAACTTTACCATTGAGACTGGGACCATTAACCAAAGGCATGACTTTCATCTGAAGCAGGCCTGTGTATACTCAAGTAAAAACATGATGATGAAGACGATTCTGAGAATATCAGCCCAGCTTTTCTAAGTGCTCTTTTCCTCTTTCTTGAATTATTTTCTTTTCTACGTTCACTCAAATTCTTATCATTTTTCATCAGAATGAATAAAAACAGACATCAAAATGGTCAAATCAGTTTACTGTTCTGGATTCCAATTTAAACACTGCTGCTGAATGATTGCTTTTAATTCTACGCTTTAACTTTTCAAGCCCCTCATAAATTAATTCCTGTGGACCTAATCATATGTAGGGACTTTTCTTTTTAATGTCAAAATGATTTTCTGAAGTTTCTATAGTCAATATATCCATTTTACCATTAAGGAAACTGAGGCAGAGAGGTGCCATAACTTGAAAATTGACACGGCTTGTACGTGGTTGTTTTAGGATTCAAAACTGAGCAGTATGACTTGAGAATAGTTGTCTTAACAGTACCATTTATTGCCTGTCTTAAAATTTTAGATACGCAAGTATATTCCATCTGCACCAAGACAGTATGACATATAGGACAATAAAATACATTTAGACAATCAGAAATATGAGCATACAGTTAACACTGTACTTTCAAGGGAGAAGGTACAAAATCACACGTCAGTCAACAAACAAAAAGTGGTCATGTAGTTTCTGACATCTGACAGCCCACTTGTTTGGAAAGAAGAAATAAAACAACCAAGGGAAAACTCTCATGATACTGAGTAACTTGGCATTGAGAGAGGTACCCTAGCTACAGAAGAACTTGATAAAATACGCTACTGGGGCCTAGGGATAAAACTATTTTGGACATTATTAGGAATAATATAGACCTTAAAGAAATCATAATCCTTATATTATCTACCCAAGAGTGACTTATCCTACATGATATTCCATACAAATGTGAGTCATTGAACTGTGAATAAAGGAAAATGAAGGGGCAATATTGCAGTCAAGAGTACCTAGAAAGATGAATTATAGGGGAATGCCAGAAGAGAATATTTATCTATTTTATAATACAGATTGGGAGTACATAGGATTAGAATATACAAGATCATCAAAGAATGGGAGAGGGAGCTATCCATATTTTCAAAGTATCAACTGAGTCAACTTGAACCACACTGAGGGAAGAGAAAAAGGAAAAATGGTAGGACAATTCTGGATACCATTTAGATTTCTGGAGGAGTTTATGTGGGAAGAGATGTTATTCAGAAACTTTAAAAAGATTTTAGCTAGATAGAGTAAAATAAGAATATGTCACAAAAAGACTTCAGGAAGGCCTCTGGAAAGCATATCATGACAGTTTCTTTATCTGTTGAGAAAATATTTTGCTAGAACCATCCCAGTTTCTAAGATTACATATTTAAAATGCTTTCCAACTTATACTTCAGGAGATACAGACAATCCCATTAACTCATATGTACAAATGTACAGCTTCTTACTGAAAGGAAGAGAAAATGAGTCATAAAAAACATCTCTGATAAAGGTGATAAGACTGAACTACTGGATAGTCTACTAGGAGAAAACATAGCATATAAGAACAAATAATAGTGGAGATATTGTATTGTCATGCTTATATATTAAAAATAAGTAATCTAAGTCAATCATCTAGGCAAATTATCTGAGGAAAACAATCTAGTCAATGCAAACTAATATTTGAATATTAAAAATGGAAGATGTAGGCATTCAGAATTCTAGAAAGAAGTTCATTCTTTTTCTTTTCTTTCTTTTTTTTCCCCATAAGCCAAAGAAACTTCTTAAGGGAGACTTGGGAGTTGGTTGTTTCAAAATTTGTGAAAAGTAAAAGCTTGGAGGAATCGATCTCTGATCCTCTTGGTTCTTATGCCATAGATCATTGGGTTCACCATAGGTGGAACAAGGACGTAGATGTTAGCCACAAAGATGTGAATATGAGGAGCCATATGGCGACCAAATCTATGAATGAGGAAGGAGAAAAAGGCTGGAGCATAGGCCGCTAAGATCACACACACATGGGATCCACAAGTACTCAAGGTCCTGAGCCGAGCGGCCTTGGATGGAAGACCAAAGACAGTGTGAAGGATGATAACATAGGAACATAGGATTAATATGAAATCCAAACCTCCTGTGAGGAAGGCAGCAGTCAGGCTGTAGATTCTGCAGATCCTTGTCTCCGCACAAGCTAGCTTGATCAGAGCCATAAATTCACAGTAAGTGTGAGGAATGATATTAGTTCTGCAGTAAGGAAGCCACTGAAGCATGAAGGGTTGAGGACTGAAGAGCAAAACTCCACGGAGGACGATAGCCAGCCCCAGGTTTTTGATGACTCTATGTGTCAAGATAGTAGAATGTCTCAGAGGATCACAGATTGCCACATACCGGTCAAAGGCCATGGCCAAGATAAACCCTGAGGCCATGCTGCATAGTGAATGAATGAGAAACACTTGTGTGAGGCAGCCTTCAAAATAGATCTCCCTGCCACGGAACCAAAAAATGCTGAGGATTTTGGGGACAGTGGTAGTGGAGATGATCAAGTCAGCCACAGAGAGCATACAGAGGAAGAAGTACATGGGCTCGTGCAGGTTGGAATCTGTTCTTATAATAAAGAGAATAGAAAAATTACCCAGGAGAGCACTCAGGTAGACGAGGCAGAAGGGCACTGAGAGCCAACTGTGGATGGCCTCCATTCCTGGAATGCCAAGGAGAAGAAAAGTGCTGGGATGGAAATTGGTATTATTTGACAACGACATGATGAAAACATCTGGCTACATTCAGTTGTGGGATGGTGTCGAGTCTTTCATATTCATTTGTTCATTCATTCACTGCTGCCTTTATTATTCATTTGTATAAAATACTTGGCAATGTTTTATATCCCAAGGATACAGTGATAAATAGGGCTGATCCCTAACTTTCTATATTAACATTCTAATAGTGGAGAAACTGATGCAAACCAAGGATTAAATTCCCAAGTGATTCATGCAGTAAAAGTTATATGAATAAACAGATTTATTCCACTTGTATGAGTCAGCGGAATCATAGTGAAGATGCTTAATCTTGGTTCTGAAGCATATTAGACCTTTAAAATTAAGAAAAAATTATAACTACAATAAAGTTCACATACAAAATAGCTCACAAAGTGCCTCCACTGAGAATATTAAAAAATATTCTGTTGTTTGTATGTGGGTGAAGCTGGAGTAGTTGTTTGAGACATAAGCTTTTTTCTATGCCTCCTTGTTTTATCAAACACACGGATGAAGTCATCATGAGACACTGTTAATTGACAAAAAGAAATTTTCTATGTACTCTACATAATGTGCTTCCCTAACACTTAGCCTTTATATACACCGTTGCTCAGTGAAAATTCTGAAACATTACAAACCAATCTATTAGCAGATATTGGGAGTTGTACATCCAGGGAGATAGAAACAAAATATCCTTCTTTAGAACAATTTTTGTTTAGAAAAAAGTTGTATAACAAACAAGATTATTTTTCTTTTTGAAAAAAAAAAGTAATGCATTAGTGATTTCTCACTAATTCTAACATGTTTTATTTCCATTTTCTTTTACTTCAACTACATTCTAAGGTTTTTTTTTTTAATTTCTTGAACCGCAGAGCATTTTGAAGAATATTATTATTTTCCAAATATGGGGAGGGGGCTTCAAGGGAAATTGCTATTACTTTGGAATTATCACTGCAGAGTGCTAATTTTAATAGCCTCATCCCAATTTGGCATTCACTTGTCCAGAAATGCTTCTAAAATTTATTTAAATGGCAATGAAACTGTAAAATGAAGAGGACAGTTTCTAAACTTTCACTTGATTGTCCACTATGCTACATATAATTAGCATATTTTAATACATAATATTAATTTTCTATATTCTAGATTCTTTTTCCAAGGAATGAGAGCTAGAAGAGTGACATTAAAATGCACTACGCCAGGTCTAACATGACCAAAAGGGTGATCAAGCAGAAAAGTCCATCTCTGTTAGAAAATACATAGAAGTTTCATGGCTTCTCAGAGCTCTGATCCTCAGCACCTGCTTTGAGTGTAGCTCAGAGAATTAGGAGAATTAATACCCCTGATACCTGGAGATGACATGAGAGAGATAATAAACATATCACTCAGTTTTAGAGTTAGCAGCTACTAAGAAGAGGCTGATCTTTCTCTCTGATAATGAATAAGAAAGAGAACAGACAAAAAGGAAATCTCAAATTACTTGGTAATGAAGTGGGAAATTGGCTGAATATATACAATTCAATATTTATTTTGAATAGTAGTTTTACTTCAGCAAATACAATAGTTTAGAAATGAGATGGAAGTATGTAAAGGGTAAGTAAAGCACACCCATCATTGTGCAATTAAATTTGCTTTTCAGAGCAGCTCTTCGATGAAATCAAGTTCAAAACAATACACATTCCTATGAAATTGTAAAATATGAAAACATTGTCATCTGCATGGCGTGATTCCAATTCTTAGTTTGTAGTAAATCCATAGACTTCATTGGTTTTATTATATAAATGATAAAAAAGAAATAAATAAAGAAGTATTGAATTGAGAATTTCTAAATAATACCAACAATAATCTCTAGAAAAATAGGAACAAGGAGATAATAAAAATTTTTAAAAAGTGGGGTCTGGCAGGATAGGAAAAGAAGAAGAGCATACTGTTTAAAAGAGGGCAAAATCTGATAAGCTTCTACCAAATGTAAGAAAAACGAAATGGATAATTAAGCAAATTTACAAATGCAAAGTAGCTATTGAAATATTTAGCATGAAATTCCACATACATTTCAGATTAGAGAATTACTTGGCCCATTAGTTCTTCTGCTGAGAGAGGTTATTCTTTTGTGTAGATTATCTTTCCATATTCATCAACCCTTGGACTCACCATTTTTTGGTCTTCTCTTTTTTCTGGAGACTTAGTGACGAGGGCCTGACTGAGCAATTCAGATTCCCTTAGAGTTTTTTGCAGTAAAGTGTAGAAACATGAAGGAGGCAGGCAGCCTGGATTCTATTTGGGACATTCTCGTATAGTCCATTTCCCCAGAAGCCACATGGCCCAGTACTTGTTTGGAATTATTTTCTCTCTGTCGCCTTGGCACTATAGAAACTGATCTTCAGTAGATCACAGAGTCCTACTTCTCGATTCAACAATTATGTGCTGCAGATGTGCCATATACAGGTAGCCTTCCTGAGCATGCAGAATTGGAAAAAGAGAGTAAACTTACACAATCCCTCTCTTTCCAGGTGTTTCTTTCTGTATCACAGCCTAGAATTCTTCACTCTCAGATCTTTGATTAAAAAAATTTTAAATAACCTGGGTTATCCTTGATTGTGTTGTACATACCAATGTTGATGTCTGTGCTTTGCCCTAGGATTTGACTAAATAGGAGGTCAAGGGGTCGCTACTTTTATGTCTTTTGTTTTCACTGCTCATTAGGTACCCTCAGAAAACCTCAGCTGTGTTGTCTGCTTTTCCTGGAGACAAGATCAGATGGGAATAGTGTAAAGCTGCTGGAGAAAAGGAAAATTCTAAAGAGGGGTAAGATGTTGTGGTACAAGAAATATCACAATGGACTCAGGACCTGAATTGATAGAATTAAGGAGAAAGATACAATAAAAATGATTTCATGGCATCTTGTCAGTTTGATAAGGAATTTCCTTCATAGAAAATACTAATCATCATCCCATCATTTCCTCACTCTGACTGCCCTAGAGCACATTTGAATGTTCAGTGCCATTTTGTTCTCTGACCCTGCTGACATTGAGGAAGTGCTCAGGGTCTCATGTTCCATACTTTTAGTGATGAAGTGAGACCCTGAAGTGGTTGTGTTATCCTTGATCTTACCTGTCCCGTATCACCAGAAGCTGCTCACCTCTCTTTATTATAATCTACTGCCTTTACAGCTAACCTCGACGGTCTTAATAGTTCTAGAACTGCCTCAGGGAGGCCAAGAAAGTAGCCCAGCTGTGCATGCATTCCCCGTGGAGCCCAACATATGCTGGAGCATAGCACCAAGTCCTCAGAGTTATTCTCCCACTATTTTTATTGAAGATACATGAAAAGGGAAAGAAAATGAATAATTTCTTTAATGGAATTTGTCTCATGATAAAACTATTTTCAGTGGAGGTGCATTGGTCGGTCAAAAATACTCTACAGATCTGCTTTTCACACTAAATTGTTTCAAATTTATAATCACATTTGCTTTGCATAATGATTTTTGACATGATTGAACATACATAATTCCTATTCCAATGAGAAAATATTATGCAGTGAAGACTTTGTTTTTAATGCTACAGTTTGCAGAATTACAATGTTAAGGGTCACCAAACAGTTCATTAAATTCATGTTCCATACTTCACTTAACCATTTTCCAGTTCTTAGATATATGTCTCATTTTTATTGTTACAACGATTAGGAAATGATACGAAGAAGATCAATTCTTTATGCAAATGTGATAGGAATATAACAGAAATATAGAGAAAAGAAAGACAAAACTACACATATCTACTGCTCTGAACACTACCCTTCAAAGATGTTTTAAGAGATCTTATTCCACCACCATTCACATGGAATTTTTTCACATTCCTGCATTTATTCATTAAATCAATTCTTTCATTCATTAAATCAACTATTTTTTACCACTAGGTAATAGGGAAATATTCTAACTGGCGGTGTAATAAACAAAGCAGACAAGGCCCGCAATGTGAGAAATATCTGTTGAAGGGGAAGAAATGGACAATAAACAAATTCAAAATAATATTTCAAGGGGTCAAATATTGTCAGGAAGCGGCATAAAAATATGCCAAAATGCACAAGACAAGAATGTAGGATTCAGACATGTCTGTAAACAATCTCGGAGTGTTTTGTTTTTGTTTTTTTTTTGATAGATAAGCCACACATAATGTTTATTGAAAAATAATGAAACTATATAGAAAAATTCTGGAAGATGTAGTTCAAGGAAGATAAAACACGTAGTTGTTTTATTATCAATATTGTGTTCATATTTTTGGAGGAGGTCATCAAAAGAACTTGAGGGCTGGTTAACCCACTGGCTTCTCACCCACTCCACTGTCTTTGGAATATACATTCTGCCCACCATTCCTGCACTAGGACCTGTTCCAAGGACACAGCCTTGAGAGAGTAATGTGTTGCTGAGACCGCCTGGAGGTTATACATGGCCAAATCCCACGAAGGCCTCTATAGGAACTTTTAAGATTCTGGTGGGCTGGTGTAGAGAGCTACTCATCTTGTGGTCACCCAATATAAGCCTCATAAGTAAGTTCCCTTGCTTAATAAACCAGCCACTTACCTGTATAGAATGGCCTGCTTCTTTCTTTAGTTTTTTCCTGCCTTGATGTATGGGACCAGTTTGTGAAACAACAGTTGATGACCAGCCAGAAGATGGAGGAAATGGGTCCCAGATCATGTATCCTTGAGAACAAATAAACCATGGTAACATTGATCCCAAAGACCTCTTATTTATGATATATTGTGGATCTCATTTGAGTATTTACTTGTCACACTGCCCTCCATCCCTTAAAACGCAGGTAGAGGAATATCTGTTTTGATAGTTATTGTATCACTAAAATCACTTTGGAAGGCAGTTTGGCAGCTCTTACAAAAGTAAACATGCTCTTACCATATGAGCCAGTGATGACACTCCTTCGTATTTTCCCAGATGAGGTGAAAACTTATTTTCACACAAAAACTGGTACCAACATATCTAGAGAAAGTTTACTTATAAGTGTCAAAACATGAAGGCCACCAAGATGTCCTTCAATAGTTTAATGCATAAACTGTAGTACTCCATACAATGGAATATTATTCAGCAGTAAAAATAAATGAGCCATGAAGCCACAAAAAGGCAGAGAGGAAACTAAATGCTTATTGCTAAGGGAAAGAAGCCAATCTGAAAGGGCACCAACACTGCATGTTTCCAACTATATGACAGTGTGAAAAAAATAAAACTATAGAGACAGAAGATCAGTGGTTGTCACAGGGCTTGGAGGGAAGGACGGATAAACGTGTGGAACATAAGGGATTTGTAGAGCAGTGAAACTCCTGTGTATGATACCTGTGTTAGATACATGTTTTCATCTAATGTATCTAATGTAGATATTGCTTTTAGCTAACAAAACTGTGGCGATATTGGCTTATAACTTATAACTATTGGATCACACCTGTGTGATATGTTAATAATAGGAGAAACTGGGTGGGTTGAGGTGAAGGGATTATGTGTGGACTCTACTTTCTGATTAATTTTTCTATAAACCTAAAACTGCTTTATAAGTAATATATGTATAAATTTTTAAATCTTCAAATATTCCAAATATTTTAAATCTTCAAATATTCTGTATTGCTTTTCCTTTAGAATAACTTCAAAATATCTCACTAAAGGACACCTGACCATGTAGGGACACATATTAAAATAGACTCAATAGTTGGGCTTTATCATAAAAGACATTCATGTTCCAGAATAGTCATGCAATAGTATCCTCCAAGGACTACGTACTGAACTGGCAAAAAAGTGCAGAGATGTTGCTCAGAGACTTGGTTTGAGATGGAAAATTATCCAATGCAGTTCAAAATTGGGAAATGTAATCACAAATGTGAAAGGTAGTCAGCTCATCCATATACTGACTGGGTCTCAGGTGCAAAAGCAATCACGCATCATGTAAAATACCCAAAAGACTTCTTGGCCCTGAGGTTATTCTTTCGATTGTTGTTACAGATATCTATGAACAATGCAGGTGATATATATATATGTCTACACATGTTCTCTGAATCCCTATAAACTAGACATGACATTTCTACCTAAGACCTAAGAATATCACTGTGGACAGTGCTAAGAGAAAATTCAAGATCTGCCTTTTTATGTTCCCAATGATTTAGGAAACTCATGCATCTAAAAGGTAAGTTAGAACAGTTTAGTGGTTACTACTGTGGGCGCTACAATTAAGATTCCTAATTTTGAAACAAGATTTACATACTCCTTAGTGATGTGACCTTGGGAAAGTCCTTGAGTCCCTGAGTTCCCTTCTGTGTAAAATTAGGTACTAACAATAGTTACTTCATATAGTAGTTGTTACCATTAAAATGGATAATCCATGTAAAGTAATTAGAATGAGTTTTAAGAAAATGTTTGGCACATGGTAAACATTTATACATATTTACAATTATTATTTTTACCATTACTGCTATATTGCCCAACCCTGTGCTAAAATGTGATATGTCTTCTATTTAAATATGCTGACATTTTCTGTGTGACTGCTACACAGCAAAGCCAGGCACTGCTGGGAAACAACCAGAAAAAAGAAGGAAAAAGTCAATCTTACCAAGCTAATAAACTTGTGATTATACCTTCAAAATACCTCCAAAATAATCATTCAAAAATTCTCTCTTGGACTTGCATTAAAAACCATTTCATCTCTTCTATGTGTTTGCCTTTTGATGAAAAATTTTGTTTCTTCTTCCTCATCTCAGTGAGAGAGAGAGAGAGGACAATGTGAAGGAGAATAGAATAAATATGTGTTAATTCATGCAATAATGTGCCCTACTTCTTTGTTAAGGGTTTGGAAAATCTGAAAAGAGTTTCAATTAACAACTAAAGTGTAATAGACATCTTGCACTACAGTGTAGTTTTCCATCCTTGTGGTGGTGTCACATGAAAAGTGGACCCTTTGCAGATTCTAGATTTTGGTGTGTGTGTGTTTTTTTAGTTAAAACAGCATTTATTATCCATCACTTTGAAACCTTTCATGATTTTCAGTGAAAAAGTGTTTATAAACATCTTGGTGCCTTTACCAAAAATATTGCATTTGATTACAAACTTGACTAATTGAATTGGTGTTTTTTAGGCGCTGGGAAAAGATATTTGAGGTGTTTTTTTAAGAAAGCTATTTTTATTTAAAAATTTTTTTGATACATGAAAAGCAAGAACTGCTGCTACTTTAACAAGTTGCTAAAATGTGATCTTATTCTTTTGTTGGTGAATGTGAAGATTTTAGTCACTCTACTCCACAGTTGGGTCTTTCAATAATAGGAATTGAATAATCATAAACCTTGACATCTTCAGTGACTGTCTTGTTCTGAATGAGAACATTCTGTACTCTGGAGTTTTATTTGTCTTCGTCTTCCTTGACTCTATTTCATGATCTGTGAGAATTTGCACTTGTTAGGGTCTGAATAATACTACAACTTTAGCGAAGCAGTTTAAATTTCATGTTAATTAAACTATCGTCTTCAAGAGTTCAAATGAGAGGCAGATTAATAAAGCATTTTCTTTACTGTAGAAAAAAATAAGCCAAGGAAACATCACTCATACTATCAGTAATGGGAAACAAGAATTAGAATCTTCATGCTGACTCATTGTGTATCAGTTCACCATCCAACCCATGTCCTTCCATTAACTTTGTCAAAAAATGGAATATGAATCCTCTCCAGTTTTCTATTCAGTGTTACAGAGGAAAAAATAAAGAGAAATTACTTTTTGGTATTTAATAAATTATTATCAAGTTAGAAAGGTAAAAACTATATACACAGCACCATTGAAAGTTCAAAAGACATATATATAAATTATGTGTTTGTAATGATTAAGTTTACAAAAATAAAGGTTTTACCACTTATTTTTCTGATTCCTATTTTTTTTCAGAGAGAACAAGATGCCCCATAAAAGGGAAGTGGTTTGCCCACAGTCTTTCAGGTTTGGGACAGGGTATTTTGTTTGTTTGCTTGTTTGTTTGTTTGTTGTATTTGTGTGTGTTTAGTAAGCTGTAAGCCCAACATGGGGCTTGAACTCAGGCTCAAGACCCCATGATCAAGAGTCACATGCTCTACTACCTGAGCCAGTCAGGCACCCTTATTCAGATTTTTAATAATTTTTCTCAGACCATTTTATTCTCTTTCTACTTCTTCATCCCAGAATTAATGGTTAGGTCTTAACTAAGATGAAGAAATAAATATGTATTTTGTATTAGTGTTTACTCCAGCTATTTTCTCTCTGATTTTCATGTAACAGACTTGGGCCACCTGTCTACAAGAACATCCAATTCTACATCCACTCACGTCACTGCCTTCCTGCTGACTGGAGTCCCAGGATTAGAAGACTTCCAAATCTGGATCTCCATCCCCTTCAGCTTCATGTACCTTTTGGCTGTGATAGGCAATGGCCTGGTGATGGCAGTGGTGGCTGGGGACAGGAACCTCCATGAACCCATGTATCTCTTCCTGGCCATGCTGGCCCTCAATGATGTTCTCCTTTGTACTGTGACAGTGCCCCAAATGCTTCTTATCTTCTGGCAGGGCCCTTCCCCATTAACATTCCCTGCATGTCTCACACAGATGTTTTTTGTTCATGCTCTGTTCCTCTCTGAATCTGCTGTTCTCTTGGCCATGGCTTTTGATCGCTATGTGGCTATCTGTACACCACTCCGTTATGCAACCCTGCTTACAGGCTCTCTCATTAGCAAGGTGGGTCTGGCTCTGGTGGCTCGGAGTGTGGCTGTGGTCACCCCTGGTGTCCTCCTCATTCTCCGGCTACGCTTTTGCCGGGAAAACATCATCCACCATACCTACTGTGAAAACATGGGCATTGCCAAGTTGGCCTGTAATAGCATTGCCCTCAATAGCATTTATGGGCTCACTGCTGCTCTCCTCACCACAGGGCTAGACTTTATCCTCATCTCCCTGTCCTACTGGCTAATCCTGAGAACAGTCTTCCAGCTACCTTCTAGGGAAGCCAGGATAAAAGCCTTTGGAACATGTGGAGCTCATATATGTGTCATCTTGATATTTTATACTCTGGCCTTCTTTTCCTTCTTTACCCATCGCTTTGGAAGTCATGTACCCAAGCATGTCCTTATCCTCCTGGCAAACCTCTACTTACTGGTGCCACCTACTATGAACCCCATAGTTTATGGAGTAAAGACAAAGGAGATAAGGATGCGTGCACTAGGGCTCTGTAACAAACCAAAATGACCCAAGGGTTATGAAGCAACAAGGAAGAGGTGAATCCAAGGTGGGGGATCAGGTTTAAAAGTCAAGTCTGAATCAATCTGGACAGATCCATTCTAAAAACACCCAACCTCTAGATAGAGCGTAAAATAGTCACATTTCCAAATGCTGTCTTCCCGACATGGGGTAAACAGGAAGCTAACAGGGAACTGCTCCAGTTCCATCAAGGAATATCTCAACATAATAAGATAATAATCAGTGGAATGTCACTGTAAGCATAGGGGACTTAAATATCCTTTTTAAATGCCCAATGCCTCTTTTATGTCAATTTGCTATGGACAGGAAAAATGTAAACTCTGTAAGTCATGGCTTAGTTGGGGTTCCAGCTTCATCATTACATCCACAGAATCTAGAATATAAAAAAATTTAATAAATATTTCTTAAATAGATATGTGCATTACCTAATCAAAAGCCAAATTCTAATAATTTTATGTAACAAACTCCCTCCTATGTCCTTATGTATTAAATAGGACTTATACTTTAAATGTTTCTTTCCTTTCCTCTAAAAAACCTTTCCTTTATCTCGCAGAGAATGTTGGTATCTCCTTTAAAACCTTAGTGTAACAAAGATTCTTTTGGTTACACACAAATGAAAGCTACTTTAGTTAGATTAAGTAAACAAAAAAGCAGGATGAACCATGGCATACAGCCAAGCAGTTTGAATATCTGTGACTCAGGAAGGACAAAAGCCAGACCAATTGCCCCATAATGGGTCAGATTGTTAAAACTGCATCAATCTGTTACATCCCTTACTATTCTGATTAACTAGGATGAAATTGTGTCAGGGAAAGTCTCAAAAAAAAAATCATGGCAAATGGTCAAGATTATGTTCCCTGGATTCATTTGGCTCTTTTATATAAACACCTGCAATTTCTCTAGTTTATTGGTTTTCACACACCAAACATTCCTACTAATTTCATTCTATAGTAGCTGGGGCAAACTTTATTATCTATAAATCTATCTGTCATAATTCCTGCATGTAATCCCTTTTCTCCTCTAGAGAATATTCACCTGTTAATTAATAAAAGATCTAAAATCTGTCACTGGTATAAGACAATAAAACAACTGCATCATGTAAAGAAGATGTGGTATATATACGTGTATATATACAATGGAGTATTACTCAGCAATCAGAAAGAATGAAATCTTGCCATTTGCAACTATGCGGATGGAACTAGAGGGTATTATGCTAAGCGAAATTAGTCAGTCAGAGAAAGACAAAAATCATATGACTTTGCTCACATGAGGACTTTAAGATACAAAACAGATGAACATAAGGGAAGGGAAGCAAAAATAACATAAAAACAGGGAGGGGGACAAAACATCAGAAACTGAAATATGGAGAACAAAAGAGGGGTTTTGGGAGGGAGGATGAGCTAACTGGGTAAGGAGCATTAAGGAATCTACTCCTGAAATCATTGTTGCAGTATATGCTAACTAACTTGATGTTAATTTAAAAATAAATTAAATAAAAAATTGCATCATAAACATAATATAAACATGTACATGGTCTAGTGGTTGAATTAATTGAATAGAGTGCCTTGAAAATATTTTTACATTTAATTAAATAGTAACTCCTAAATTATTATTAAGATACATTTTACCTAATGGATTATAATCACTGACTTCACATCACAGTATTTGGAGTATTTCAAAAATTACTGAGTCTCAAATTTTCATAAAATTAAAATTATTTCTGAAACTTAAGAAAAGAAAAAATATGCAGATTGGCCTGAGCAAACGAAATTTCCTTAGTAGGGCAGAACATGTGTATAAACTTTAAAATATGATGCTGATGCATGATAAGGACTGATAAGATCTGCTTTAAACCTTAATATGCTCATATCAAGATAAAAGTTTTTCCATCTTGAAGAAAGAAAGAATAGCAGATATACAAACATATTGTTATAACAAGAAAGGCAACATAAGATTTCCAAACAACTACAGACTACCAAGAAGCAAAGAAACATGAGTTAATTTTATTTATTTATTTATTTATTTATTTATTTATATCTGTAAGAGAAAGTGAGAGAGAGAGAGGAGGAGTAGAGGGGGGGGGAGAGAGAGAGAGTGAGAGAGAGAGAGAGAGAGAGAGAATCCAGAGAAGGCTCCGTGCTGTCAGCGTAGAGCATGACATGTGGCTCAATTCCATGAACTGAAGATCATGACCTGAGCCAAAATAAACAGTCGGAAGCTTAACCGATCTAGCCACACAGGTGCCTCTGGGTTTAATATATTTAAAGAAAACTTAATGGATAAGTGCCCATGAAGTGTTGGGATTAGAAGTGGAAGGGAATAAATAGAAATGACTTCCAAAACACTCAACACCAACATACTGATATTTAAAGGTAATTTACGGCACATGGTAAGTAAGCTGTATAGTCCTAGGGGACAACCACTCTCCTTTAAGCACTTCTCATGATACTCTGTGGACTTTAGTTCTGCATTTACTCTTTTGTTCACAACTGTGTTGCCAACATACCTACTGCAGACAAATCAGTATGTGTGTACATCATTTAGATTGATGTCATCATTGTCTAAGATCATGCCTTAAGATATAGTAGAACTAATTTTTGTGGGGCGAAGTAGGTGGAGGACTCCTTGCCAGATCTGTTTGTTCTTCACACTATAGATGATTGGATTGAGCACAGGTGGAACCAATAAGTAGATGTGAGCCATGAAGATATGGATCAGTGGGGAGGAGTGTTTGGCAAAACGATGGACAATAGATAGCCCAATCATAGGCACATATAGGATGAGTACAGCACAGATGTGGGATGCACACGTGTTGAGAGCCTTAAGCCGCCCCTCATGGGATGCAATTTTTAATATAGAGTGAAGGATGTACACATAAGACACAAAAATACCCAGAGAGTCCATTCCCCACAGCACAATAATTAGAACCAACCCATATATAACATTAAACTTGGTGTCAGCACAGGCAAGGCGGATCATGTCCTCGTGCAGACAATATGAATGAGAAAGGATGTGGGAGTGACAGAAAGGAAAGAAGGCCAGCCGGACCAGAAGTGGAGTCATGGCACAGGCGCTCCTAAGCAGGGCAGCAATTCCAATTTTCATGATAAGTCTTGGGGTGAGAATGGTAGCATATCGTAAAGGGTGGCAGATAGCCACGTAGCGGTCAAAGGCCATGGCCAAGAGCACAGATGATTCTGTGAAGGAGAAAGTGTGTATGAAAAACATTTGGACCACACAGATATTGAACTGGATTTCCCTGGAAATGGACCACAG
>CM053575.1:50307291-50324550 GCA_028646485.1 Cryptoprocta ferox
TTCTTCAACAGTGTCCTGGTCCTCCTTCCTACACTCTGGGTTTCCACTCCCCTTTCTTTTGTCTCTCAGGTGCCCCTCTGTAATTTCCTCTTACCTCCAACTTTTATTTTCCCCAGGACTCACTCCTGTACTCACTGGAATAGTTCTGCTTGTCATCAGAGACTGTTCTAATTCTCAGGGGAAGAAGGATCAGTTCATAAGTCTCCTCCAGTCCTTTGAGGTAGGAAGTCCCAGGATAAATGCAGGACAATGTGTGTAATCCTGTCAGTGCCACCATTTTGGTTTATTTTTCTCTGGCTACAGCAGGATTGACAGTTCAGGAATACAAGGGCAAGAAGGCTATTGAGAGTCTCCAATACTGTTGCCTCAATGTCTAGAACAGATGAGGTAGCACAACATGAGATGAGATGAGATACAAATTTGTATCCAGAATATGATGGGGAGGTACAGATTTGGGGATATGGGGCTGCCAGTGAGAGGGACTTATTAAGGACTTAAACTGGGGGAAGACAGAGTCTATACCCTCCCTAAGAGCTGGAAGTGATCTACTTCAGTTCTATTATTATACACTGGATAAAAATGAGATTCAGTTATGATCTGCCTCCCTCAAAATCATACAACGGTGGGTACATGGGAAATCTCTGTTCCTTCCACTCAGTTTTGCTTGAACCTAAAATGGCTATAAACATAAAATCTATGTTCAAAACCACATAATAAGCCATAAAACCAATGTAATCACTCAGATCTGATTGACTAGTGTGGTACTTTCTACACTGTGCCCTGGAGTTCTACCTGATGAAACAGATTAATATGTTTTGATAGGACTAAAAACAGAGGCTTTTACTCAACTGTTAAAACTCTGTCTGTTTGTCAACACTACAGTCTTCTACATGTCTATTGGTGATTGAGCAGTATGGCAGGCTGGCATGTGCACTAACCAATGATCTAAAATCTCTAATTGCGGTGTGAGTTCCAATTGTGGTGTCAGCCCTGTTTAGTATAGGAACTACTTTTATGAATGTGGTCTACAGTTAATTTTTCCAACTCCAGTTTTGATCTTGGCAATACTGATCTAATTATAACTGCTAACTACTTTATCATATGTTCACTCAACTCTGATTTGTCTATTGCACATTTTTCATAACTCACTAATCTCTAGACACTGCTGTATTTAATACTTTCAGTTGAGAACCGGCTTTTTCAGGAAGGGATGACCTCAATATAAGTAATAGTTTTCCAAAAGAAAATGTATTCAATTACTAATGAAATTCACCATTCACTGATAGTCTATGGAGATGAGGCATTACTTATACATTAACAATTGCAAACCCTCACAATTCCATCTTCAAATGTCTTCTCATGGAATTGCCAGACAAATGACATGAACTTTCTGCATTCACTGGCTGGATGCTTCACAATTCTCTTTATACTTACTTTATTTAATAGTAGTTTAAATCACTTTGATAGCATATAAATTTGATACATTCAAGGATCCCAAATTAAAAGATTTTCATTAGTCCATGTATCCATACTCCTTTGCCATATGGTCTATATATTCCTCAGGTATACAATGGAAGGAAATAACACAATTTCATTTTCCACTGCCAATGTCTTTGAAAATATTAGGTCATAAGTTCAATTTTGAATGATTCACGATGATGGGGAGAATGTGATGGGCAGATATCCATGTTCATGCACTACCTAGGTCCTAGGCCTGAGAGTGAATGT
The DNA here is from genome assembly GCA_028646485.1 of Cryptoprocta ferox. Taxonomy (NCBI): domain Eukaryota; kingdom Metazoa; phylum Chordata; class Mammalia; order Carnivora; family Eupleridae; genus Cryptoprocta; species Cryptoprocta ferox. The sequence goes on from CM053575.1 coordinate 50,309,020, forward strand.
GAATATGAAAGGCACAGTGGTTTCTGTGAGAAGGGCATGCTTTGTCTGTTTCCCGGAAATACCCTGCTCTGTGTGTTGACCATAGTGAACTGCATCAATGGATCCTTTCATTCTCTGGGTTCTCGTTTGACTTGGTCAGTGATGGGAGTTGGAAACTGGAATACAGAAGAACATACAGTTGAGATATCTACTCTCCTGGGTCCCCACCAACCCCGCACGGTGGCTGTATCTCTCTACAGAGAGGACAAGTGCATGTCAGGTGTCCTTCTCCACGTGTTGCCTTTTCGGAGGTCAGGTAAACCCTTTTTCCTTTGCCACTTCAGGACGAGTGATGGTAGCAAACTCCTCCTCTGGAACACTATCAAGTAAACATAGATACAGGTAGAGATACAAATGTAAGTATAAACATTCTTCATTTTCCTAAATCTTGCCTACATACTTTTAATGACTGTTGACCTCTTTACCAAATTATTGAAATTATCCAGTTTGAGGGTGACATCTGTTTCCTAGCAAAATCTTAGTTAATATAAAGGAGTCGTGTCTACTTCGTATACATCTCTGTCACTCTCCATCTCTGTGTCGATCACCATCACTATCGCTCTCTGGGAATTTATTACATGCCAAAGTTTTTATGTGTGTAATTGTTTTCTTCATCGTTTCCTTGCAAGTAACACGATGCCCATTTTCTGATTAATCGGGTACAAAATTTTTTTTTCAAAATTGAGTGTCACCTCAGAGAAGCCAGTTACTCAAGTGGAAGAGAGAAAACTTCAGATAAATTATTGCATATTTATCTTTTCTACATACCTCAGTTAGAAAAAGCTGGCACTGAGAAAAGATAAGAAGACAGAGAATGAATGAGCCTAGGGAAGAAGAAAAGAGGCCTCTTGCACAAAGAAAAGTTGAATCAATTCTTCAAGTGGCAATGTACATAGAGCAGAGTAGATGAGAATCCTCTTCCCAGAGTAGATGGGAATTGTCCCTGAGCTTAGACTTTTGTTGTGGGAAATAAGACCACATGATCAGAATGTAAGAAATAAGGTCTTTGTCATTTATAGAACTTAACTGCATGCATATATTTATTCTCTAGCATTGTGTTCTCTAGCATTCTGTATTCTCTAGCATTCATCTGCGCCTTTGCTATAAAATCTGCTTTCTTATCTCATTTCATCTTTAAAGTGCATTTTCACAGATTTTTTGCTTTTAAAATCATTGGAAACTACAGTCTGTTGTCAATTTTTTCCTTCTGTTGCTTGAAATAATTTTACTCCCTTAATAAAAAAAATAAAAATGGCTTAGCATAGTTTTAATTTTTTCATTAATTTTTTTATATTTTTTCTTCTTTTCAGGGAATCCTAGTCATAATATTGTATAAAAGGTGTTTATTTAGACTTTTAACCTGCCCTTTAGGTAAGCAAGGGAGTTTTTTGGGGGGGAATGATTTAAAATAGTATTCGTACAAACGTTAGTTTAGATTTTCTTTGAACCATCTTTCTAATTCCCTCAGATACATTCTGTTCTCCTGTTGGAGTGTACACCTTTAAGTTTCAGGGGTTCCTCTTATCTCCAAGGGAATTAGATGAGACAGCAAGAGTCTCGGGAAGTTTTTGACACCTCTCTTACTCTATTTTATTTAAAGTTCTGAAGACATTTTGCCTACTAGGATTACACACTTAACCAAGGGATTTGAGATAGATAGATAGATAGATAGATAGAGATATAAATATTTTTTTTAACCCACTTCATGATAGGTATACAGCCTTCTGAGTGTGAAGTGTAGATTGGTCTTGTGAAACCTAACTCAATTCATTCATTGCCCAAGTTTTTCTGACATTCATTCCGATGGAGGTAAAGGAAACAAAGAAATGCAAACTTATTTATTCTATATCTAAATTGGAACATGCATTTTATTATGATTTGGCTCAAAATCTGGAGAATAAGGTCCATTTTTCCTCAATGGAAAGAAAATGTACCTGGTACCATTGCCCACTCTATTACATATTACCTCTGTTACCTTTGAATAGTTAACTTCTATAAGTCTTAGTTTTAACATGAAAAATTTGGCTTCTCCTCAAATATGAATATAAAATATCTCCATAAAGTTTTTGAATGAAATGATTTTCCTCTTACTAAATCTTCTTGTACTGGGATTTAGAGTTGCTTTCCAGCTAGGAAGTCATGATAGAAACACTTATAATATTTTTCTTATAAAGACATGTAGAATTTATTTTTTATTTTTATTTTTAATTAATGTATTTAAATTCAGATTAGCATGCAGTGTAGTACTGGTTTCAGGAGTAGAACCCAGTGATCCATCATTGACATATAGCACCCAGTGCTCATCACAACAAGTGCCCTTCTTAATGTCCATCACCCATTTAGCCCATCCCCCTACCCAACTCCCCTCCAGCACCCTTCAATTTGTTCTCTGTCTTTAAGAGTCTCTTATGGTTTGCCTCCCTCTGTTTTTATCTTCTGTTTCCTTTCCTCCCCTTATGTTCATCTGTCTTATTTCTTAAATTCCACATATGAATGAAATCATATGATATTTGTCTTTCTCTGCCTCACTTATTCACTTAGCATAATACACTCTGGTTCCATCCACATTGTTGCAAAGGGCAAGATTTCATTCTTTTTGATTGCCATTTGCAACAAGTAATATCGCCAAGTAATATTCCATTGCATATATGTATACCATATGTTTATCCATTCATCAGTTGATGGACATTTGGACTCTTTCTATAATTTGTCTATTGTTGGTAGCACCACCATAAACATTGGGGTGCATGTGCCACTTTGAATCAACATTTTTTATCATTTGGATAAATACCTAGTAGTGTAATTGCTGGATCATAGGAAAATTCTATTTTTAATTTTTTGAAGGACCTCCATACCGTTTTTCAGAGTGGCTGCACCAGTATGCGTTCTGGGCAACAGTGCAAAAGTGTTCCCCTTTCTCCTCATCCTTGCCAACATCTGTTTCCTGAGTTGTTAATTTCAGCCATTCTTACAGGTGTGAAGTGGTAGCCCATTGTGGTTTTGATTTGTATTTCCCTGATGATGAGTGATGTTGAGCATCTTTTCATGTGTCTGTTAGCCATCTGGATGTCTTCTTTCAGAAAATGTCTGCTCATGTCTTTTTCCCATTTCTTCACTGGATTATTTGTTTCTTGAGTATTGAGTTTGATAAGTTCTTTATAGATTTTGGGTACTAACCCTTTATCTAATATGTCATTTGCAAATATCTCCTCCCATTCTCTAAGTTGCCTTTTAGTTTTGTTTGTTTCCTTCGTTGTGCAGAAACTTTTTATCTTGATGAGGTCCCCCTAGTTCATTTTTGCTTTTATTTCCCTTACCTCCTGAGACATGTCTAGTAAGAAGTTGCTGTGGACAAAGTCAAAGAGGTCGCTGCCTGTTTTCTCCTATAGGATTAGTATGGTTTTCTCTCTCACATTTAGGATGTTCATCCACTTTGAATCAATTTTTGTGAATGATGTAAGAAAGTGGTCTGGTTTCATTCTTCTGCAAAGACGTGTAGAATTTATTATCTATCATGTACTTATTAGGCAACAAATGTGTCCAAGGAATTCTAAACATGTTATCTTCAGAATGATGAAAATGGATACAAAGGTGAAAATAATAGAGAATCTTATCCCATTTATATGTGAGTAAGCTCAACTCTTTTGGGTGATAATACCCTTAGGAAACCTTGGCGAATCTGCTTTGTCATGATGCTATCAATGATCGTGTTAAGTACTGATGGAACTAAGAGGTAAATATTGGCCATGTTAATGTGGATGAAGGGGGAAGAGTGTTTTGCAAAACGATGCACTAAGGATAGCCCGATCATGGGCACATAAAGAATGAGTACAGCATAAAGTGGGAAACACAGGTATTGAGGGCTTTGAGCTTCCCTCCCTGGGATCAATGCCTAGCACAGAATGGAGGATGAAAGCATAAGATAACAAGATTCCTAGAGAATCTACACCCCAATAAAATGCAACAACAAACAAGCCATATAAAATGTTGAATGAGATGTCATCACAGGCCAACTGGATGACATCTTGATGCAAGCAGAAAGAGTGGGAAAGAACGTGGGAGTGACAGAAGGAAAATGTGGGAATACGGACAAGAATAACAGGGAGGACCACAGAACACCTGATTATAATGAAGACCCCAATATAGACAGTGCACTGTGGCGTGAGTTTTCTGGAATACCTCAAAGGATCACAAATGGCAACATAGCGGTCAAAAGCCATGGCTAGAAGCACAGCTGACTCCATCAGAGAAAAAGTATGAATAAAATACATCTGGACTACACAAGCATTCACCTCAATCTCCCTACTATCAAACCAGAAAATTTTTAACACTGTGGGCAGGGTAGAGATAGACATACCCATGTCAGTGAAGGACAGCATGGCCAGGAAGTAGTACATGGGCTTGTGGAGACTCTTGTCTATGTGGATGATGTGAAGGATTGCACTGTTGCCCACTATTCCAATCAGGTAGCACACACAAAAGGGGATGGAAATAAAATGATTAAGATTCTCGTAGCCAGGAATCCCAGTGAGGCAGAATGAAACAGACTGTTCCATACTGGAGTTAGAGGCTGTCATGAGTCTGTCCCAAGTAGCCATTTTCCTACCATAAAAATGTGGGCTCCTGGAAGGAAGAAAACCACACAGTATGGAGAATACAACAACTCATGTTTCTACATTAGTTTTTTTCTTTACTCTTATTGTTTTGTAGACACATTATCTGTATGGTTTTAAAAATGATTTTGAAAAATTACCCAAAGTCACCACCCTCTTTCAATATATTAAGCTGTAGTCCTTTAAATGGTTTATGGTCATTATATTTTTATCTGTCAATCTTTGATTCTACTAATTCTGGATTTTGAGTCATTCACAGGATACTCTTCCCTCCTCTAAATTTATAATGTATTGTCCTATCTTTTCCACTAATATTTTGATAGGTTGGTTTGTTTTTATTTTCTTTTAGATTCATTTACTTACCATTGATTTTTGTGTATGTTATTAAGTAAGGATATGTTCCAAGACCCCGATCTCTCCATGTCAAGCATTAATTTTCCTGAGATAAGGACACTTTATAGAAATATTTTAGAAAGAACATTGGAAGGGGGCACCTGGGTGACTCAGTCCATTATGCATCAGACTTTGGCTCAGGTCATGATCTCACAGTTGGTGAGTTCAAGCCCTGTGTTGTGCTAAGCACTGACAACTCACGGCCTGAAGCCTGCTTCAGATTCTGTGTCTTCCCTCTCTCTCTCTGCCCCTCCCCTGCTTGTGCTCACTCTCTCTCTGTCTCTCTCTCTCTGTCTCTGTTTCTCAAAAATAAATAAATAAACATTTAAAAAAGAGAGAATGTTAGAAAATCTTTGGGTAATAGAGGTATAAAAACATCCATTTTCCAGTGGGGAAAAAAACAAGACTAATTAAATCATATCATAGGATATAATGGATACTTTAAAAACCTTGTACATGTAGTGAGTGTGGTTACCAATTGGAGAGGGAAATAAATGAGCCCTCAAACTGGTTTAAATGGGAACCAGAAGCCCACAAACATCCAAGGATAAATAGCACTTACCTCACTTATTCAATACGGGTATTTGGAGTTTGGTTTCCATTTCACATTCCCCACCTAAGGTTCATTTATACGTACTTATACTGCAATCAGGCCAGAGTTTTACTTAAGTGAATTGTTATCATTTTTCCCATTGATACAATTGATTTGTGAGCTGCATCAGCCTTACTGATCCTAAAGCCTCCCTTTTGATGTCACTGGAACTCAACTCTTTTACTAATCCTCTTGTCTGAAGAAATGGCCTTGGGCCATCTCTGACGGATACAAGAAAAATATCAGCAATCACAGCCTTATCATTCCTATAGTATTAGAATGAAGTTAGTACCCCACACACCTTCAGACTGTGATCCAATGGCCCATTAAAATTGCAACAATCTGGTGCCATCTCTTAATTTTCTTGTTTTTGCTTCTTTGCTCATTCAGTTGTAGTATATTTTGGTTACAATGTGACTAAACTCTATCTCCCAACAGTTTACAGAAAATTAAATTTAAAAATGTATGAAAATGCTTACCACAGTCCTCTTTCAATTTGAATTTTTCCATTTTAATTATCAATTTGTTTCGTAAAATATCTCCAGTGGCATCAAAAGAGAGGCATATTATAGGTAGCAGACTGAGGCTTAGAGACTTAAATAGTTTGAGTAAAAGCACACAGATACAATAATAGCTTTAATAAATATCAGTTTCAGGGATCTGCTTATGTAGGCAGTAATTTTCCAGAATAGTGGTTGCATCATCTATCTGGTTCCTGCATCCTTGTGAGTAGCTTGGCCAACATCCGAGCTCCAGCCTACCATGGTGAGCAGTCCCTAATGCCAAAGCAATGTTAAAACAAATTCAGTTCCTTCAGACACCTCACTAGCTCAGTATTTTACTAACGTATACTTTTTCTGCCATGCCTTCTTTCTGTCACAACCTCACAACATCTTATATTTGTTACTAAAGCCCTGGTCATTTAACCATCTATACTGCATACATAATGCAATGATTCTTTCATAAGAGAAATTTGGCTATGAATGGAGATCTCTACATACTTAAAGAAAAACTCAGTTATCATTATCTAATTCCTTAAGTTTATGAGTTATAAAGTTCATGACATCATCATATCCTAATTTCTAAGAGTATTTTTAGACTCTTTAAAATTATTTATATATTTATTATCACATGTGAACCACTAAATATTTATATGAGGTCTACAGAGGCCATGTTATAAATGAGTAGCATGGATTCAGAAATGTTACTGAGCAAACAAAAGAATCATTAGAAATAGAATCTAAGCCCTACTTCTAATGCTTCTGTAACTTCTACTGAAACATGTTAACCCTTTATCAGAGAGTAGCCCCGATTCTGTACTATGATGACCCTCAGTCACACGCTAGGAATTAGAGTGATGGATATAATTCATAAATGGCCCTTCCTACTCAGACTGCAGAGCATGTTTATCAGGCTTCTCTGTGTAATTCCCTTGTCCTCTCCTGCAAATGCCTCCACATTTTACCCGGGATGTGCTGTTTTCTCACTTTTCTTTACAATTTTACCAAAAAGATAGTTCTAGAACAAAACTGAGGGAGGCAGGTCCTGAAAGGAAAAGGTTTTGCAGGGCACAGAAGGGAGTGAAGTGGGAAGAGCTCTAAGTATCTTCAACAAGAGTGAGGATGTGTGAAACAGCCTACTGAAATATCTATGCTTGTATGTCTAAAAGGCACATCAAGGATCACATGGCCAAGAAAGAATTCCTGAGAATTGCCTTAATATTTCCACTTTAGTAAATGTAATTCATGCTGCATAGCTGATCACATATAAAAACTAGGCATTGTCCTTGATTATTTAAATATGTTTACTTCCACCTACCCCATTAACATGTTCTCTTGTTCCCATGTCCAAAATATTTAACTAATTCACTTCCGCTTTTTATCACTGTCATGATTTCTCTTCTAAACTACTTTATTAGCCATTGAACTCATCTAATTCTTTCTTTTTTTGTGTCATTCCCTCAAATAATTTTTTCTTAGAGCAGTAAATTCTTAAAGACATCGGCAAGGTAAATCATTCCTGTGTTGACAATGTGTCAACTGCTGCCCAGTGATCTCAGGATGAAAGGAAAGCCATTGCCATTACTAATAAGATCCTTCTTTCAAGTGTATGGGGAAAGGAAGATGGATTTATACATGTGATTTTGCCCCTACTCCCTTTCCTCTTTATCTTTGTTCTCAAAACCCCCAGAGTGCCTCTCAGAGAGCTTTACTATTTCTGGCCTCAAAATATATTACTCTTACCATTGTTCACCACACTACAGACATTCTTTCTTTCTCTGTTTGTATAATAATCCAAGTCTCCTCATAATTCTATTCAAATATTTTCTGTCCACTTATCAAATACTTAAATATATCTCATCTCATGGTACTATACTACATTCTGTATTTTTTTTCCTACAAAAGTCACTTTTTTTCACCTCATCCAAATCCTTATGTCCAACCATCCACAATCTCTTTTCTTTAACCCACATTTTCCTTCTCCCTTTCCACTGACAAATTTGTCATTGTTTTTCCTCCAAGCTTAGCCCTCCTCCCCCATAACAGACTTACTCAAGTCTATAGCCACTTCTGTTGCCTCATCACTTAATTAACTTTCACTGCTTTGCTTTCTTGCTCAAGGAGTGCTCAAGTTCCTAAGGGGCATAGGAGTTACCAGTTTATATATCTGAGACAAAAGAAGCTTTTAGTTTTTCCTAGTTATGGAGGGTTCCTGGAAGCCTGAGGGAAAATAGCCACTAATGCCATATAAGGAGTAGGGACTCATGGGTATAAGGGATGAATGTCCCTCAGGATGAGACAGTGGGGATTTCCACAGGAACAGAGAATGCCTAAGAGAGACTCAGGTGGATAAATTCAAGGAAATTCTGACTGTATCTCTGATAGCTGGCTGAACTTAGATACACCAAGGAGTGGATGAGTTCCAACTGAAAAGCCTTTAGTAGAACAAAGAGTCTGTGGATACTAAGATGGTACAACCACCTCTGTCTTACAAGCAACAGCATCTTCACTCTGTTATATTTTGGGACTAGATTGCAACTCCCTTGAAAATGAATTTATGCATGGGCATCAATGCTTAATTCAGTCCATCAGAGGAAGGCTGATGGAGCAGTGGGTAGGAAAGTAGATGCATCAGTCCTATATTCTGCACAAACTTTAGAAATCTATGATATTTGAATAAGGGTTCATGCTGCTTAAAGCAATATCAAATTCATTATGTTATTTTACATTTACGAAACCCTGTGATATGCTCATCTTTTAAGTTGACTCCCCCAAAACTTAACTAATAGTTATTAACTACTGACTTATTGATATGTAACTATATGACTCCTAAGTTTAAAATCTTAATGTAAAGATTACAAATTTGTAATTATACTTGGGTTCAAATTCCGGAGCAATGAATTCATACTAGAATCGTTTTTAGGCAAATGAACCGAACATTCTTAGCTTGTTTTCTTAACCGTGTTATTAGGAGTATATATCAATAAAATTCCTTTAGAATTAAATGGGATATGAGAAACAGTATGGAGGTTCCTCAAAATATTAAAAAAAGAATTACAATATGATCTAATAATTTCACTATTGGGAATTTAATCAAAGAATATGAAAAACTCTAATTCAAAAAGATATATGTACCCCTATGTTTATTGAAGCATTAATTAGAATAGCCAAATTATGGAAGAAGCCTAAGTGCTCATCAATAGATTAATGGATAAGAAAAATGTAATATATATATATATATATATCCACTATATGTGTGTGTATATATATATATACATTATATACATATATATGTACATATACATTATATATATATAATGGAAATCATTCAGCCATAAAAAGGAATGATATCTTGACATTTGCAACAACATGGATGGATCTAGAGAGCATAATGCTAAGTGAAATAACACAGAAAAGAAAAGTAGCATATGATTTCACTCATATGTGGAATTTAAGAAACAAAACAAATGAGCAAAGGAAAAAAAAAAGGATATAGAGAGGCAAACCACAAAACAGACTCTTAACTGTAGAGAAAAAATTGGTGGTTATGAAGGTGTGTGGAGGTGGGAAAGATAGGTGAAGGGAATTAATAGTATACTTATCACGATGAGCACTGACTACTGCATACAGTTGTTGAATAACTACACTGTACCCCTGAAATTAATATAACATTGTATGTTAACTATACTGGAATTAAATTAAAATATAAAATCAAAAATCAAAAAACTATCAAATGGGATAATGCCTACGATACAACTAACATAGCCCTCATATATGCTCAAGACATGTATTAATTAATTAATTTATTTATTTACTTATTGTAAAGAGATAGATAGAGTATGTAAGATTTAGCCAGAAGGTATTCTACTTCATGTATCTTATTCTTCCTGGAAAGAAGATGTGAAGTTTCTTTCCTCTATTCCCTTTTCTCTCCATCTTGTAGTTAAATAAGTACCAAAATATGGACAGAATTCAATTTTGTTGGAGACTGAACCCTGGTTATGTCTGAAAGATTTAATATTATAATCACAAAACTATTAATGCACTACAGTATTTGGGGATTAGTGTGGGCTTTAATAAACTTAAGACAATTCACTGGTTGTCTTAAATCTATATTGAAATTATTGGACAGAAAAATAATAGCACTCTGTTGCTTTCTTTTTGCTTCTCTTTTATTTTTTTCATTTATTGGAGTGACAGCAAATGTATAGAAAGACATGGGCTCTGCGAAGGAACAATGTGCACTGGAAGAAAGCAAAAAGACATACAAAAATATAAAATGTAAAATGGCAAGAGATAAAAGACAAGTGCATATCCAATCATGAGGACAGATGTCGCTGGTGGTTCAAAGTTCCTAGAAATATACTCTCACAGGAGGTGATATGTGAATAGAATCTCCAGTTCTAACCAAGTTACTGAAGGGTTGTGTGTGTGAAGCAATACCACAATGAACAAGACACAGAGGTGTCACCTTCATCAACCAAGTGGATGTTCAGTTCTCTATGCAGACAGATATAGAAAAGGTATTTTAAGAGGATAGAAAAGTTTCTTAATGTTTTACAAGACATGGGAGGGCACATCTTCTTTGTAATTTTTTGGTTTATATTTTTTCTGATGAATACAATTGTAACTGCATTATTTGCCTCCCTTAAGCTACACAAATATCATAGGAATACGGAGACTACATTGGTACTGTTCAAAAAGAAAAAAAGTCAAGGGGCACCTGGGTGGCTCAGTCGGTTGAGCGTCTGACTTCAGCTCAGGTCATGATCTCATGGTTCATGCGTTTGAGCCCCGTTGCAGGCTCTGTGCTGACAGCTCAGAGCCTGGAGGCTGCTTCGGATTCTGTGTCTCCCTCTCTCTCAGCCCCTCCCCCACTCAGGCTCTGCCTCTCTCTCTCTCTCTCTCTCTCAAGAATAAACAGTAAAAAAATTTTTTAAGTCAAACCACAGATACAACTAAATTATACCTTTTCCCTACTTTTTTCCATCTATCCTACATTTTAGACTCCTGATTTGGGTATGGATTCTTTTAAATTGTTTTCTGTGTTTATGTAATTCTCACTACAAATGTGCATATATTATACAGTTGACCTTTGGACAACATGGGTTTTAATGATGTAAGTCCATGTATACATGGATTTTTAAAATAAATACAGTACAGTATTATATATGTATTTTCTCTTTCTAATGATTGTCTTAGCATTTATTTTTTCAGGGTTCCTGGGTGGTTCAGTGAGATAAGCAGCCAACTTTTGATTTCAGCTCAGATCAGGATCTCACAGTTCATGAGATCGAGCCCCATGTCGGGCTCTGTGCTGACAGTGAGGAGCTTGCTTGGGATTCTCTCTCTTTCTCTCTCTCTCTGCCCCTCTCTTGCTTGTGCATGCTCTCTCTCACTCAAAATAAATACACTTTATTTAAAAAGCACAAAAAACCATCTTATTTTCTCTAGCTTACTTTATTGTAAGAATACAGCATATAATAAATGTATGATATATGTGTTAACCAATTGTTAATCAATTTATGTTATTAGGAGGGCTAACAGTAGGCTACTAGCAGTGAAGTTTTTGAAGATTCAAAAATAATAGGCAAATTTTTGACAGCATAGGACTCAAAGCCCATAACCCTCATGCTGTTCAAGGATCAACTATATATCCACATATCCAGCTATTTAAATGTTCAAAAGAAAACATCCATCCCTAGGACCTTGAAGTCCAAATGACCACAGTAAGCAGAAAGTTTGGATATGAAATGTCAACAGAATAAGTGGAAACTCACGTGTCATCACTGTAACTCAATACTGATGCCCAGTCTGTTGTACGTATTCCAATCTCTTCTTCAATGGACAGTGCATCAAGGGTTATTTTCCCTGATCACAAGTCTCCATAATCATCAAGTGTCTATAATAGTGGTGAGGCAGGCAGAATAGGGAAGCACTGGTTTTCTGCAAGAGTAACAAAAACACAGAGAACTGAGTCTGACACCTGACAGTCTGTGGCGAGTAAGCAAACCTGTGATAGCTCTGTGGTTTCTCAAGACAGCAAGCAGCCTTAACTGTAGCACACGTGCGCACAAAAAGCCAGTTCTCCCATAAATGACTGGGCATGATGCCTCCACTCAGAATGCTAGAAGACTCCTAGTAGGTCTTGACTATATATAGAGTATCTGCAAGAGCAAAATTTGCAGGCTCAGAGTACCTACTACAGAGTATGCGTAATACTATGTAGAGTTCCAAGAAACCCCCTCCTATTCCAGAACCCTATGGGAATATTTAGTCCCCAAATAATAGCCACCCATAAGCATCAGAGCCGAACATCCATCTGGTATCACTTGGATATTCTGAGTTCACCTGCTCTTTCTCTTTGGGAGTGTGTACTTTTGCTTTGCAGTAAAGCTTCTGCTTATACTGTATTCTGACTCGTCTTTGAATTCTTTCTCCAGCGAAGTCAAGAATCTGGCATTGGCTGGTGGCTGAGGTCTCGGGTACCAAGAACCTCCCCCCCCCCAGTCTCCCGTATCAGTGGGTAGAGTAAAACACCTGGAGCCTGCTTCATATTCTGTGTCTCTCCCTCTTTCTGCCCCTCCCCTGCTCACACTCTGTCTCTCTCTCTCAAAAATAAACATTAAAAAATTAAAAAAAAAATAAAAATAGAAACAAGAAAATGTGAGTGTGTGTGGGGTGGGGGGTGGTACTGTTTATTATAGGACCAGTATGACTTTCAAAATGTTGTTCTATGATTTTAAGAAATGGGACAAGTATAGTCAGCCAATCACAGTATGGGGTGGGGGGAGGGGTGAGCCAATCCAGAAGTTTGTAGAGCAGAGGAAAGATCTTGGGAAGTCTGAATGAATTTCACTGCTTAGAGAGGGAGCTGAATGGAAAGAAGGCCATAAAGTTGTTTGACAAACTCGTTGTGTAGAAGGAAGTGAAGGAAGCTCACAGTACAGGTTGTAACCATATTGTTGCAGTTCTTGCCTGCTGAGGTGCAGAGTACATACAAATTGTGTCCCAAGTGGAGAGTCAGGCGCCATGCTAGGAACTGATGGTTTCCTGACACACTGGCATCAGGCTCACCTTGTCATCATACTGAACGAACTTCATGATGGTGCCAATGAACCTCCTTCTGTTCATTCCACAGCAAGCAGCACATCCTCACAAATTCTGGCCTTTCAGACTCAAAGCCCCACCCTGTAACTTGGCATGTCCCTAAACTATTGGGACTAAATCTTGAAAGAAAGAAAGAAAGAAAGAAAGAAAGAAAGAAAGAAAGAAAGAGAAAGAAAGAAAAAGAAAGAAAGAAAGAAAAGGGAAGGAAAGAAAACAGTGGAGGGAATCGATTTTCCAGTGAAAACCTTCTATCACATCATGTCTCACTCTATTTATTGTCTTACAACTGCACTATTTCTTACTAAGTAATTCAGTCCTAATACTCATGCATTCTTCAGCTTCCAAGTGGTACCACTATCTTCCCAATGGAAGATTTTTGGATTTTCATACATTTACACTGGATATTGGTACTCAGATATTTTCCCTCGATTAGCATCCATCCAATGATCATATTGCAAATTCCATATAGATACATACACATGAATGAAAATATCTGTGAAAATGTATTAGTAAAATTTAGTAAATCTTTTCTGTTCATAAATAAGGAGATATTCACAGAGATTAGCTCAGTGCCTTACAATAATGAAACAAAATACTCTTGCACTTGTCTGTCCCCAAAGATACCTTCTATGTATTTGTTCAGGTTTCGCCCTTGCTGAGGCAGAGTAACTCAGAAATAATATATGGTTCTCTGTCATATGACAAAAATAACTTCTACCTAAACATTCATAGTCATTGTAATTTCTCCATAGGCTAAATTTCCCTGCATTTTGGCTTATGTAAATAATCAGAAATTTTAAAATATATGTTATTATTTGCTTTATAGGAAAATCCATGAAAAGTGGTTTAAATTAATAATAAAGAAATTAAAGAATAAGGAGAAGTGTGAGGCATTCAGTGTCAGTGAAGGCAGTAAGTACAGATCATTTGTCTGGTAATTTCATAAGACGATCTAAGATGGAACTGTGAGGGGTTTTATACCGTTAAAGTATAAAGTTTCATTTCCATAGACTATCAGTGGATGGTGAATTTCTTTGAGTACATTTAGGAAAACTATTCCTATACTGAGGTCATCACTTCCTGAAAAAGCCGGTTCTCAACTGAAAGTATTAAATACAGCAGTGTCTAGAGATTAGTGAGTTATGAAAAATGTGCAATAGACAAATCAGAGTTGAGTGAACATATGATAAAGTAGTTAGCAGTTATAATTAGATCAGTATTGCCAAGATCAAAACTGGAGTTGGAAAAATTAACTGTAGACCACATTCATAAAAGTAGTTCCTATACTAAACAGGGCTGACACCACAATTGGAACTCACACCACAATTAGAGATTTTAGATCATTGGTTAGTGCACATGCCAGCCTGCCATACTGCTCAATCACCAATAGACATGTAGAAGACTGTAGTGTTGACAAACAGACAGAGTTTTAACAGTTGAGTAAAAGCCTCTGTTTTTAGTCCTATCAAAACATATTAATCTGTTTCATCAGGTAGAACTCCAGGGCACAGTGTAGAAAGTACCACACTAGTCAATCAGATCTGAGTGATTACATTGGTTTTATGGCTTATTATGTGGTTTTGAACATAGATTTTATGTTTATAGCCATTTTAGGTTCAAGCAAAACTGAGTGGAAGGAACAGAGATTTCCCATGTACCCACCGTTGTATGATTTTGAGGGAGGCAGATCATAACTGAATCTCATTTTTATCCAGTGTATAATAATAGAACTGAAGTAGATCACTTCCAGCTCTTAGGGAGGGTATAGACTCTGTCTTCCCCCAGTTTAAGTCCTTAATAAGTCCCTCTCACTGGCAGCCCCATATCCCCAAATCTGTACCTCCCCATCATATTCTGGATACAAATTTGTATCTCATCTCATCTCATGTTGTGCTACCTCATCTGTTCTAGACATTGAGGCAACAGTATTGGAGACTCTCAATAGCCTTCTTGCCCTTGTATTCCTGAACTGTCAATCCTGCTGTAGCCAGAGAAAAATAAACCAAAATGGTGGCACTGACAGGATTACACACATTGTCCTGCATTTATCCTGGGACTTCCTACCTCAAAGGACTGGAGGAGACTTATGAACTGATCCTTCTTCCCCTGAGAATTAGAACAGTCTCTGATGACAAGCAGAACTATTCCAGTGAGTACAGGAGTGAGTCCTGGGGAAAATAAAAGTTGGAGGTAAGAGGAAATTACAGAGGGGCACCTGAGAGACAAAAGAAAGGGGAGTGGAAACCCAGAGTGTAGGAAGGAGGACCAGGACACTGTTGAAGAA
>CM053575.1:50325050-50377404 GCA_028646485.1 Cryptoprocta ferox
TCTGCTCCATGTATGTGGTGGCTGTGGTGGGGAATGTGACCATCCTGGCCGTGGTGAGGGCAGAGCGAAGTCTCCATGAGCCGATGTTCCTCTTTCTGTGCATGCTCTCCATCACTGACCTGGTCCTCTCCACATCTACGCTGCCTCGCATGCTCTGTCTTTTCTGGTTCGGAGCCCATGACATTGCCTTTGATGCTTGTCTGGCTCAAATGTTCTTTATCCATAGCTTTACTGCTATGGAATCAGGGTTTTTCCTGGCCATGGCCATTGACCGTTACGTGGCCATTTGTCATCCACTGCACCATACCACGATTCTCACCCATGCTCGCATTGCCAAAATGGGAACTTCCGTGGTACTCCGGGGAGTGGCCTTCTTTTCCCCACATCCCATCTTGCTCAGGCAGCTGCCCTACTGCAGGACTCGAATCATTGCCCACACCTACTGTGAGTTCATGGCTGTGGTGAAGCTGGCATGTGTGGACACAGGAGCTACCAAACGTTACAGCCTCAGTGTGGCCTCTGTCATCGGTTCCTGTGATGGCTTTTTCATTGCTGTCTCTTATGTCCTAATCCTCCGTGCAGTCTTTCACCTTCCATCACGGGAAGCAAGTTTTAAAGCTCTAGGCACCTGTGGCTCCCATGTCTGTGTCATCCTCGTTTTCTACTCCACAGCTGTCTTTACCTTCCTCACTCACCGCTTTGGCCACAATGTGGCCCCCCAAACTCATATCTTTATTGCTAATATGTACCTTCTGGTACCACCTTTCCTTAACCCCATTGTTTATGGTATTAGAACCAAAAAAATTCGAGACCATGTTCTCAGTTCTCTAAAGGTGAAAGTCACTTGATTATCATGAAATTGTTTGCAGAGATGGTATCATAATAGGAAGGGAAGTATGGAAATAATTGATCCAATTTTTGTAAATGATATGGAATTTTCTCCCACTAAAATCAGACATTTTAATGGAGAAGAGTGACCACGCATAATAGAAATTCCACAATTGTATGAAACTAGAGGGCATGAGACATTTTATGCACACCTGGATTTTAGGGAGCTTTCTGAAAACTTTTTGAATTGGAAAGCGATCCCCTTCTGCTCCTTGCTGCTACTGATCTGTGTTGTAACTGGGGGTGGTAGTTTATTTTCAAATAAAGAGTGATTAAAAAAAGTGAAGAAGCCCATGAGAACATCAAAAAATTCCATGTGAAGTATTTGCAATTGAAAAATTAATGATCACTATCAATATTCTATAGAGGAGGCAATATAATAGGATTGATGTCCTTTTAATACAGGACATAATAATTGTGTGTTTTAGTCACAAGAATGGACACACACAAGACAAGTTGTCAGACAGAAGTGTGGAAAAGTTCAACACTATAATAATCAAGCCCACAGGATTTTAAACATTTTGCTCATAGAATATTCTGTTTCCACAAAGAATAACTTGTGCCTCTTATTGTTTTGTTGACTAAACTAAGACTGGGTCTCTTAAAAATATTCTCTTTACCTTCATCACAGATTATCCTGAAACCAGAAACAACTTTATGCTTGATGGTATATACTTGGGAATTTGCCCAGAGCTTAGACCCAAGCCCACTGAGCTAAATACAGATATTACATGTGCTTGCTAAAGGAGGAATCTATCATTACAAATAACTCAATTTAATACATTTTTAGTGATTATGCTACTTGTGATAATTAAAAATAAAATTATTAAAAAAGATATATAAGTATTTTACTGGTAAAAATCTGAATCTTTTCTCTTTTAAAAAATATGATATCTTCATTTCTTGGGTTGTACAAAATGGAAATTACTCCAGAGTTACTCAGTAAACACATGCTGAATTTCACTGAATTGATGTTTTCTTTTTGTGGTTTACAATTTATAAAGTATTATTTGTACCTTCTTTCTTCTGTTTAGTATAAGAGCTTCTTAGAGGTAAATATCTGGGCTGCTTCTCTCCATTCCTTTTCCTTAGACTCTGTTGAAATATTGTTCAAGCTTTCATCATTTTCCATTCAAGCTATTTCAACAGTTGCCACTGGTATGTTCAAGGCATTATCTTTTAATTACTATGTCCAATACATCCTTGACATTGAGATCATAGTTATTCTCATAAAAATAAAAAAAAAAGCAAACACAATTGATATGTCAGACCCATGTAAGCACCAGAATCACAAAGCAAAGCTTAATAAAATTCTTTTCTGTTCCTTCTCTTCTCATTCTTATATATCATTTGAACTGGTCCTGTTCATAAAGACCCCCACCTTCATTCAAACAATAGGTCTCTTCTTATCTTCATGTTTTTCATAGAATGTTTCTCTCTTACATAATCTCTTTGTCACCTGGAAAGAACTTAATTATCCTTCAAGATCCAGCTCTTGTTTAAAATCCCCCACCTTATCAGAAAGATTAAGTTTCTTTTCTCTGGTCCAATTAACTAAAACTTGCCCCCACCTCTATTGTAAAAAATGTCATGATACATTTTAGGTAAATTCTTAATATGCCTTTTGCCAACTAAACTCTTGGTACGGTTGAGGTTAAGTGCACCGGCTTTAGAAGCAGAGTGCCTGAGTTCATTATTCATCTCCGCCACTTTCTGTCTGTGTACATCAGGAAAATTGCCAAAACTTTCTGGGCCTTGTTGTCAAAATCAATAAAATGAGGATCATAAGATTTCTTGCCCTGTAGAATTTTAAATATTAAATGAATAAAAGCATGTAAGACATTTATAATAATGTTTATTATTAAATAAACATTAGTTAACATTGTGGATTATCATAACAAGTATAATTTTGTATATTTATTATATGTCAGGCTTTGTGAGACATAAGTATCAATTTATATGAATATATGTTTGTGGGTAAATGTATACATCAATACACCACACACATGCAATTTAAATTATATAATTATCACCTTAATCACTAGATTGTTAGTCTTGATTTTACATATGAGTAATTTAGAGAGACTAAATAATTTTCTCATAGTCACATATTGACTAAGTGATATAGTCTGGATTTGAACAAAAATGAGAGTAATTGATCCTATTTTAATATTCCATTTACTTTTATTTTATTTTTTTTAATTCCAGCATACTTAATATATAATGTTATATCTATTTCATACAATATAGTGATTCAGTAATTCCATGTATTATCCGGTGATCATCATGACAAGTGCCCTCCTTAATCCCCATCACCTACTGAGCCCATCCCCCCACCCATCTTGCTTCTGGTAGCCATCAGTTTGTTCTCTGTAGTTAAGAGTTTATTTTTGGTTTTCCTCTCTTTTTTCCCCCTTGTTTGTTGTTTCTTAAATTCCACATATGAGTGAAATCATATGGTATTTGCCTTTCTCTGACTTATTTTGCCTGGCATTATATTCTCTAGTTCCATCCATGTCATTGCAAATGGCAAGATTCATTCTTTTTTATGACTGAGTAATATTCCAATGTGTATATATACCACATCTTCTTTATCCATTAATCAGTTGATCAATATTTGAGCTCCTTCCATAATTTGGCTATTGTAAATATGCTGCTATAAACATAGAGATGTGTGTATCCTTTTGAATTAGTGTTTCTGTGTTCTTTTGTATTCCCATTTACTTTTTATCCATAACACTTCCCAGCATCCTGTAAACCTATGTGTTCAGGAATGCTTCTGAAGGAATGAATGAAGCAATAAGACTTTTGAATTCACATTTCATCTATTTTAGAACTCATGTTCTAAATCATGGTACAGTTATAATTAATGGATCTGTATTAAAGTCACAAGGATATCTTTCAATAATCTTTTTGTAAAATAATGGAGAAAAATGACAATGACAGTAGAGATTCCTAAGGAATGTAAACTTTGAGACTATTGTCATTATGTTGGATGCTTTCTGAAGACAAATTGCCAAGTCTGGACCTTCTTGCTGTATTTTTATTATTTGGAGTACCATGAACCATGGAATTATAATATATTCCCTGACAAGTATCAGAGTTGATTACATGCTAGGTTTGGAAATAAAAGCTAAAGAGTTAGTACTCACAGATTATATACCAATGGGTGGCAAATAAGAAATGCCCAACAATAACAAACACAAAACTAAATCTTCAAAGATTCTGAATTGAATTCTAGTTAAAGGAAAGAAGATATAAAACTTATTCATATATTCATGCAACAAAAAATATGGAGTGGCTAAAATGGGCCAGATTGTGCTAAATTCTGAAAAGAGGTGGGCAAAACACAAGTCCATGTCTCAAGGACTTTACATTCTGGTGAAATGTAAGGTGAAATAATCAAATGATGCTCAAATGCATAATTACACTGGATACTAAGGGCTGTCAAGTAGAAACAAAGATTTCTGTAAGTGCACATAACATGGGATTTTGCTCTAGTCTAGGGGAGTCAAGGAAATCTTCCTTAAAAATAATATTTTAATGCCAGGTGGGAGTTAAGCAGCTGAGAAAAGAGAGGTCATGAAATGGGACTGGTGATGTTACAGGGAGAGAGAAAGGGATGTGTGAATATGTGTGGGTGGATCATAAGAGAGGAAGTGGCATCATATGTTTGAAGAACTGGAGAGAGTCCATTTTGTGGGCTGGAGGAGAGAGTGAAGTGAAGAGTGGATGTGGGAGGCTGAAGATTCTCAGTTTTATCCAAAAAACAAGAGCAAGACCATGAACGTTTTATTCACAGGAATGACATTATGTTTGTGTTTATAAAAGATCATAGTGGGGCGCCTGGTCAGTGCTTAGTCCGTTAAGTGTCCACCTTCGGCTCAGATAATGATCTCATGGTTTGTGAGTTCCAGCCCCACATGGGGATTTCTGCTGTCAGCACAGAGCCCACTTCAGATTCTCTGTCCCCACCTCTCTCTACTTCTCTCCTGCTTGTGCATGCACGTTCTCTCTCTCTCTCTCTCTCTTTCTCTCTCCCTCTCTCTCTCCCCCCCCCCCCCAAAAAAAACTAAGTAAACATTAAAAAAAAAAAGACCATTGTGACTGCAGTGAGAAAAATGTTTTGAGACAAAGAATGGGAGAAATGAATGCAAAAGACCTTTTGGGACATTATAAAAGTTTTCTAGGACAATACGGTAATAATTTGATCCAAATTGGTAGCAATCATGATAGAATTAAATTGATTTGAGTACCCTGAGTATACTTTAGGCTAGGAGAACATGGCTTAATGAAGACTTTGACAAGCTCACAGGTTGTAGGACTGTTGGTTACCCTTCAGGTGTTATTAAGGCCTAGAGTCTAGAGTGGAGACCTGTGGGGTGAGGGCAGAGTGTGTGCATTTATTCATATGGAAATATTGGAAGGCCTGCAACTCACCAGGCACTGGGGAAATAATAGTGAACAAACAAGGCCCAGTCACTATTATTAGGATGTTTACATTTGACCACCAAGAAAACAGTTAACAGATTTTCCCCCTCTTTACCATTTACTCTCAAATTGAGCTTCTGACTTCCATCAAAGGTCTTTCTGCAACTCAGTCTCTCCTAAACCCAGTATTAAAATTTTTTTTTTTATAGAGAGCTCCATTCTTGTTCCTACTTTAATCTCAGTCCTTTATGTTTCTTTTTATATGTCATACTTACCAAACAAAAGTCTTATTTAGTCACTTAGATATTTTTCAGTGGATATATTTTTTGAAGTGTAATTAACATACAGTTATATTAGTTTCTGGTTTACAGTATAATGATTCAAAAATTCAGGGGGTGGGGGTGCTAGATGGCTCAGGCAGTTAAGCATCCGACTTCAACTCAGGTCATGATCTCATAGTTTATGGGTTTGAGCCCCAAATCGGGCCCTCTGTTATAAGCAAAGAGTTCTCTTTGGATCCTCTGCCCCCTTCTGTCTCTGCCCCTCCCCTGCTTGGGCTCTTTCTCTCTCAAAAATAAAAAATAAACTTAAAAAAATTCTATACACATCTCAGGGCTCATCAAGATAAGTGTGCTCTTAATCTCCCTTTTTTTCCAGAATTTTGTGGATTTTAATTGCATCTAGGAAAGCAAGACTCCTAATTTTAGCTTAAGTTTTGCTTATGGAGGCCCCAAAGTCACTGAAAATGACAATGATTTAAACTGTTGGTTTGGAAGCAAGCTGTGGTAATTTGTATATATTTATATAGCTGCATGCAGCTCTGCCTTTTATTACTCCAGGTGTGCTTTAATTTCCATCCTAAATTACTCCCCAGCCCTTACTCTTTCTCCCTAGGGTTTCTTTTCCATATACGGTATCCTTTGTGATTGACTCTAGGATTTGTTTTCCAGAATATCCAGGCTAAGTATGGCACTTTGCCCAAGAAAGAGGCCACTAGGGTTCCAGGAGGACCAGAACAAACAGCATAAATCTGCCTCTAGCTCAGACACTCCATCTTATTCTGGTCATCAGCAGATATTCCCCATATCTTCAGTAAATGAATGCTTTGCTGCTCCCAGTCCCACTGTGATCAGACCTACAACCATCTACAGGTATTACTCTAAGAAAAAGGAGGAAAAGGAGGGAAAAGAGTAGAAAATCCTGGGATGCAAGGTCATGTAGGCAAAAAGATTCTCTTTTAATCCACATATCACCAACCCTTGTGAGGCCATGGTTGGAATCTACAACCTTCAGAATTCCCAGTGACATTCTTTAGAAAATAAGTGTATTTCTAATTTCATGTCTAAATTGGTGGTGTCTTTAGGTATAATTAATGTTGATATAGTTGTTCCTAGCAACGGTTCCTGATTGCTCAGACAAAACGTTACCATATTGTTAAAACTCTAGTGTCCCAACGTCTCCATCATGTGGAGAATTTTCATCTACATTATTCTCATGGATCATCATTCAGTTTCTACCTGAAAACTCCCACTGATAGTGAGCTTCTGGTGTTACAGTACTGTCTTTTCTATTTGAATTTGTGATAGGATCATTTCCCCTGTTGGACTAAATTGTACCTTTAAAATTTTTTTAGCATCGTTTATTTGGCCAGGTATCTATTTCTAGTGACACTATTTTTTTTTTCTCCTTAGTATTTGAGGATGACGTTATTTAGGGTCATCAAATATTCCTTTTTATGTTGTAAATTCAAGACTATTCTTTATCCTAGTTACAGTTCTTTCCAAGAAACAACCAAGAAGAACATTACTTTTTCCATATCTCACTTATTAAACTTTGTACTTATAGAAAATGAAGAAAATTTGCATTTATAGAATATCAAAACATTCAAAGAATTGTGCCAGGAACATGGCATGTTTTATACAATGTTGGAGTTTAATGATGGATTTAATCCTTACTGCAAGCTTTGAAAGGTAAACCTCATTCCAATTTTGAGAAAACAAATGAGGCTTTATCTTAAGTGGCTTGATCAAGTTACTTAAGTGGCAAGACTGAGATTGTATCCCAGACATGTGTTTTCTCAAAGACTTTGTTATTTTAACTATACCGAGTTACCTTCCAGGAGGTCTGCCTATCCTGTGGCTATGGTATGCTTTTTTCCAAATGCAGTTGGTACCTGAAATACTTAGATCTCAATTTATGGTATATAAATGTTATAGTAGTATGTTAGCCGATACACCACTCTATTTGGGGCTCTTAAACATTTGATTAAACATAGGATTATCTCCCTCTACACCTTAAGTAACTGAAGTGTTCGATCATTAGTTTATGTAATATAATTATGATTATCACCATAAGCTACTAGGATACCCAGCATTTTAGGTGCAAATGACACAGCGATTTCAAAATTTCCCTTGTTTCTTTCTCCCTAGGAATCAGACTTTGAGGAGTTCAGATTAGGGATGTCCTTTTGCAACAACTCTGTTCCTCAACCCTCGATATTTGTCCTGGCTGGAATCCCTGGCTTGGAATCGTCCCATGGCTGGTTCTCTGTGCCTTTTTTCTCGGTATTTGTCATTACAGTGATTGGGAATACTGCCATCTTATGCATCATCTGGGTGGAAAAGAGTCTTCATGAGCCCATGTTTCTCCTTCTGTCCATGCTATCTGTTGTTGACCTGTGCCTGGTCAGTGTCACTGTGCCCCGCATGCTAGGTATCTTCTGGATGAATGCCAAAGACATCAGCTTTAATGCCTGCCTCACACAGATGTTTTTCATCCCTTCCTTTTATGTCATGGAGTCTGGGATTCTCCTAGCCATGGCTTTTGATAGATTTGTGGCTATCTGGTACCCTCTGAGATATACAGCCATCCTTGCTAACAACATACTTGTGAAGATGGCACTGGCTATCTTGGCAAGGGCGGTGGCAGTGCTGACTCCAGCACCTATCCTGGCAAAAAGACTGGAAAGCTTCCAAACACACATCATCTCTTACTCCTACTGTGCCTACATGGCTGTGGTGCAGATAGCCTGTGGAGACATCTCTAACCACATTGTTTATGGCCTCATGGTTATTGTAACATCTGTGGGATTTGATTTGCTTTTTATTGTTCTGTCATATGGGCTGATCCTTCATGCTGTCTTTCGGATCCCCTCTTGGGAGGCACGGGGCAAAGCTCTCAGTACATGTGGCTCCCATCTTTGTGTCATAGCTCTCTTTTATTCTCCTGTTGTCTTCTCTGTCCTGGCCCAGAATTTAGGCTACCATATGGCTCCCCATCTCCAGATTATCATTGACAATCTCTACTTCCTAGTGCCTCCCATGGCCAACCCCTTGATTTATGGGGCCCGAACTAAGCAAATGCGGGAGCGGGTACTGCAGATCCTCCACTGTTAGAAACTGAGGATGATATCTGAGGTGGACAGGAGACCTATGATATGGAGCTGGAAATCTTGTTAGGTTGAAGGTAGAGATAATGGCTGCCTGATTTGAGGTTACAGGGGAAAAGGAATATCCAAGGCAAGAGAAGGACTCAGTGAGTGTGGGAACGTAAGTGAGGCATGTTCTCTCTGTCAGAATGTAGTTTTTATGAAACTCTCATGACCAGAACCCTCCCCAAATGTTTAAGTAAGTGATAATATAGGAGATATTTTGTTGTTAATTCTATTATGTAATCCCATCAGAGAACATAAATTGTAAGCTCATATTTTCAAATGATGTAAAAAATGAATTTAGTCATACATTCTCAAGACCTATGGGCAAAAATAATTATCTAGAATTGTTTGTTGATTCCATGATTTTTCTTCCACAGCTATGTTTCAGATATTTTACCAAACACAAAATTATATATCATGAAAAATAATCCTAATGGGAATAAACATGTATAAATATCTAAAAGGAGTAATGAGCTCCTTTTTGGTCCGAAGCGTTTTAATAGAGAAGAGTCATCTTTAGAGAGTTACTATTAGTGTCTAAATATGGAACCAATATACAGTAGATTGGACTTGGTAGGTAAGTATTTTAGAAAGGGGGATAAAAAGACCTTTAACAAAGTTATTTTTCTCACAAGCTTTTTCTCCCTTCCACCTACCTGACCTCATATGCTTTCACACATTCAAGACATCTGAATCTGTATCTTAAACCATGAATTATGTCTGTGTTCCAGAAAAAAAAAAAAACATTATAATAGCCTTCCGAACCACTTTTCATATACACCTTCAACTGAAATCTTCTGAAACTAAACTCTTAGTCTCCTTCCAGCTTGATAGTCCCTCTACATTCCCCATTTTTATTCTTTTAATTTGAGTTAAATTGAATAAAAAAGCTTGAAATTACTTAGTTGTTTTTACTTCTTTTCCTTCATCCAACCAGTGAGCAAAACTTCCCTGCACATTTCCACTCTCTTCTTCTCTACCTCATAATTTTATCAATGTACTGCTAATTCTTTTAACTTTCCTATACCCAATCTCTCTCACATCCAAAGTTGTTATTAGCACTGCAACATTGTTGTCTTTCCCAAGCGAATATCTCATTTTGTCCACTTAAATCTTCAGCAGCCTATTCCTCAAGACAAAGTCTTAACTCCCCAGCACCCAAGTTATTTCATGACTTGACTCCAATCTGCCTTGCAAGGTGCTTTATTTTCACTAAATCATAGTATAGGCATCAATCCAGCTAATGCTGACTGCTTTATTTGCGAAGAAATGACACATTCCTTTCTACTTTAGCTCCTTCTTAATGGCATTTTCCCTTGGTCTTTCTTACTCAGAATTCTTCCCACCTCACACTTACATTTGTTTTCCTTAATGCCTGCCTTCAGATGATATCAACCAGTCATTTTCTGTATTGCCAGACACTAGGTTTCCTTGATGTGTCCTATACTTCAGATGCTAGTCTGCGTGCCTTGCCATTACCCTTACACTGACATTTCTTTAAGGGCCATGCCCAGAAACTGAATTTTGCACTGCACATAAGCAGATTGTAATCCTCCTTGTCTTAGTTTTTCAAAAACAGTATTGAACGTCAACGCATAAACCAAGAGATGACCTTACATGTACATCATACCCATCTTCCTACCTCCAATGTTCACCCCTCGGTCTAACTGGAACACATATCACATGGATGACATTTATGTCACACAAATGTATACAAATACACATGCTTTTTCTTTCATGTACATGCTTCCAATCATCTTATTTGTCTATAAACATCTCATTCTCTCAGTCTTTCTCTGAAACGTGCTATCATATTCATATTTATACATGTTCATACACCACACTTGAGAAACACAAGTATTCACAAGAACATATATGTGCATGTGTATCTGATTTATATATTAATTTCATCCATAAATATGCAAAACCACTATTAAACTCCTCGCAGTTTGCCTGAATAAGTTTTCAGAGACCTAAGTTTGCTCAGATAACTTAATGATTCCTCTCAGAATGCCACTACCATATGCTGTTTATCATCTTCTGGGACTTATTTTATGCAGTACTTCCTTTGTAAGCCTTCCTTCACCTCCCCCCTCTTCTTTTTCTCTACTCTGTATTGGGTTCATTTTCAGTGGTCTCCAATGTCGCTTAATCCTTCCTCGATTGTAACACATATTACTTAATATGATAATTGCCACTTTACGTGATCTTTTTCTACACTAAAATGAATGTTTTCTCTGTACTTGTTTTCATAGTATCTAGAATTTCTGTGTTATAGAATATGAGTTTAATAAATATCTACTGAATAAATTCTCATTTCATATAGCTTCTTTGAGGAAGCAACAAGATCGTAAAAGAATGCACATACTTATAGATTCAGTCCATACTCTGAAAATAAAATAAAGGAAGGAAAGATAAAAGGAGGTAGAGAAAGGAGACGGGGTGGGGAGTGATGGAGGAAAGAAGGGAAGGAGAGAAGGAGGGAAGAAGGAAAGAAGCATTTTCTTTGGCCAGAATTCTTCTACATTGAAGATCTTTTTATAGTGAAATCTCTTTGACTCCATTTCTGAATATTATTTAGGGCATGTTCTTTCACCTTCAGTGTACCATTGGTGTTCCCTCAAATGTAATTCCCCTTCTCAATTATTACAATTATATTTTGCTAGACTATAAACAACTCCCAAATTTAGAGTTTTGGATTCATTGGGCTCAATATTCTCATTTCAGTTTTCTCTCATGGTTGCATAACAAAAAGGGTTGCATGGGGCATTGGAATCTTAAGAAGATTCAGTGAGAATGGACATCCAATATGGCTTCTTCACTGACAAGCCTGGTGCTATCGTGTTTGTCCCCCTAGGCTCTCTCTCCATAAAATTAACCTGAGTTTCTAACCTGGTGTTTCAGGGCTTCATGAGGTAAAGAGCAGAAGCTGCTAGGCCAGATGTGGTCTATACCCAAGACTTACACAGCATCACTTTTGTAGTGTTCTATTGCTCAAATCAGTCAAAGGATTTGACCAAATCAAGGGGTTGAAAGTAGACTCACTCTTGATGATTAGATTGCAGAAGAACATGGAGTTTAGAAAATACTGTTATAGCCATCTTTGACAGATCCAGGCAGGCATATCTTCTTCTCTGTCTACAACAGTTCACATCCCTTTCATACGCAACATATACTTAACACCTCCTCTAAAATTCCAGGTTTCATTCTATTATGATATCTACCCAGAATTTCATCATCTAAATCATATCCAGATGTAGATGAGGCTTCCAAGGTTTGGTTCCTTAGATATAGTTCTTTGAGTACATTTCCTCTTTCTCTGAATATCTATTAACTGAAGAGATAAGTCTTCTGCCTCTTACACTGCCAACATGTAATGTTAACACAGCAATAGAAAAACTGTTAAAACATTCCCATTCCAAAAGAGGAAGAAGAATGGAGCATGGGAGTTGCTGGTCCCTAGCATGCTATAAAATCTAAGGCACACATTCTCAGCTTCTTGATTAAGTTCTTACCCTGCTCCATGAGGATAATTCTGTTTCTTTGTGGTTCTTGGTTTTACTTTCTGAGACTTAGGCCCTGTACTCTGCATCATCATTCATTTTCTGAAAGAAGTGGGCCACATTTTCATTTTATCTTCCTAAGCCTATGGGTTGGGGACTCCGGTCGTTCTTTTCATTCTGAGCTGCCTGTCGTTTTCAATCTAACCAGGCAGTTCTTCTGACTAGTAAAGGATCTTGAAAGTGCATACTTTTATCCAGAAGCTAGCTCATTCTTTAACAGTATATAATGTCTAGAGAAAAAGTGAATGAGAAACAATTTTGTGTTCAAACTTAGAAATATCTGAGTTTTTTGTGGTTATGAATAGTGTTTGAAAGTTAAACACTTACTTCTTTAACTCATTTTCCTCTCTACATATCTTATTACAAGTGGTGCTTTCAACATTATCTGGACATTTCCTTCATCAAACCCACCAGTACATTAGGCATATTTTTTATTTTCTACCTTCAAAAAAGTTGTCCCATTATCCAAAGATCCCATTATTCTCTGGTACACAATAACAATTTTGTCATTCTATTTAATGCCTTCTTTAACAGTCTTATTGGTACCCTTCAAGATTCCGTCCATCCATTCAAAGCCAGTGCTTCATGTTCTAGGGGTTTCTGTTAATGCAGAATCTAGGTGTTAACATCATTTTTTTCATATATATATATGTGTGTGTGTGTGTATATATATACATATATAAAACAAATATATATAAACATATATATAAAACATATAAATGGAAAAATACATGTAAACATATATATAAAACACACACACATATAAATATACATATATGTTTTAGTGTCTATTTATTTTTGAGGGGGGGAAGGAGCAGAGAGAGGGGAACAGAGGATCTGAAGTGGGCTCCACGCCAACAGCAGCAACCCTGATGTGGGGCTCGAACTTACTAACTGTGAGATCATGACCTGAGCTGAAGTTAGATGCTGAACTGACTGAGCCACCCAGGCACCCCTTTATATTTTAACTGGTGTTGTGTTAACTCTGGTAAAGGCTCTTTACCTCATGAAGCCCTGAAACACCCTAAAACTTAGTGGCTTTAAATGATATTTTATGATTTATTTTTCTCAAGATTCTGTCGATTGTCTGGACTCAGCTGTGTAGTTCTCAGTTTGAGTCTCTCAAACAGTTGCAGATAGTATTTGGAACAGGAATCTAAGACTGGATACTCAAGCTTTCTTTAGTCATATGTTAGGCATCTCAGTCTACCTCCACAATGACTCCTGTTCCATCACATTAGAGTTAGGTGGGCTCTTACATGGTGGCATGAAAATAGAAAAGGTTGTGGTATTAGTTAAGGTCTCTGCCAAGACCTGGCACAGATTAACTTCTACTGTATTCACAGAAGTTGAAGGGCCTCAAACATATTAAAAGGTATAGGGGAGAGTCCATTCTTAACTGGGGAGTGGCAAGATCACATAACAGAAAAGTGTGTGATGTGGAAGATAGCCGTTCTTGGAAAATAGAATTTGCCACACCCAACTTTTCTTTCACTTCCATCATAAATGATTTTTTGGTTTCAACCTCTTCTCAATGGTTCTATATTATGTTTCTAAACATTTCTGTCATTGCTCACCAATGATGATTTTCCAGTGCTTCCCACATTAGGTCCCATATATAATCAGTCTACTCTTAATTTTGTGAATTAGTTTTATTCTGTAGAGATTCCAAGGCAGCCAAAGTGTTTTGGATATAGAGATTTATCTATATTCATGACAGCCAGGACACACCAGCACACATATCTTCCTTTCCAAGACAACATGCCCAATGCTATACAATAGCAATCTTCTTCTCATGACTCAAAAAGTTAGCTTCCCTTCTGGTCCCTGCTCCACTGTGAAAAGACTCTCAATCAACTCTAGTTTCTATTCCAGAAAAAAAAAAAAGTTGGATTGGGTACAGTTGTGGAATGTAAAGTCATATGGAAGAAAGAAATACTCAGATATTCTCACTGATTAAATACACCAGCAACCATTTGTTCATTAGTTCATATCCCTACCTACTGAAAATAATGATCATTCCTTACAGCTCTGACTCAACCAGTGGTACTTACAGCTGCTGTGATTTTCTTCTAATTCCATCTGCCACATGAAGAATGTCCATCCATATAGAGGATTGCTCAATTGCTATTTGAAAATCTCCTCGGATAGAGAGCTTCCCCCCCTCCACACACAATGGCACTATGTGGCATAATTTACATAATTTGCACTATGGTGGTGTCTTTCCCTAGAGTTCTTAGCAATAGTGAGCTAAAACTTACCTTCTTTTTATCACTCACTACTGAAATATATAAAATCTGGTGGCCACAAAAGAAATATTTTGTCTAGCATATTCTTCTTGCAATTGAAGTGACAGTTACCAGAGCCTTCAAATTTTTCTTTCATAAAGGTAAAAATTCAGAGTTCCTTAACAACATTAGTCCTTTTCAATTCAAGTGTGTTTAGTTTGTAGATGACTTACAAGGTTTTCCACCCCATAGGGAAGAAATAATATTTTTCTTTTAAAAAAAAATATATATATATATATATATTAAAGAGAGACAGGGAGAATGTGAGCCAGGAAGAGGGGCAAAGGGAAAGAGAGAATTTTTCTCCGCTCAGTGTGGAGCCTGATGTGGGGCTTGCTCCCATGACCCTGGGATCATGACCTGAGCTAAAAACAAGAGTCAGATGCTCAACCAACTGAGCCACGCAGGTGCTTCTATACTTTTTAGTACCAATTAGGCAAAAGATTAAATTATGGCATTTAATCTTATCACAATTGCAAGATTTGTATTATAATTTTTTTATCAGTTGAAGACACTAAAGCATAAACTTAAAACGTGTCCAAGGTCACTTCTAACAAGCTCTGAATGTATCTCAGATATGCAGTACTTCAAAGCCTTTGATCTTTGGGTTATACCAGCTTACCTTCCCACATGCCATTGTCATTTAGCTGTGTTTTCCCTTGTACCAAATACAGCTAGCATTTAAAGCTCTTTGATCTGACTAATGTCATCAACCGAGAACAATACTGCATCAATCTTTAAACATTTGGGGCACATAAAGTTTGACTCAAGCAGTTTGAAATCAACAAGAGAGAAGAAACATTTTTTTTTCCAAAATATGAAATCATTTTTGTTATTTTTAAAATGAAAACAGGGATTGTTGGTGAAAATGTAAACTGGTATAGCCACTATGCAAAACAGTGTGGAGGTTCCTCAAAAAACTAAAAATAGAACTACCATATAATTCAGTAATCATACTTCGGGGTATATATCCAAGGGAAATGAAAATAGAATACCAAAGAGATATCTCTACTCCCATGTTTATTACAGCAAATATTAACAATAGCCATGATATGGAGACAATCTAAGTGTCAAGCAGTGGATGAATGGACAAACACATACACACAATGGAAGATCATTCAGCTATGAGATGGAAGGACATCCTATTGTTTGCCACAACATGGATGGATCTTGAGGGCATTACATTAAGTGAAATAAATCAGGCAAAGACAAATACTGTATGATATCACTTATATGTGGAATCTAAAAAGACCAAACTCATAGAAGCAGAGAGTAGAATGGTGGTTACCAGGAGCTGGGGGATGGTGGAAAGGGGAGATGTTGGTCAAAGAGTACAAACTTCCAGTTGTCAGATGAATAAGGTCTGGGAGTCTAATGCATATTATAGTGATTATAGCTAGCAATACTCTATTATACACTTGAAAGTTGTTAATAGAGTACATCTTAAATGTTCTCACAACAGAAAAGACATGGTAACTATGTGACATGATGCTGGTGTTAGCTAACACTGTGGTGGTATCATTTTGCTATATATGTGTATTGAATCAACACATTGTACATCTTAAACCTCAACAGTGTTATTATATCAATTATATCTCCACAAAGCTGGAAAATAAATAAATACAATGTAGAATTTAATTCTGCTGTGGTTATGAAGTAGGTGCTCGAGTCAGATTATACATAGGAACTTTCTGTCTAACTGACCTCACTTGGGCATTGGTACGTGAACATCTGTTAACACATATCCTATGACTGTAAAGGCATGGACATTGATTGGAATTTTTATAGAATTTAACTTCAGGTTTACCCTAAAGTTAATTTCAATTAGAAGTAAATAAACTGTCCATGTATCAAATATTTCCTTTAGGATGTTTCAAATTTGTATTACTTTTAAAAATAGGTATTCCTATTTCCATTCAGAGCAAGAAGCTGTATATCAAGAGGACTAGAAAGGGAATATAAATTTTACTATAGCAAGATTTTCTTCCAAATATTAAAATTTTATAGTGGAAGGAACAAAAGAATACACCACCAGTGTTTCCTTACTTTTTGAATTTTTCCTTATCTCAGGTAGCTATCGTAACAATGACTTCATTGCATTTTATATAGCATTTGTAATGCCTGTCTTCGCTATTATTGTTAACAATTTTAATAATAATAACTATCTTTTAAGCACCTTATCATTATGTGCTATGCTTAAAACACATTTTAAATTGTTATATCCTTACATTAGTCCTTTAAAGGAATTATTATCCCAATTATAAAGATGAGGAAAACCAGGTTTAGACAATTAAAATATTTTTAAGTTTTCTTTTTATAACACACAGCTATTAGCTAGTAGAGTCAAAAGTGAGACTTACAGCAGTCTTATCAAAATATCTATGTTTTTAATCTTTTTACAATATTGTTTTCCTTGAAAGAATTTCTTGAGGGCAGGGACTGCATGAGCATTATTTAAATCTTTCATAGCCTTTCATACTATGTACACACTATAGATACTGAGTTTAAACAAAATGAATGAATTAATAAATGGATAAATAGATGAATAGTTCTCATGCCTGTTTTGGATTTTGATCAGATAGGGGCAGAAGAATTGAAAGTTTGCTTCACTAGTATATACCACACTTTTGTTTGAAGACAGCCAGTTTATCTTATTTGGAAATCTCACTCTTTTGGTCTGCCTTTTGTATATCTTTCCTTTAAGAGGCTCTAGATGGAATTCTAGTCCCACAAATATATAAAAGAATCTTCTTTTTAAAAAATATTTTAGGATAAGAATTTAATTCAGTATGTCTCAGTATTTCTTATCTGAAGACAGGTAAGATAATACAAAAAAAAAAAAAATCACCCAGTGAGCCTTACCTTGTCTGCCTGGGAAACTAAGGATGCTCCCTCCTTCCCAGTAGAAAGGCTACATAAACAAACTCAATTTTCCATTGGCTCAGGTAACAGGGAAAGTCTCCACATATTGGAAACCTAGTGTTTCCATTTGCTCTTCAAAACAGTTGGTACTTTAGAATTCTTGCCATACATGTCTGACTGCTTGGTACCTGAGGCCTGTGTATCAATTCTCCTACAAATCTATTTCATGGAGATTCTTTCTCTGCAGTACAGGCCACGAAGCAGCCAGCATTGTTCCATACCTTGTCTACCTCTGGGAAATCATGAAGGAACTTAGACTATGTCATCTGTGGTTTACTTTTTTTTTTTTTACATGTTTACCCAATAAAACATTTTCTTAGCTCCATTTTAAAGGACTGCCCATTTACCCTCAACCTGCTCTATATATTACCTGTAGTTAGTGTCTTCATTTCAGTGGATTCCCATGACTCTCTCTCTGAGACCTTTCTCTGACCTGGGGATCATGCTCTGTCCATAAATGGTACATGTGAGAAGTTTGGGAAGGTAATATTTTAGGAGTTACCATCTAACACGAGATGGAGATTTCTAGATAAATATGCTGTTTCTAGCCCCGCATTGGGAGAGTTTCAAGGTGTGATCCTTAACTTTTCCAAGTACCCTCAACAGGAAAGAGCTCTGGTCATCCATAGTAGTAACCTGCTGAGTCATTAATGGCTTACTTCCCTTCACTGTCTTCCTCAGTTCCTTGCAAAATTTTTTTCTTGAACCAAGTCCCAAATATACTACATACACTAAAATTATGCTTTGGTTTGCTTTTAGTGAAACCTTTGATAGACACTCATGCCATACTCACCTGTTTAGGTACTGAGATCATCCTAGGGTAAACATTAATCTTCTTTTCCTACTGTAAGAAATAGCATAAGTCATTAGCTTGACTATCAAGAGGAAGGAGACAAACCACTGTGGTAAATAGAGAAACCAACTGAGTTAAGATTATTGGTGTCCTTATGTTGATAATAATGGTAGTGTATATGCTCTCAGACCACAGAGACACTGGACAAAAAGGTCTGACATGAAAAGGGAACTAAGGGAGATATGGCTAAACTTCAAAGTCTTTGGATTTTCTTCACTAGCTTCTAAGCCCTTTTGAGCAGTTTCATATCTCTCATCCGAGAATTTGCTCAAATTGATGGATTACATCTCAAAAATCTTCAAAGTGTCTCTTAATAACATTTTGGGGTGAAAAGTCCATAATGAGTTGCCACACTATATGG
The DNA here is from genome assembly GCA_028646485.1 of Cryptoprocta ferox. Classification (NCBI taxonomy): domain Eukaryota; kingdom Metazoa; phylum Chordata; class Mammalia; order Carnivora; family Eupleridae; genus Cryptoprocta; species Cryptoprocta ferox. Next base: position 50,343,790 of record CM053575.1, read on the forward strand.
AGAATGAATGCTTTCCAACATCATCACAAGCTAGTCAATGGCAACTCTGAAAAGTTGAATTTTGTATCTATCCAATAAAAGGTCTATATTTCTACAATGAAATAAAACCAAGTGTCATATTTTGATACATTAATACATAATTCCTTACTTCAAAAATTTTTGTATATTTTGATCACTGAGGAAGGCACAGATGAGCCTGCTTTTTCCTGGGTCAAATCCTCAAGGATGATAGATTCACAGACACCTGCATATACTTCTCCGGCTCTCTATGAGCTATGATGATAGTGTTTTAAAAATGTGAAATCTTGGTTAATAACATTTCATCATTTTAAGTAAAATGCATTATTCGAAGCTCACATTTGCCTTGACTTCCTATATTAGGTCTTCTCTGATTCCTTCTAAAATCTAGTAAGTTGCTTCTCACATGTGAAAGTAGATCTTTTCTTATTCTCTTACCATGGCCTAAATAACATTAAATTATATTTGCTCAGTATTTTATATTGTAACTATACTCTCAGCTTTTGAAATTATGGAATATGTCTTCGTTACTGTTACACATCAGAGGATAAACTGCCTCTTGGTATTGCAGGAAGATACAAAAAATGTGCAAATGAGGCAGGAAGGAAAAAATGAGGAAGAAAGAAGGAAGGAAGGCAAAAAGAAAAGATAAAGGAATAAAGGAATAGAGAGATGTGGAGATGATAGGAATTTATGAGATGCTTATATACTTGTTACTCAAGTTTATCTCACCTTCTGATTTCTCTTGTTCAGGGAGCATAAATTATTTTGGGAGATCCTTATAACATAAAAGTCTCATCAACATGACATAGTACAAGGAGTTTCCAACTTAAACGGGTAGATATATATTTTTCCAGTGTCATACTATTCTTGAATCACTTCTGGGTCCCAGGCTTCAGAATATAAATCTGAGCAACCCGCATGCGGATCTCCTTGGTCTTCACACCATAGATAATGGGGTTAAGGGCAGGGGGCACAAGCAGATAGATGGTAGATAAGAGGATATGAACATAGGGTGATACATGTCCAAAACGGTGGCTGAAGAAGGAAAAAAAAGCAAGGATATAAAACTCTAGGAAGACAACAATATGGGCAGTACAAGTATTGAATGCTTTGAGTCGTGCCTCTTTCTGGGGAAGATGAAAAACAGCCTGGAATATCAGAATGTAGGAGATCACGACAAAGATCATGTCAAAACCTAGAATTGCAAAGGCCACAAAGAGCCCATATGATTTATTAATATGGACATCTTCTGCAGCCAGCTTGACCACAGCCATGTGCTCACAGTAGGAATGGACAATGACCACAGATTGGAAAAGTTGCAGGCGTTTAAGCAGAATGGGTAAAATTCCAACAAGCACCGTTGCCCGGATTGCCACCATCAGTATGATTTGAACTAGAAAGAGAGGTGTGAGGATGGACGTGTGCCTCAAAGGATCACAGATGGCAACATAGCGGTCAAAGGCCATGGCCAACAGGATACCAGATTCCATGCCCTGCAAGGCATGGATGAAGAAGAGCTGAGTGAGGCAAGCATCAAAAGCCATGGAGCACGAGCCAAACCAGAAGATGGCCAACATCTTGGGAGCAATGGCTAAACAGAGCCCTAGGTCAATGGCTGCCAGCACTGAGAGGAAAATGTACATGGGTTGGTGAAGACTGCGTTCTGTAGGGATGATGAGTAACAAGAAGATGTTCCCCAGCAGAGCCACCAAGCACACTCCAAGGAAGGGAAATCCAATCCAAAACTGCACATGCTCTAGTCCAGGGATCCCAATCAGGGTCACTGTCTTTGGGTTTAGATATGACATGTTGGTAGGTCCCATCAGGCTGATAAATCCTTTTCTCTCCACTGATTCTGATACCTATTCAGAGAAAAACTATGGATGAAAAAGAAGGGAATTCTGATCATTTCTTCTATAATATGAAAAATATCGATGGAAATGTGGCCACTGCTTAGAATTTCTGGGAATCAACAAGTCAATATTAGAATAGGATTCTTGAATATCTTTTCCCAAAGCCAGTGTGGGTGTCTGCATAAGGAAATTGTAGAAATGGAATTTATGATTCTAAGACCATTGATCTTGCTAGGTTCTGAAGTGTTCTCAGCTGATGCTACAGAGAACAATATGAGCTCTTTTATCTATATCCATCTCCAAACTCCAGACAGCTTTCAGATTAAGTGAAATCCCTCTGTGGCACTGAAGTCATAGAATAGATTCTCAATCCCATAGCCCTGTCCATTTTTTCAAAGCTCAGAATCTCCAGAAAGTTGCAGCCTTTCCCAATCTTCTCATATTTTTATGGTTTAGGGAGTAAAATACCTTCCCATGAATCTTAGAAATTGACACTCCGAGTGGGGAATGAGGAGATTTGTTCTTTCTGAAAATACTCGTTGAGCTGACTATGTGCAGACCCATTATCCAGGTTCTTGGAAATGATATGGAAGAATTGTTCTTTTATCAGTAGAGGCAGACTGTATTTGACTCATTGAGATAATTCTGTTTGGTTAGCTTTCAAAGTGAATATGTAAGCAGAATGAGGTAGATGGTGATGTAAGTACTCACAGATCCTAGAGAAGACAGAAAGTTGTGAAGATTGATAGGAAGTCAATTGGATAAAGAAGTACCATAAATTAAGATAGGATGGTAACCTACAGAAACAGATCTATAAGAAATCCAGTGTAGCTTAAATATTTTGATGACATTACTGTGTTTCAGATGCAAAAAGGCAGGGTTGGCTGTGAGCCACTCTACTGTCCATAATGGAGTTCGAGCTATCCCAGGTGCTCTCATTCATTTAACTGGTGTTAATTTTGGCCAAGAAAATAATTGCTCCTTTTGATTATACTCTCCCACTTCACATCCACCTCAAACTTCTGGAATTTTTATAATTTGCTCTCTTTCCTTATAAATTTATTCAATAAACCTTAAGATAACTTTATGTACTCTTTTTTTCTTACTTTTTCATTAACCGTTCTACAAGCTTAAAATCATCCAAAAGTTTCATTGTTTTGCCTAATGATTTTGTCATAGCCAAATCATTGAATAGGGAATACCACTCTGAATGAGATTTTATACATTTTTCTTTGAAGGGAACCTAGAAGGATTACTGCTATAACGTAGGAAAAAACAGACCAGTTCACAGTCAGTAGGAATACAGATGTGGCTATAACTAAGAAGTCCCTAATGCAATAAAATCTAAAATACTTTACTAGTTGATTGAGAGTAGGAGATCATTATGTGACCTTCTGTAGTTACATATATCAATGGACTCTGACCAAGGCAATAAAAAGCTGTATATTAAAATAATTAGAAATTTTGTGAAAGGAAATTTCCCATGATGGGACGCCTGAGTGTCTTGGTTAAGCGTCCGACTTCAGCTCAGGTTATGATCTCAACATTCATGAGTTTGAGCCCGCATTGGGCTCTGTGGTGACAGCTCAGAGTCTGGAGCCTGCTTCGGATTGGGTGCCCCTCTCTCTCTCTGCCCCTCTCCTGTTCATGCTCTCTCTCTCTTAAAAATAAATAAACATTAATTAAAAAAAAAAAGAAAATTCCCTATGATGTTCAAATAAATGAGGTTAGGTGAGGAAGTGATGGATTCTCTAGAAGTGATTGCTGATAAACATGAATATATCTTATTAAGGTGACATGAGTAGACAAAGACAGAACCTAAAGGAATGGTAAAAGGTAATATATCCTAGAAATATTTATAAGTACCTGACAATGTAAGGATAAAATGCTAAATAGTATAGCATATATTATATATAAAAATAAAAATATATATTATATATTAATATATAAATACAAATATGTTTGCATTATTTGTATATTTATAATACATAAAATAATTATAATAATAATTATACAAGTAATACAAATATATATTATATAAAATAAATTTATATTAGACAAATACATATTTATATAAACATTTGTATATATAATTTATACTTTATAAATATGTAAGAGAAATATAAAATATGTAAATTTAAATAAAATAAACATAAATAATAAAGATTAACTTTGTATATGATAAAAAATACATTATATAATGTTTTATATAAGATATTATATATATATATATAAGTAATTTTTTGTATATTATGATGTTTTGATATCTTACAAATCCTTTCTGGCTGGGGGAGACCCACCCCTCTCTGGCTGGGTTAGTTAATTCTTAGAGATAACAAAGGGCCCAGCTAGAATCATACCTTTGATATGCAAACTAACCAGTCCATACCTCTTGTATCTGGTCCATTCCTGCCACGAAGCAGTATTCCTCTGCTTTAACCATCCTGGGGCCAAGTACAGGAAACTAGACACTACACCCTCTAACCCAAAATTCACCCAACTTATTCAAACTAACCAATTCTAAACTGTTCACTCTTCCCGTCTTTCCTTTCCTGTGGAAATACCAACAAAGGCCACAGCTTAAGTACTTAAATGCCCTGCCTTCCCACCATCCCCACCTCCTCCTTTTCTCTGCCTCCTGATCATCCTGGTGGTTTTCTGTTTGGCCTTGGAGGACCTCTGTGTCTCCCGCCTGTAGGACCTATTGGTGTGATAACCTCTGTTTTCCTGAGCCTCTCCACTGTTTCTTCTTGAGGCTGCATCAGACTGATAATCTGATAAAAAGATAAAAAATAGCATAAAAACAATGGGATAAGAATTTAGAAATATATCGACTATTGATGGCTCTGCAATATGTTACATGGAATCTTGCCCAGTTCCTTAATTTTACTCAACTGTAAATGGGAGTAATAATAGCACTTAACTCACTGAATTATTAGGAGAACTGTGTTAGTTTATATGTGAAGAACTCAGCACAAAGTATGCTTGTCAGAACCTGAATAGAACTTCTTAGAAGACAGACACATCATGCCTTCTTGAGAAGGACAAAAAAGGTAAAACAAAAATATAGAAAGGAGGGCACCTGGGTGGCTCAGTCAGTTGGGAGTCTAACTCTTGATTTTAGCTCAGGTCAGGTCATGATCTCACAGTTCGTGAGATCGAGCCCCACATTGGGCTCCCGCTGACACCTCCTCCACTTGTGCACATGCTCTGTCTCTCAAAATAAATAAACATTTAAAAAATACAGAAATGAGAAACTTCTTGAAAAAAAGAGTTGATTAAAACTCTATGAGATGTTGAATTTTCTGGAGTGGAATAAACTCCCTCAATTTGATCTATGGGATTGGACATTCATAAGCAGATGAAAGGATCATTGTTACAACAAAAAAAATGACTTCCCATTTATGATGGAGTCAATATATTTCACAGATTTAATTTAATTTGACCACTTCACCAAAGAAATAATCATGTCCTCCTTTAAAGTCTTACTAGTTAGGGCCACCTGGGTGGCTAGTCAGTTAAGCATTGGACTCTTGATTTCGGCTCAGGTCATGATCTCAGGGTTCATGAGTTTGAGTCCTGCATTGGGCTCTGCACTGACAGTGTTGGAGCATTCTTGGGATTCTCTCTCTCCCTCTCTCTGCCCGCCCCCCCCCAAATAAATTAAAAAAAAACTTATAAATGAATAAAGTCTTAGTAGGTAGATAGAAAACCCATGAGTAGGAAAACTAGTTTGTAGTAGTTTCTAAGACCATAAAGGCACACATCTTGTGCAATCTTTCTGTATTAATTGGATCAGAAAAATGTTCATTCCTGGTCCCTGAGTAAAAGAAAAGGAGAGAAGAATAGGAAGATGCCTTATATGGAAGCAGGGTAAAATATAAGAAATAAGACACCAAAATACTAGATTTGGATGCCCCAGATAAAGAGAAAAATGTATTTTAGGGGATGGATTATGAGCTATACTTACGGTGGCAACAAGCCCAGATAGCAAATCTATTAAAGGCAATAAATAGGATGTTCCCATCTTTGACTTTCTTTCCATATCTTACAAGCTTTCCTGCTCAAACTGCACACACACACACATACACACACACACACACATAACGTCCAAAATCGCAGATTATCTTCGTATTTTTGATAAACCAAGCAATGCTAGAACTACTTCGTAGTGAACATTAGAGAAGGAGCTTGGAAACCTTTTTTTTTTTTTTTTTTTTTTTTTGCCCCTCCACTAATTAACTGGGATGATAGTTCATAGTTTTCTTCACATAGGATTAAGAAGATGGTACTAGATTACCTTTATATCTCTTCCATCTCTAAATGACATGAATCTAGTCCATCTCTCATATTATTATTGACAAATATACTTGGGTCAGAAAAAAATGCAACATGTCAAAGGAAAGTATGTTAGTGAAAGATGCAGGATTAAGGTCATCTAATTAACTATCCTTTCCATTTCCTCTTAAAATTTGCTACAATTAGAGACACTGAACCATACTCTGATCTCAACTCATGGAGAAGAAACTTACCCCAAGAAAGAGAGAGCTGGTTAGAATGTAAGATTAATGGATGAAACAGCTTTTTTTTTCCTTTTTTTTTGCTAGGCTTTGGATTTGGAAAGGAACTAATAGCTCAGCGTCTTTTATCATCTGTCTTTAGCTGTTGCTTTTCTCCACCTTTGAATTTGAGGTGATCCCAGGGCAATTTTCAGACCTGCCCTAGAGAGCTCATTACCTGTCTGAAATTCAGCCCCATTTTGGAGGAGAAAGGTATCCCTTGCCTGAGGCATAGCCAGAAAGCACTGTTACTACATAAGAAGTTATTTTCAAAGAATGAAAATCAGGAAATCTCAAATTATGGGTCACGTTCAGATCATGGTGAATCTGAGATCATTAGAAACGTGCGGGGTGGGGAGGAACATCTAGGAAATGGAAAATTTGTAGACAGAAAAGAGGGAAGATAACAATTTAGTTCACTCTCTGGCCTGTGGCTAGACTTATGGCTTAAGGGAACAGAAAAGATGCTTATCTTTATAAATACAACTTATAGCCTGCAAAATTATGTTGGAGACTTAAAATGGAAACTAAAGGACCTCTACAGAACTATCTCACTCTTTTTGCTGAAGCAAATGTTTCATTTCTCAGTTATTCTTGTTTTCATCACAACAACATTATATTGTTTCCTTTGTCTCTATTAAATATTCGGATTCCTTTTGTTGAAGCCAGTCATGGTTATAATTAGCAATCTGAGCAAATGCTTCCTTGTCTCCCTGGAAGTTATTACCATGTTCCTAATTCCTTTACAGGACTAACACCTAACTTTCAAATTATTTACTCCATTTATTTTATGCCAACACTTTCAAATGCTTCACTTTTTAATTCTCTCACTATTCTTCCTTTGTGGATTAATTTTTAAAATGGATATTAGGTTCACCTGGTGATGAGGGTTAAAACTGTAGAAACAAGTTTTCTCAATCTCTCTTTCTGAATGTGTGTGTAATACACAAGGAGTAGAGAACAGGTGAATTGCAGTAGTGTATTCCAGTGTAGGGTAAGTACGGGCCTCATGAATACTGGGGGAGCAGTGTTGCAGTCAAGGAAATCAGAAAATGCAGACATTGAAGTTGAACATACAATGCATGTTTCGTAGCTAACTATAAGGAGCCTTGGGGAACTGGAAAGGAATAAGCAAGGGGGATTCACTTATAAAAGACAATTTTGAGGGGTGCCTGGGTGACTCAGTCAGTTAAAGCGTTCAACTTTTGATTTTGGCTCAGGTCATGACCTCACAGTTCCTGATCCAGCCCCACATCGGGCTCTGCCATGACACCATGGAGCCTGCTTGGAATTTCTCTTCTCTATCTCTCTCTGCCCTTCCTCCACTGCCCACTCAGCCTCTTTCTTTCTCTCTCAAAATAAATAAACATTAAAAAACTAAAATAAAAGATAATTTTGAGAGATGAGTGGTGCAATTCTAAGACCTAGGCTTTCATTTAAAAAAAAAAAAAAAGAAAGTGAGAAATTGAGTTTGGGTTTGTAGTAGAGAAGTGTTAATATTCTGAACTATATTTAAGTAAGATGCCTGGCTATTTCCTTGGTAATTTATTTAAATAGAAAATGGTTGGGTCAGGGAACCATTCAAAATCCGTATCAATCAACATAGACTAAATAATGTTGTAGTAAAATAAATTCCCTAAATCTCAGGAACTTGTAACAACAAAGGTCAGTTTTGTGTCAGTTTTGCTGCTTTGATCCAGGGCTTAGGCTGAAGATGGAGCCCCTTTGTTAACCACTGCTATGGTGTCACTGGAGAAAGAGACACTGTGAAAGTAAATGCTGAATTTTAAAGTTTATTTTTGAGAGAGAGCGTGCGCTTGTGCTAGCAGGGTAGGGGCTGTGAAAGAGGGAGACACAGAATCTGAAAGAGGCTCCAGGCTCAGAGCTGTCAGCACAGAGCTTGACACGAGGCTTGAACCCACCAACAGTGAGATCATGACCTGATCTGAAGTCGGACACTTAATTGACTGAGCCACTCAGACACCCCAGTAAATGATGAATTTTAAATCATTAGTTCATAAGTGACGTAAGTCTCCTTGTTTATATTTCATTGGAAAAAGGAAGTCACATGATGGATACTTATGTGATTAATATGGAAAAATAATGCTCATAATGATATGGGTGACATTACTAAAAAAGTTTGGTAAATATTGGGAACTAAGAATACAATCTACTACATTGTGACTACAATGTCCAGAAAAAATTAATGGCTTATACCAGGTAGTTATTTAGTAAAAGAGGTGGCCAGAAGTACTTGTTCTGGATATATATATATATATTTTTTTTTTATTTTGTATTATTATTTTTTAAATGTGTATTTATTTTTGAGATAGAGACAGAGCATGAGGGGGGAGGGGCAGAGAGAGAGAGGGAGACACAGAATCTGAAGCAGGCTCCAAGCTCTGAGCTGTCAGCACAGAGCCCGACCTGGGAATAGAACTCACGAACCACAAGATCATGACCTGAGCCGAAGTCTAACGCTTAACCAACTGAGCCACCCACGTACTCTGGGATATTTATTTTTTTAAATGAAGATCACATGTAGAACTTTTAAAGATTCTTTTTCTGTATATATTGATATGAACTTTTGTTTCTGGTTAAATCTTAATATGTTGGGTTCCTATTAACATATCCAGAATATAGGTGGCCCAATCAGTTAAGCGTTGGACATTGGCTCAGGCCATGATCTTGCCATTTGTGAGTGCTAGTCCTGCATCAGTCCACACTCGTGCTGTCTCTCTCTGTCTCTTAAAAACAAATAAAAACATTTAAAAATTAAAAAAAATTTTTTTAATAAATAAATAATTATCCAGGGGCACCTGGGTAGCTCAGTAGGCTGAGTATCTGATTTCAGCTCAGGTCATGATCTCAGGGTTCCTGGGTGCAAGTCTCACATCAGGCTTGCTGCTATCAGTCTATCAGCTCAGAGCCTGCTTTGGGATCCTCTGTCCCTCTCTCATTGCCCCTCCCTTGCTTGCACTCACCTTAAAATAAATAAATATTTTTAAAAATAAAAAGTAAATATCCATTCATGAGCAAAATAGGAATATCATTCTCATCAGCCCACCCATTTAACTTTCATAGTGGATAGCCAACTAGAAAACACAGCTGGCCTGTAGCCCCTTCTAGTCCAGCTCTTAAAAATACCCTCTCCTTTGATTTCAGGACAGCTGAGTATTAACACTTGGTCTGTGCTATCTTGCCCTATTTTTTTTTCTTTAGTAGATGTCAAAGAGAATATTTGATTGTCAGCTATATAGGTGAGTACTGCTGTGAGCACTATACTCACTGAAGATAAATGGCTGGCTGGCCCTACTTGCGTATTGTGTTCCCAGTACAGGTACCAACTTTATTATTTGCCATGAAGTTTGGGCTGGTTAACAATTCACTGCCTCTCAACTCCAAATTCACTCTTTGCCTTTTCTGTGAAAATGTACCTTGGCCCTCTGAGTACTTTCTTTTGAAGCTGGTGCAATGCTACACTTTCTCAGTGGAGGGCACTGGTAAGGAGCCAAGGAGGAGAGGGTTTTGCTTCCTGGTTCCTACTGAGTCCACAGACTCAGTGCAGTTTGTTTGCCATTTCTAGTCTACAGTAGGCTCTTGCATCTCTTGCAACTCTTCCAGGGCCCAAATTCTGCAGTAAATGAAGCAGGCAGCACCCAGTTGCCAGCAGTTTCCTCATAAAACCTGGCATCCTACAAGGTGAATTTGTGGCAAGTTCCCCTGGAGCAGTATCACAGCCACTTTTCTGTCTCTCAGTGATCCAAGGCTGTTCCTTCTCTAATGAGGTCTGGTTTACAGACCAGAGCTTTATAGTTTTTTCCTCAATGCTTAAGTCTATGATTCACCTTAAGTTAAATTTGCTAAGTGATATGAGGTAGATGTCAAAGTTCATTTTCCCATAAAATTATTTACTTTGCTTCAGCTCTGCATTTCAGGAAGACTGTCTAATTCCTATTACATCACTGAGACATCTTCAAAAAACAAATGACCTTACATGTATGAGCATATTGCATATTTCAAATGATAACAGAAGTCACAATAAATATTAATTTCATTTGTACTTGAATAAATGAAAATATAGAATATCAAAATGTGTGGTATGCAAGAAAACAATGGTTAAAATAAATCCCTACTGGAAAATGCATAAATTCCAAAAGAGAAAGTTTGAAAACCAATAATCAAAGCTTCCTTATGAATAAGTAAACAGAACTGCAAATTAAACTCAAAGAAAGTGAAAGGAAGGACATGATAAAGATTAGATGTCAAATGCATTACAGGTGGAAAGTACCATTGTTAATCTAGATACTTTTTATGTCAACCTAGCTGTGATTTAGGAATTAAAAGCCTTTAAGATAGAGCCTAATGATGTGAATCCCCAGCAGTGAACACACAGAGTCCAAACTCTCTCCATCTCTAGGAAATCAAAGTATTCTTTACCTGACCACAAACATTTGATAGATCACTGGTGGGATCCATGACTCAGAAGAAAAATCCGTGCCACACGCTTACGAATTACCTTATTTTTCACACCATAGACAATAGGGTTGAGTGCAGGTGGCACAAGGAGATAGATGGTAGACAGGAGAATGTGGGTAGAGGGAGCAACATGTCCAAAACGATGGCTGAAGAAAGAGAAGAAGGCAAGAATATAAAACTCAAGGAAAACAAAAATATGAGCTGTGCATGTATTAAATGCTTTGAGTCGTGCTTCCTTTTGGTGTAGATGAAAAACTGCCTGGAAAATAAGGATATAGGAAATGAGGATAAAAATCATGTCAAATCCCAGTATGGTAAAACCCACAAAAAGACCACACGCTTTATTGACTCTGATGTCTTCTGCCGCTAGCTTGACCACAGCCATGTGCTCACAGTAGGAGTGGGCGATCAGAATGGAATGAAAAACATGCAATCTTTTGATTAGAATGGGTAACAGACTAACCAGCACTGTAGCCCGGACTGCTACTGTTACTATCATCCGACGCAGGATGGAAGGTGTGAGGACGGATGTGTGTCTTAGCGGATCACAGATGGCAATGTAGCGGTCAAAGGCCATGGCCAACAGAATGCCAGACTCCATGCACTGCAAGGCATGAATGAAGAACAGCTGAGTCAGGCAGGTGTTAAAGGCCATGGAGCAAGATCTGAACCAGAAGATGGCCAACATCTTGGGAGCAATGGCTGCACAGAGTCCTAAGTCAGTGGCTGCCAGAACTGCCAGGAAGATATACATGGGCTCATGCAGGCTGCATTCTGTAGGAATGATGATCAGTAAAATAATATTTCCCAGAAGAGCCACTAGGCACACAACAAAGAAGGGAAACCCAATCCCAAACTGCACATGGTCTAGTCCGGGAATTCCAATCAAGATTACGGTTCCGGGGTTCAGATATGATGTATTGATGGATGCCATAGATGTTGGTATTTGTCTTCTTGCTGCTGCTTCTGACACCTGCAGAAGGAAACTTAGATGAGAAATGAAAAGGCTTCATCCCTCACTTCATTCAACCATTATTGTTCAACCAGATTGAGCATTGAACAAGTAAATTCAGATCTGTGGATGGCAGTGTGGCCTGAATGTTCTGATGAAGTCCTATAATAATACATGTCAGAGTGGTAGAAGCAAACAATCCTGCTTAACCTGAGCTAAAAAATGGGAGCATTTCAGTAGCCCTGCCTTAGTTTTTGTGGAAATAGAAACCATGAGATGGAAAACACTGATTTTTGCCATCTGTCATGAGCTCTAGCCCAGTTTGCCTGAAAAGCCACCATTAGGTGTTCCATCTTTACCTAGATACCAACCCAGTTTCACTGCAGTTGGAAATTATCCTGGCAGTCTTGATGTCCTAGAAGAAATCTTGTTTCTATCACAGTGTGTGCATTAATAGATAATCCTATGAGAGCCTTCAATATTAACCACATTGCTCCTGGTGCCAGAGAGGGAGTTATTTATCTCAGAGTCATTAGCATTGGTTCTCAAGGGGATTTGTTTTAAGAGTTTATCTTCCTTATATTAATTCGTTCATTTATCAAAATATTGAACAAACTACTATTTTTCCAGGCTCTAAATGTGGTCCTTAGAAGAAATTTGAAGAGGGTGTTCATCTTTTGGATACAGCCAGATGAAATTAGTTATCTAAAATAATTAAGGCTCACTTGTTTAGGGTAGATTTTTGGAATAGGGAGTGTGAAATAGGCTGGTTTTACTGGGGCTTAGGAAGAGGAAGAAGAAAGAGAAGGAAAAAAATGAAAAATAACTGAGAAGTACCAAATTCAAGAAGAATGGACAATTTAAAATAGGATAGTGTATTAAAAAAAAAATCAGGGGTGCCTGGGTGGCTCAGTCAGTTTGGCTCAGGTCACAAACTTATGGTTCATGAGTTCAAGCCCTATGTCAATGTCTCTGCTGTCAGCACATAGCCCATTTTGGATCCTCTGTCGCCCCCTCTCTCTGCGTTTACTCCACTCTCAAAAATAAATAAACATTAAACATTTTTTTAAAAAACAGAATCTGACTGCTTTAGACATACTCTGAAGCTAGGTTAATGTAATTATGTTTTCTTCCCTGTTAAAGATCACTGGATCACTAGACTTCTTTACCTCTGGGTAAGATTGCATATCCTGTTTCCTGTGGTAGACTTCCTACTTTTGCTTTTTAATACCTTTACACTATATTGTGAGTCATTAGCTGTGGTTTGAATCCTGAAGCACCTTTAACTATGATGCCCAGCTCTTAATTCCTCCTTAGTTATACAGTCTTTCCAGATTTTGACTCATTTTCCTTTCAGGGGAATTCAAATCAATTTAATAAAATCTTTTTTCTCTCTTTACTCTCAGTTTCATTAATCCATCTATAGTATTTTAACCATTTCACACTTTGCTCCAATCTGTCCTTGCCTAAACACTGATCCCAGTTGCTCTCACCAAGAGATTTTCTCAGATCTGAACCTCCATACACGCTGGAAAAGTGAATCCTTTATGAAGCAGAAGTCTCTATTTCTGTTGTTCTCTGAATGCCAATTTCTTGAAAAATGTCATATAAGTAGCTGTGTCATGGCCACATGGAATACTTGTGTGGGGGTATAAAAAGGAGTTTTTGGTGCAATAAATCTTTTATTTAAAAATGGTGGAAGGATGCTGACATCTCTGCCTATGATTCTGCAACAGTATGAATGAATGGACTGTAGTAACAATAGTCATAAATACAGATTAAGGCAATAAGGATTGTTGTAAAAAATAATTTCCTTTGATAACTCTATGTGGTACCTGGGGGTATGTAGCAGGGGAAATAGTGAAATGTGTATACCTTGTTGCTAATACTTATGTGTACAAGTTGTCAGAAATGCAGAAATGATAGAAGCTGAAAGAGAAAGAGAATTCCTAAGTTAGAAATACTAGTATTTCCTTAAAGACCATTCAGTAACTGTGTCACCTGGGTGACTCAGTCAGTTAAGCATCTGATTTCACCTTGAGGTCAACTTTGACTTTGGGCTCTGTGTTGGCAGCTCAGAGCCTGGAGCCTGCTTAGGATTCTCTGTCTCCTTCGTCTCTGCCCCTCCTCCACTTGTAGGCTCTCTTTCACAAATAAATAAATAAACATTTTAAACAAATCATTCAGCAACGGATAGAAGGCAAATATAAATATTATACTGAACCCCACATACTTAATGATAATGCCTTTATCATATTACTTGCCTAGCATGATATTGTGATTTATAACAAATATATATTTTGTTTCCATCCCCTTTTCTGGCATAGGGCTCCCAAAACCCTTGTAATTTTCTAAGCAATAAGAGCAATGGGAACATCTTTTGTTATAATAATTGCCCTTTGTCCTCAGTTCTTGAAATAGCTCCTGATCAAGAATAAAAAATATGTCTTTTGTTATTCCTTTTAACCACACCTGAGTTTATGTTAATGAGGAGGCTTTTAGAAAGCCCCTGGTTGCCAGGGGATTGGACCTTGTGATTAGAGGGTTGGAACTTTCAGTCCTATCCCCAACTTCTGCAGAAAGAGAGGGGCTGGAGATTGACTTAACCACCAGTGACCTATATTTAATCAATCGCACATGTTTTGAGGCTTCCATAAAAATCCTTAAAGTATGGGGTTTGAGAGCTTCCCATTTGCTGAATATGTAGAGTTGATGAGAGTATAGCTGCCTGGAAAAGTTATGCAAGCTCCATACTCCTTCCCGTACCTTGTTCTGTGCTTCTCTCCCATCTGGCTGTTAAGCAAACTGTTTTACTGAGTTCTGCAAGCCATTCTAACAAATTATCAAACTCAGGAAAGAGGTTGTGGGAACTCCTCATTTTGTAGCCACACTGGACATAAGTTGTAGGTAGGCTGAGACTCCACTACTTTCAGGTAGGGTGAGACTCCACTACTTTCAGGTAACTTGAGGACCCACTACTTGCAGTTAGCTAGCCTCTGAGGTGGGTTACAGTCTTAATGGATGATCCAATGATAATTTCAGATAGATAGTGTCAGAATTAACATGAATATTAGCACACCCAGTTGGTGTCTGCAGAAAATTGGGAAATGCTTATGTGGAGCCCCCTACCACCATCACCACATCCATGCATATCTAGTGCAAAAAGTGCTGGTGTGAATATAGGGAGAAAAACAATGGATATGTTTTACCTTTCACCTAGTATTCAGCAAGTAGTTAAAATCAAGGACCTGGAAATCAGAAAGATGACTTCTCTACTAATTCTGGATCCCTCACCCTTAGTGGCCTTTTGTTGAAGAGCCATACCTTCACAGTTTAGGACTGTGGACTAGGACTCACAGTTTACTCATCTGTAAATTAAGGACACTATCCTTGCTTGGCTCAGTGTTAAATGAGCTCATATATAGAACATATCAGTGTCTGGAACAACTCAAATACTCAACACATGGTAGCTTATGAAATGCCTAGTGTATTTGTCAAGGCAGAAACAGGCTGTGGGATGTTGAAGAGAGATAAAACACAGAGGAGTAAAATTCTTTTCATGATAGAAATGAAGAAAACTCCATGAAAAGAGGAAATTTCCAGAGCCTGAGAACTTTCCTCCATCACCTCATATATAAGATTGCCCATTCCTTCAAGTAGTCATCAAATAGGCACAGAAATGATATCCTAACTAGTTTACAGACTTTTTTTTTTTGCAGTTAAAAAAAGTCATATGATTTAAGGGAAGAATATTTGTAATAATTACTCCTCCTTCACTGGATTTGAGCACATGGAACAGAAGTGGGAAAACAAATGCATCTAAAATTTCATTAAATCCAATTTCTACGAAAGACATGGCATGAGCTTGATTACACTTAGCTATTAAAAAGTAATCCTACTCTCATCATATAAGGAGTTGTCTCATTCCTACTTACTGAATGGAAGAAGAAGAAAAGGTGATAATAGGTGATCTCCAAGAGGCAAGAGTGTAAAAAGGAAGTTAGGGTGTCCTTTGCCCTGACAGAGAAGGCTGAACTGCTGGGATAAGATACTAAATATTTTCAAGGCATATAATTCTCCTATCTTTCCTCTACTTTCTACATTACTCATATACCCACCACATGGCAGGTTACTTCTAAATTATCCTTTTTCATTTTCAATAAACCAGGAAACATTAAAATTAATAAGGAGCTAGCCAATTAGGGCCCTGAGAGCTTGGAAACAACCTTGCTTATGTCTTTGATTCCCTGGGATTCATATATACAAAATATGACTTAATAACCTATGAAAACCTTTTAACTATAAATTATATTAGTCTAGCCTCTCATCTTTTTTTTTAAATTTTTCTAGACAAATGCAAGCTTCTATTTTTATTTATTTTTTTAATGTTTTATTTATTTTTGAGACAGAGAGAGAGACCGAGCATGAGAGGGGGAGGGGCAGAGAGAGAGGGAGAAACAGCATCCGAAGCAGGCTCCAGGCTCTGAGCTGTCAGCACAGAGCCTGACGTGGGGCTTGAACCCACAAATGTGAGATCATGACCTGAGCTGAAGTCGGAGACTTAACCGACTGAGCCACCCAGGTGCCCCCTCTCATCTTTTTTTAATAAAATATTTTAACCACAGGGGAATTGTGGCCAGAGAAATTATTGAATAAAACCTGATTTAAAAACCCTGATTCTATCAATTTTTACTAAAAGAAACTGCCATTACCATCCCTTATCAGCTACCAGTTCCCAGTCGGTAGGTATAAAAACTTACCTGGAATGAGTCAAGTGTTGACCTGGCATGTGAATGGACTGGTTGCATCAATTTGTTTCCATTAGAATTTCCAGCACATAATAATGGAAGAGTAACTGGATATTCCCGTGCCTGGGTTCATCACAGAGCATCATTATCCTTTTGATGCCCCTAGAGTATGACCAGTCTTCCCATTCCAGTTGGCCAGTTGGTTTCCAACCTGGAAAACAGAGTCAGAAAGTTCTATGGTTTCTAGAGAAAGGAATCTCCAGGAGTGAGAATTGAAGACTATCTGGTGTTGGATCACATTTAGAGCAAGTTGATTCTGAGTTTATTAGGAGTTATACAATATAATTGTATTGTGCTTATAAATACAGTTATACCATGACCACCACTACTATTTTTACTGTCACTCTTCTAAATCCCCAAATTTTATAGTAACTTTCAAATTTGAATGAAATTTAAATACATTTTTTTTCAGGAACAAAATTTTCCAGGTTTTCTCTGTTATTTGACACATCAGATAATTTACGATTTTCACCTCTATCTCCTGATAGCCCTTTGGATTCATTGCAATGACAATGCTTATGCAGTGTCATTAGTGATCTACTCAAAACTCCCAGATAGTAAGTTGCATAGAATATTATCCATGATATGTTTTCCCTTCCAGCAGTCTGGGCATTTTTTAATGTAGGCTGTTCTTCTAACTTCAGAGTTTTATAGTGTATTCCTTTGCCATAGAAAGTCAGTAATTCACTGATTGTAATATGAGGCTGGCAAACTGCTTTCCTCTCGCAGGTTCCCAGAGAACAGCATTTTAGATCATAATGACCAAAATCTCGGCACAATTTGCACATAGAGATTTTTTTCCTCTGTATGTGGCTCAATTGCCTGAAATGGTCCAGTTGCATGTGAGAACACCACTAGCTGGTTTATGTTCAGTTCTGTTAAGCTGTTAGCCCGCTATCCAGCCTCAGTGTATGTACGATAATCTATTTGACTGGAGAAGAAAATACTTCTAGCAGTCTCAGTTCTTTTCTTTTTCCCTGTCAGTTTCGTCAGGAATCTTGATTCCTGGCGAATCTCAGTTTCTTGATTGTTTGTTTGTTTGTTTATTTATTTATTTATTTATTTAGTCTATCTCAAATTCTTCAGTATCGAGTCTCATCAGTTCTATACCCTTTCTAGTATATTAACTTAACCCCTGTCATTTCTCCTATATGCATATACAAATGTTAAATTATTATGAAAATAATGCTACCTCTCTTTTCCTCATAAATATTCAAGAGCCTTTTCCCACTATATTTTATGGCTAAGTTCTTCAGATAATAGTTTATATTCATTTATTCTTTCTCATGCACCACATTAATAAAGATTCATCTTCATCTTCTTTATCTCTACCCAAAGCTTACCTGCAAAGAAACACTTCTGCTTCTTGCCAAGCAGTTCTACTATTTGGTATTTACTCAAGAGAAACAAGTACATCATCCAAAACAAGGTATTGAAATTTCTACTAGCCCAGCAAGGTCATTCATGCCTCATTCTAGTCATTCTCCAATTATGTTCTTTCTCTCTAGGAAAATATTTCTTGATTTTTATCAAAGGTAAGTTTTACTTTTTCTTAGACTACTTTTAAATTGTGTCTCAAAGTATAATTTGGATCTAATAATGTGAAAAATGTAATGAAGAATTTTAAGTAGAGGAATAGAATTAGCAAAAGAAGGAAGTCATGAAACAATTTATGGAGATTGATACCCACTTAGATGTTATTACAGTTCAAATATAGGTGGAATATTGTGGAAAATGCATTTCAAAAAAGAGATTGATGTTAGAGTGTGAAATTGTTATATATGTGTATGTGTGTGTGTGTGTGTGTGTGTGTACCTATAATGATGAGATTCAACCTTATTCTTTACAAATAAACAGCCTTTGAATGATTGTTAACAGTGAATATAGTCAGACTTTTAATTGCATTGTATTTTATTTAATTTTTCCTAACTATATTGAGGAATAATTGGGAAATGTAATTGTATTTCCCAATTGGCAAATGTATATTTAAAGTGCACAATGTGATGATTTGATACATATATATTCTGTGGAATGATTACCAAGATCAAGATGATTAATACATCCATTACTTCTTAGTTAAGTATGTATGTGGTGAGAATGTTTAAGTTTTACTTATAATTTCAAGTATATATGCCATATTATTAACTAACCACCGTGTTGTACATTAGCTTCTGTGGACTTATTTATCTTATAACGGAAAGTTTTTACCCATCAACATACATCTACCATTTTTCCCTCCCCCTAGACCCTGACTTCCACTTTCTATGTTTCCATGAACATTTTTTTAAGATTCTAAATATTAATGATGCAATGCAATATTTATTTTCTCTGTCTGGCTTCATTTAGCATAATACCATCTATATTCATTCATGTTGTTGTGAATGTCAATATTTCTTTTTATGGATGTATAATATTCCATTACACATATTTTCATCAAATCATTCATTGACAGACACTTAGATTGTTTCCGTAGCTTGGCTATTGTAACTAATGCTACAGTACACATGGGAGTACAGATATCTCTTTGAGATACTACTTTTGGTTCCTTTGAACATATACCCATGAGTGGGATTGCTGGATCAGAAGGTAGTTCTATTTTTAATTTATTGCAACCTCCATACTGTTTTCAACAGTGGTTATACTGATTTACATTTCCACCATCAGAGCACAAGAGTTCCCTTTTTTCTACATCCTCGCCAACGTTTGTTATCTCACACCTTTTTGATACTAGCCATGCTAACAGGTGTAAGGTAATATGTCATCATAGTTCTGGTTTGCATTTCACTGGTGACGAGTGATGTTGAGGACCTTTTCATGTTCTGTTGACCATTTGTATGTCTTCTTTGGAAAAATGACTCTTTAGGTCCTTTGCCCATTTTTTGTTTATTTATTTATTTTTTAAATGTTTATTTATTTTTGAGAGAGAGACAAAGACCAGACAGGGAAGAGGCAGAGAGAGAGAGAGAGACACAGAATTCGAAAGAAGCTCCAGGCTCTGAGCTGTCAGCAAAGAACCCAACCCGGGGCTTGAACCCATGAACAGAGCCCACTTTGGGGCTTGAACCCACGAATGGTGAGATCATGACCTGAGCTGAAGTCGGGTGATTTACCAACTGAGCCACCCAGGTGCCCCGTCCTTTGCCCATTTTTAATTGGATTAATTGAGTTTTTGCTGTCAAGTTGTATGAGTACTTTATATAGTTTGGATATTAAACCCTTATCTGGTGTATGCTTGCAAATATTTGTCCCACCCTGTAGTTGCCTTTTAAATTCATTGATTGCTTCTGGTGCTATGCAGAAGCATATGTAGTCTCATTAGCTTTTTTTTTTAGCTTTTGCTGCCTGTGCTTATGGTGATTTATCAAAAAAAAATCATTGCCAAGACCAATGTCAAAATTTTTTATTTATGTTTTCTTCTAGAAATTTTATGGTTTAAGGCCTTGTGTTTAAGTCTTTAATCTATTTCAAGTTAATTTTTGTCATAGGTGTAGGACAGGGGTCCAATTTCATTCTTTTGCATGCAGATATCCAGTTTTATCTGAACTATTTATTGAAGAGATTATCTTTTCCCCATTGCATGTTCTAAGAGCCCTGCCAAAGATTACTTGATGGTATATGAATGGATTTACTTCTGGGCTCTATTTTCTGTTTCATTTCACAAATGAAATGAAATACTATTTCAGTATTCCAGTACCATACTATTTTGATTACTATAACTTTGTAACATAATTTGAAATCAGGATGCACAAGCAACAAAAACAAATGCAAAAAAAAAAAGCAAAAGCAAAAATAAACAAAAAGGACTTACTCTTCACAGCAAAGGAAACAACAACAAAATAAAAAGGCTACCTATGGAATTAGAGGGTACATTTATAAACTGTATATTTGATAAATGATTAATATCTAAAAGATATTTTTAAAAAATCCATGCAATTTAACTGTGAATACCTAAATTATCTGATTAAAAAATGGGCAAAAGACCTGAAGAGATATTTTTCTAAAGAAGATATATAAATGGCCTAGATGTAGATGAAAAGGTTCTCAACATCACAAATCATAAGGGAAATGAAAATCAAAACTACAATGTGATATCACCTAATACCTGTTAGAATGGCTATTATCAAAAAGCAAGAGATAACAAGTGTTGCTGAGACTGTGGAGAAAAGGGAACACATGTACACTGTTGGTGGGCTTGTAAACAGTACCACCATTATAGAAAACAATATCGAGGTTCCTCTAAAATATAAAAATAGAACTACCATGTGTTCCATCAATACCACTTCTGTAACCATGTGATCCATCAATACCACTTCTGTAAATAAATCCAGAGGAAGTGAAATCACTATCTCAAAGAGATATCTGCACTTCCATGCTGATTGCATCATTTTTCCCAAGAGCTCAGATATAGAAAGAACCTAAGTGTCCATTGATGAATGAATGGATAAAGAAGTTGTGGTATGTATGTACAATGGAGTGTTATCCAGCCATAAAATGAAGGAAATCCTGCCATTTGCAAAAAGGTGGATGGATTTGGTGGGCATTTTACTAAGTAAGGTAAACCAGATAGAAAAATACAAAGAGCTGATGGTATCAGTTACATGTGGAAGCTAAAAAAAAAAAAAAAAAAAAAAGTTGAACTGAGAAACTGAGTGTGATGTGTTTGTCAGGGCCTAGAGAGAAATGAGGAGATATAGGTCAAGAACTACAAACTTTAAGTTATAAAATTAATAAGTTCTGAGGATCTAATGTATAACATGATGACTATAGTGAATAGTATTGTAGTACACTTGAAGTTTGAAGTTTTTATGATAGTACACCCTAAGTATTCTCATGAAACAAAAAAAAAGCTTTTGCCCAAATCCCACATATTTTCATGATTAAAAACAAAAATAAAACAAAATCTCAACATAATATGAGTAGAAGGAAGTTTCCTCAATCTGATAAAATTCATATATGAATATCTACACTTAAGTGTTATATTTAACAATCAACAATTGAAAAATGTCCCCCTAAGATCAGGAACAAGATAAGGATGTCCCTTCTCACCACTTTTCAGTAATTTAGTAGTAATTCTCGCCAGTGCAATTAGGCAAGAAAAACATACAACTGGATATCCACATGCAAAATAATGCAGTTGGAGCATACCTCATATAATATATGGTCACCGAGTCCTAGCCCCAAGTGTGTATGCTGTGTGAGCCTGCAGCTGGAGCAGTGACCCCAGAAGTGTTAGTGACACCCCAATGCTTTCTTTCCTGCTGGGCCTTGGCACAGTCCAGGGCCTGCAGGATTAACTTATTATCCAGGAAGCATCTTTAGGAAACCCAAACTGGCCTCAGGACAGCCTTGGAGGAAGGGGTCATAAATTATCCCAGACCCAACCTTCATGAAAGCCTGGGCTGCAGTCTGGTGAAGACCTTAGTTAGAACCTATCAGCATCACCCCACAGAGGGTGTCCTGTGGCTGAGTAAACACCCAAGAAATGAATATCCCTGAAGAGATGAGGAGTGCTTCCAGGAACACTGAAAGAGGAAGCACTTGACCTTTTAAGAAACTACTTTAGAAGAGAGAAAGTGGTTGGAGGTGATTAGAAAAGGGAGACCCTGAGAAAAGTAAATTACAGATCACCCAGTAGAAGTTTATGACAGAGGAAAGGGAGGACTTTGGGGACCACCATGAACTGCCACTCTGAAAACACCATGCCCAAAGCCTCTGCCCTAAGGTGACAGACAAAGAGGAGGCTATAAGCAGGTACCTCAGAGCCTATGTGCCACACTCACCCTTTCACTCCTCAGTATCCAGGCCCTGCCTTCAGTTGTGTGCTTTAACAGGAGGGGCGGGAAGGCCCTCAGGCAGCTGATCTTTTTGCCTCCCATGGTGAATGTTCTTCAGTCAGCCGTGGTCATCAGTCATGTTGCACAGGGTCCTTGGCCTCTCTAGAAGGCTGGCAGACTGCACATGATGCCCTGTGTTTTTCCCTGAATGTCTGATCATTTGTAGAGCAGAGAAGGCATGGGGATGAATTCCAGGTAACTTCCTCCACCTTCCCCAAGTCTGAACAGGGCTGAGGCTCTCTTTGTGTGAGCGAGAGAACTGGGCTGCTCTAGCTTTTGAAATGTGGGCTCTGGCTCAAGACTCCAATTGGCTAGAAACTGAAACAGATCAAAGCACTATCAAGTAAATCTGTCCTGGCTCTCAGGCCAGACTTCTGAGGTAGGCCTGGGCATGGCCACACTCACACAGCCCGTTGTCAGCCCAATGCGGGAGTCAGCCTGACCAGGATCAGGATCTGAGGAGGCTATCTCAACACGAACATGGCATACAGGCCATCACCAAACCCTTGTAGGTCCTGGGTGCCATAGACTTAATCTTCAAGACCACTTTTAAGTGAACAGTTCTGAGATCCCGTCTCCCTTGTCTGGTAAGGTCCCTCCAGGTCTCCCACAGAGCCAGATCAGTTCACCCCTCCATAGCCCAGTAAACTGACACCCTGTTCGGTTTCAATCTTATGTTAGGTGTTTGATGTTAGTTTTTTGTTTTCTCTGGTGTCTTTGTTTATCTTCCTTACCATTCTACCTCCTGTCCAGGTCTTTCAGCTTATCTGTCTCAGTGTGGGGTGTTTTCAAACATTACAGTCATATTTGCCTCAGTCTGGGCAGCTCAGGGGTGAGGACCTCACTCTCTGCCTGCAAACTCCAGGTGGGCCCATCTCATAGGTTTCTGTCTTGCCCAGATGAATAAATTCAATGAAGCAGAATTGGGTTGTGATTATGTAGTCTACAAAATATTTGAAGGTGCTTGGACTTTTTTTCTATAAATAATGAGAAATATTAAAGAGAATTATAAGCAAAGTGCTGTGAATGGACTTGAGTTAGATGTATAATTTATACTTAAAGAATAGAAATAGGTATGATTTTCAGGACAGGTATTTATAGTGATAAGAAAAGAAGGCTAGGATGGAATGTTGAGGAAACTATATTCTAAGGGTGAGAGGAAAATGAGCAAAAGAGCAATGGAGAAAAATGGTAGAGCAGTTGGAGAAGATGGAATACAGTTAGTATAGATGCTAACTTTTCAAACAAAGATGGTATATACTGTCAGCGGACTGATTAGGGCAACGGTGCGGAGATTGGTGTTAAGTGGGAAAACATACATTCTTCCATTATAACAAGAGGGAGGGAAGAATGAAGGTAATGATGGCTAAAGATACAATCCATGTATGAATTTGGTGGTCAGTTGAGACTCCAAGCAGATGGCTTTTATTTTCCTCAAATTGTAGGAAGTTAGTCCATATGCTGAATGTTTGGAAGTATGGTAACCATGGAAAATGAGCAATGCATGCTGACAGTCACATGGTTTCCATTTGTTATGATGAATTTAAATTTTGGAGATGGCTGCAAACTCTGTAAATATAGTAAAAACCGCAGTAAAAATAGTAAACAGATGAATGTTGTGTAATGATAAATTGTATGTAAATTATATCTAAAGACTTTAAAAAGTAATGTTCTTTATATAAATACAAGGTAAAAAAAATCCTTCAAACTTTCAGTCTATGTTTATAGTATTTAATGAAATGTTGATTGTATTAGGCTTCATATTTTCTAGTGATCAAATCAGTTCCCCCACTAATTAACCTTTTACTTCCTGTCTTCTGAGAAATCAATGTGTTCTCTTCTTTTTCTTTTTCTCCTATTTAAGGGTTTCCCTAAATTACTGTTTGGAGGACAACTCTGTATTCCTTTAATTCATTTTACTCATATGTGTATATAGATTTAGGTCCCTTCACTCTCATCCCTTCTGCTATTATTATGCTCCATGAAGATAAGAGCCATGTTTGCCATGTTTACTCTTTGTGGTGGTTATTATTATGTATCAACTTGGCTAGACTGTGTACCCAGATGTTTGGTCACCAGTCCAGAGGATGTTGTGAAGACATTTTTTAGATGTAGTTAGCAAATAAGTAGATGCTGGGTAAAGCAGATTATCCTTTATAATGTGGGAAGGCCTCATCCAATCAATGGAAGGCCTTCAGAGAACTGAGGTTCCCCCAAGGAGAAGGGATTCTATATCCAGACTGCCTTGGACTTGACACTGCAACGTCAACTCTTCCCTTGGTCTCCAGCCTGCTAGCCTGCTTGCAGATTTCAGTCTTGCCAGTTTCCACAATCACATAAGCCAGTTTCTCTCAGGATGGATGGTGATAGATGATAGATAGATACATGAGTGTGTCCTATTATATTCATATATATATTCTATTCTGTTTCTGTGGAGAATTCTAATACAGATTTTGATACCGAGAGTGAGGTCTTGAGGAAAATAATCTTAAGAATGACATTTCTAAATTGGTTCCAAGGTTTCTTGAATTGGTTTTATGATATAATTAGATTTAAAGGCATTAGTGACTCTATCCAATAGGGAAGAGAAATCCACGGCATGATGTGGCAATAGAAATACACAAAATATCACCATTGGATTCTCTTAATCAAATTTATATAAGAAGCAATTTTCTCGGTGAACCATATAATTGATACTATTTTTGTTAAACTGACAAAATCCATGTATGATTTTGTTAATGAAATTGACTGGTTGCTATTAATTGCACTGGAAGTAAAATGGAATGGATGATGTTGGAGGTTTTAATTCCTAGCTCAAGTGCTGCATACATGACCTGCAAGTTTGTAAATCTGCCTTGAAAGAAATAACTAGGTCACATGAGTAAAAGCCTAATTTGAATCATGAAAACAGAGAATGTTTCATTCAGTTCTCAGACCTAAGACTGTTTTTTTTTAAACTGTTTATTTATTTATTTATTTAGAGACAGAGAGAGAGCGTGTGTGCATGAGCAGTTGGTGAGGGGCAGCAGAGACAGCCGGAGAGAGAGAATCCCAAGCAGGCTCCACCCTCAGCAGGGAGCCTAACACAGATTCGATCTCATGACCATGAGACCATGACCTAAGCCAAAATCAAGAGTTGGACACTTAACTGACTGAGCCACGCAGGCGCCCCACAGATCTAAGACTGTTTAAAGACTCAAGGCCCCTTGGATGAAGGGGAGGTGAGGTCTCCTTGAGAAAGTACCCGCTGCACTGCCAAAAACATTCAGTGCTAATCTTTCTCCCAGCTTTCCCCCAAAGGACCTACGCACTTTTCCCAAGGTGATTGGGGAAAAAGGAAAGAATCCGACAGCAGTTATACCCTATTCCTCTTCTTGGTGGCATATTTATTAAAATTTTAATATAAAATTTTATAATTTATCATCAAGCCTTAATGGTGGATGGTGGTGCTATAATTATTCATAGTAGTTGTAGTAGCTACTGTATGTATGCAAGATTTGGAGTCAAGATCTGATCCACCTTGTAAGCATGGGAGGAATTAAAGTTAATGAGTCATAAGTGAATCAAGCCCAATATACATGGGAAAAGCAGAAAACTGTTTCCTATATGTGAGACTTTATGATGGGATCTACAAAGTGTACCTATCTTTAACAGATGCAAAATCATCATGCATGGAAAGACATATTTTATGAAATAATGCATTTTTTCTTGTGATTTTGTATGTCAAATACACGTTTTAAATGATAACTTCACAGATAAACATATTTATCCCCATTCATAAATTCCAGAGAGCATATTTTACGTGGAAAAAAATAGTGAAACAGTCCATATATGAAACATTCTTTATTCACAAATTTTGAATGCCTTGTTTTTATGTATTAGGTATTACTATAGTTAACTAGTGATGCAAACATGAACAAAAGAATCTTCAACAACATTATACAAGGATTGAAAAAAGTGGGGCTATGAAATTTGTATGACTTGCAGAGTTAATGCCATTTTGCCCAAATAAATATAAAAGTTAATGGTATAAATATGATCTCCCATACACCTACATTATTTTAATGTTTTTAACACCTAAAACAAGTATGCCATTAGTAGGTCATATATGGACATATAGCATTCTAAATTTAGAATTACCCTTGTATTTTTCAGTGTTTATGTCCTCATGAATTAGATCCATTCTTCTATCCAATAAAAAAGTGACAGTAATCATGTATCTGAACATGCTGATAGAGTGTTGTTTTTCTTTTCTAAAAAGAGATAGATAGCTTCACTTCTCAGCACTGTGAGACTCTGGTTGTCTGTCATTGTGAGCCCTGAAGTTTCCTAATGCTGCTGAGTTCAGATGTTCTCTTCAAAACTTTGATCCTCTTTTGCTAGTTGGACATTTATAACCTCATAAAACACTATGCAACTTTCTCAGCTGAATGCCTGTCAAAGAACCTGGCGTGTGATTGTGTGGGCTTTTTATGGTTGTTGTTTGTTGTTTGTTTTTTGTTTTTACGAAGGCTCCACACTGGACTTGTAATGCTGGGTTTGAACTTGCTACCATGAGACCAAGACCTGACCTGAGATCAAGACTCAGATGCATGGGGCGTCTGGGTGGCTCAGTTGGTTGGGCGGCTGACTTTGGCTCAGGTCATGATCTCACAGTTTGTGGGCTCGAGCCCCGCATCAGTCTCTGTGCTGACAGCTGGGAGCCTGGAGCCTACTTCTGATTCTGTGTCTCCCTCTCTCTCTGACCGTACCCCACTCACACTCTGTGTGTCTCTCTCTCAAAAATAAATAAAAGTTAAAAATAATAATTAAAAAAAAAAGAGTCAGACGCTTAACCAACTGAGCCACCTAGGCACCCAAGAACCTTGTGTTTTTAACAAGTCTTTCATGAAGTCTTGAGAAAATGAAAAGGCACAGCATGCCATCATTTCAATTACAAATGTCCTTCAATGAGTCAGGAAGGAAAAATCTAGTTCTCTGACTGCATACCCAAGATTTTTAAATAACTTAGCTGTATTATGTGGTTAGATTCATATAATGTCTATGATGTATTTTTCTTAATAATTGTATGTCTGAAGAAATATTTGGGACAAAAACTAATAACATATAATTTTGGCTTTGTTGAGTTAATTTAAAAAAATTAACTGAAACCACTCTATTTGTAAAGACACACTTTTAAATTATTAAATTATTATTTTATTCATTTGTGCTATATATTGTTTTTTTGTGTGTGTGTATAGTTTTTACCTGACAACAACATTCTTGAAAACCAATTTTACTTATGCTCTCTGTATATTTTACTCTTACACTGTTTTCTGTGTTATCAAAAGTTTAAGTCTGTCATATGTCAGTGTCATCTTCTAAACAGCTGCTCTTAGAAGATGCTGAGATCTTCCATTCCTCCTCCTAAATGAACTTTGGTAGGGCTTTATAGAGTCTGCATAGCTGAATTTATTAAGTATAAGACAATATTGTATTATGTTTTCAGTACTTTTTTACCAAGCCATTTTTGTCTGCTTTGAATGTAAATGAAAATAAATTGGGAGTTGGAGATGAGAAATATATTCCATAGTCAGGCCAATACACATCTTTATAATAAGAACTTCAATTTGCTTGAAGTGTTATTTTTCAAAAAGCTTTACATTTAAGTAGAGATGAAACTTGCCAAAGTACCAGAAAGGAGGTGTAAATGCTTCTAATCCATTAGAATATTTTGGAGGGTGTACTATATTGAAGTTTAAAAATTGAAATATATCACTTAATAATGTAAAGAATTACCCTATATTATGTGTATTTTACCTTCATATATTATAATAAACTCATTTTTCTTAAATTATTATAAATTCATTTTACTTAAAGCCAAATCCACATGACAGAAGTGAATATTACTCTCACAAACACACTGAAAAATACATGAAATGCTTTTGTCAAAGTATTTGGAAGGAACTGGGGACAATGAAACTTTAAAATATTTAAGGAAATGGGTAGTTAAAGATTCCCCACACTTATGTGTATCACTATTATTAGATAACTGATTCCCATTTTTGAATTTTAATAATGGATAAACTACATAGACCTTGCAGTTATGTAAATCATATTGTATCTATAGTTTCTATTCACTTGGAGACTGAAAATTCAGTGTTCTGTAAAATAGGAGATCAAACAAAACATTGAGATAGCTCCTTGGCATTTAGTTCAAGATATCTTATATCATCTACTTAGATTAGTACCACAGTAGCAAAAAGGAAAACAGATTCCTGCTTACCAGCCTACATTGGAAAAGAAAGGGTAGGTTTACCCTAAACTCTGCCAAAAATTCCAACAAAACACTAATCAAAGATGATTCTAAAAATTTATTCCAGATTCTTTATCTATCATGGTTTGACATTCACTTCTATTAGAAACCCATCATGCTCACAACAAAATGGTGTTGGTAAACTCCAAGAGTGAAGGCTCATGAGATCCCTGCACAGATGACTGCCAAAAGTTAAAATAACTCCAAGTGATGATGGCAGATTTGAATTTATAACATGTTTCCCTTTATTAGGTATAAAAATTGCACTCTCAAGGCTATTTATTTAATTCAAATTTACTTGTAAATTTACTTGTACTAAATTTACTTGTAAATTAAAAACTAATTTACCTGGAATAGACTTAGACTTACCAGTAGGCATTTCACACAGAATTCTGTTATGTCAAATGAACACCAGGTTTATTCAAAGAAACTTCCAGGCATTAAATTATAGGGAACCATGTGCAAGTCTCCTGATCTCTCTTTTCCTCAGAATACTGAACTACCACAGTGAGAGGCTACAACCCTTCAGCTAAACCAATGAGAACTTAATGACAGACTTAAATTAGAAATGAGTTCCCAAAGCTTGGATTATCTGATTATGTCATACCATTTTGAGGCTTCAGTTAGCATTTCCTCACATGGACAAACAAACTGGCAACTGCTTGTCAAGTATTAATATGGAGGCAGAGTTAATATGGTCATTGCATGCAGCTCTTCATCCCTGAAGATCAATGAGTATAGTATACCTTACTTGCTAGTAAATACTTGGATCACACAGTCTCTGATGAGCTTTGTCCTTACCCCATAGATGATAGGGTTGAGGGCAGGTGGAAGGACCATGTAGATGTTGGCAACAAGAATGTGGACATAAGGAGGTATTTTTTGGCCAAATCGGTGAGTGAGGAAGGAGAAGAGAGAGGGTGTGTAGAAAACAAACATGACTGCAGCATGGGAGCTATAAGTGCTTAGGGTCTTGTGACGGGCCTCTCGTGACTTCAGGTGGAATACAGCATGGAGGATGTAGCCATAGGAGATTCCCACCAGTACCAGGACAAGAACAAGGAAGGAAGCCACAAAGAGACCATAGATAGTGTTGATTTGAATGTTGGCACAAGCCAACTTGGCAATGCCCATGTGCTCACAGTAGGTATGGGCAATGATGTGGGCATTGCAAAAAGGTAGGTGGTGGATTAGGTAGATCATGGGCAGTGTGAGCACAACTGCACTCAGTGCAACAGCAAGTCCAATTCCTGACAGCACCCAGACTGTCAGAATGGTCATATAGTGGAGTGGGTCACAGATGGCTACATAGCGGTCAAAGGCCATTGCCAGCAGAACAGCAGACTCCATTCCTGTGAAGGTATGTATGGGAAACATCTGGGCCACACAAGCTCCAAAGACAATTTCATGAGCGTTAAACCAAAAGATACCCAACATACGTGGTACTGAGGTTGTAGAGAGGGCCAGATCTATGTCAGATAGAATGGCAAGGAAGAAGAACATTGGATCTCGCAGGGTTTTTTCTGTCCATAGGACTATCAAGATTGTGACATTGCCAATAAGAACCATGAGGTAAATGCAACAGAAGGGCAATGAGATCCAGGCATGGGCAGTCTCAAGCCCTGGGATGCCTAAAAGAAAAAATGTGGATGGATGGAACATGGTTATATTTTGATGTGGCATTCTGGATTTGGCTGGAGCAGGAGATATGTATGGCCCATTCCTAGAAGAAAAGAAGCACAAGAATGTTTTCAAATTATTTCAAATTATTTTTTGTTTTATTACAGTGCAAGGGAAGGCAGTGGTATTGTTTCATACCTGTGTGCATATACTGGATTAACCAAAAGGAAGATTCCTGGAACTGGACACGATTGAATTCAAGGGACAGATCATTTATGATTATTATGAGTATAGTCAATGCTTAGAGATAATATAACATCTTTTGAAGTTCTGAACCAAAACATTCTATATTCTGATACTTTTTTTTCAAGAGTAAAAATGGTTTCTGGATTAATACATAATGTAATGACTTCCCAGATTGAAGATGTTGAAGACAAACATAAGAAATTAAGGCAAAGACAAAAATATGCATATACATACATATGGCCACACTGAAATATAGAAACACAGGTATAAAACCTATACAAATATAATGATACCTTGTATGCCAGATGCCTTCAGTATGTTTTATTTAGCACAAATTTTCACGTGAATTCAAATTCAAAAAGTCACCTTCTGAGCCAACAGATATTCTTCACTCACTAAAGTATTCAATAAACACTTATGGATAAACACCATTAAACAATGCTTCAACAGAGACAGACACAGTTATTCAACAAGCAGAGAACCTTTAGACTTTGGGGTCTACATTTCTTACTAGAACGATGTGAATCCCTTTGTTGCTTAGATCATAGTGAAGCATAAGGCAACAAAAGGTTTTTCCCTGTTGTGTACAAGAGGGACACCCAAGAGAAATAGTGGTCAGATAAGTTGAAATAAAGGTGTTTGAGGGAAGAGCTGGTCATGGACATAGCTCTCCCAAGTCAGGAATAATTAATAAAGTTTTAACCTTACTCTGAGCAATATTCAGGGCATCTTACCCCATCCTCTGATAATTCATTTTGAACAGAGAAAATCAAACAAAACAAGGAAAGAGGTGAAAACTTGAAGGAAGCAATAAGCCATGAGGGAAAAGAAGAAAGAGGAAAGAAACATAGGAAGCTAGATGGAAAGTAGGAAAGAGGGAATGAAGGAAAGAATGATTACAAAGTTCAGTCCCTCTCTAAATTTAGGGTAATACTGACAAATTGGCTAATTGAGGTCCTCTGACAGTAGGAAGGAGATACCTAAGTCCTTCTAGGATTCTTAGTTCCCTGCTGCCTCCTTCATTGTTTGTTTTTTGAGCCTACTTTCAGCTATGGTCCTATCCTAACTTGAATTTTTTCTACTGCCATGAAAGGCCATTGTCTTCACTATCCTGCAATTATCAGAAAGAATAGGGATTACTAAATACTTAAAACAATCTCCACATTTCCTATTACTCAGTACTGAATAAAGAATGTACTAGAAATTGTCATCTAAGACCTCACTCTTGGCCTATACCCTATGGAGCAGAGTCCTGGTGGATGCACAATATTCCCTTACAAAAATTAATCAAAGCCTTTCCCCCTTACCTATGAGCAAAGAGATTCTGATTAGTCTTTCTTAGATTCCTTGGTCAATATATAACCTATCTCCAGCAGGAATGGGAACTAGATTCCCTATTGTGGCCACCTTAGAGAATGGAGTTTGAAATTTCTAGCCCTTCATCTCCTGAGGGACAGCTCTGCAAATGAACAAATCATAATCCCTCTCTGGCCATGGACTGTGATCTCAAAGTCTCCTTGGAAAGGGCTGACATTGTGCTGCAGGCAGGAGGGAGTGTAAAAGAAGCAGACATAAAAGAAATACTCAAAAATTCAGAGGTAGACCTTATTATCAAAATATATATGCATATACATACACACAAAACACAAGAAATACTCAGTACATTCAGGGAACTTCGGTGGCTCAGTTGGTTAAGTGTCTGACTCTTGGTTTGAGATCAGGTCATGATCTCACAATCCTGGGATCAGGCCCCACATCAGGCTCTGTGCTGTCAGCTTGAGATTCTCTCTCTCCCTCCCTCTCTCTCTCTGCCCCTCCCACCCTCTTCAAAATAAATAAACTTAAAAAAACAAAGAAATAGTACATTCAAATGAGTGCAAATTTGCATGTGGTCTTTTCAGACATTTCTCTAAAATCAGGACAAGATATTTCTGATGCATATGCTTCCCCTTCACATATGCTTGTCTTTGTGTAGAAAGTTCTGGTTTTCCAAAGTTATTAAATTGTCATTATTCTTAAGCAGTTATATCTTGTCTTGTTTTTGGTGCTTCTATCTACACATCCAAGGGTTTAAGATGGTTTAAAGTAGTTTCTGTTACATGACATTCACAGAGCATCCTATCTCCAAATTATGATCACCATCCACTTTACCATACGTCTTAAATTTCTTGTATCTCCTTGCTGTTTCACACTTAAACGTCGTGTTTATGTGAATGATATTCCTTTATTATGTTTCCATAATAGCTGGACTCTACTTGTTCTTCCCCTCTCCTCTCTTTCCTTTGCCCCCATCCCCGCCCCCTGTTTTAAAAAAAATAATAGCCATTGTAATGGGTGTGAAGTCCTCCCACTGTGGTTTTGATTAGAGAAGTTGAGCATCTTTTTGTATGTTCATTGGCCATTTGTAGATCTTCCTCAGAGAGGGGTCATATAGACACCTTAACAATAGCAAGTCTTCCAATCCATGACTTGGGATGTCCTCCTATTTATTGGTGTCTCCTTTAATTTCTGTCAGCAAAGTTTTACAGATTTCAGTGTGCAGATCTTCCACTTCCTTGGTTAAGTTCATTCCTCAATATTTTATTCTTTTTGATCCTATCTCCAAACTGTTACCACCATCTATTTTACCGCACTATTTGGGTATTTTATTTTATTGTAAATTGCATTATTTTCTTAATTTCCCTTTGGGAATGTTTGTTGTTAATGTACAAAAATTCAACTGATGTTTGTTTATTGATTTTGTATACTGAATTTTTTTTTTAGGTGTTACTTTTAATCTGCTGCTTCTGCTTTATTTCCGCATATTTATTTTTTTTTTAACTTTATAGTTTATTGTCAGGTTGGTTTCCATATAACACCCAGTGCTCTTCCCCACAAGTGACCTCCACCAAGACCATCACCCCCCTTTACCTTTCCGCCTTCCCCTTCCCCCCTCAGTTTGTTTTCAG
>CM053575.1:50377904-50449145 GCA_028646485.1 Cryptoprocta ferox
CTCTCCCTGTGTTGGGCTCGGGGGCTCCTTTCCCCTTTACCACCGGGACGCGCCCGTCCCCTAATTTCCCAGATCACAGTCACTCACTCAGGCATCTTTGAGGTTGTCTTCTTTCTGGCATCTGTTTCTTCTTTCCCCCACTTGCAAATCCAAGTTTTATCCCTTCAGTCCTTCTCAGTTCAATCCATACGGGCGTGCGTGGATTACAGAGCTCCCTGCTTCTCTGCCATCTTGTCCTCTCTCTATTTCCCTGTATACTGAATTTTTATCGAATGTGTTTATTATTTCTAAACTTTTTTTGGTGGAATATTCAAGGTTTTCTACCTATAAGATCATAGCATCTGAGAACAGACATGCTTTTACATTTCCCTTTCCAACTTGGATGCCTTTTATTTCTTTTCCATTTCTTACTGATCTGGCTGGAACTTCCAGTGTTATGTTGAATAGAAGTGGTGAAATCAGGCATCTTGGTCCTATCTTAGAAGAACTTTCATTGTTTACCCTTAAGCATGACTTATCTGTATAAAAGTGTAAATTTTGGTTTTTATCTTTTAATGGAAGGGTTTATGGCTATACATTTCCCTCTCCTAAGTGTTGTTTGGAATGTAGTGTTTTCATTTTATTTATGTAATATTTTCTAATTGTTCTTATGATTTCTTTCTTGATCCATTGTTTGAGTGTGTTGTTTAATTTTTTTGTTTGTTTTTTTAAATATTTAAAAACATTTTTTCAATGTTTATTTTTTAGAGAGAGAGAGAGAGAGAACTTAAGTGGGGGAGGAGCAGAGAGAGAGGGAGACACAGAATCCAAAGCAGGCTCCAGGCTCTCTGAGTTGTCAGCACAGACAGGGCTTGAACTCACGAACCGCAAGATCACGACCTGAGCCAAAGTTGATGCTTAACCAATTGAGCCACGCTGGCACCCCTAATTTCTACATATTTTTGGATTTTCCAATTTTTCCTCTGTTGAGTTTAGTTTCAATGTATTATGATAGAGAAATATACTGTGTATGATTTCAGTCTTTTTATGTTTGTTAATTTTTGTTTTGTGCTCTAACTTATGTTCTATTCTGCAGAATATTCCATGTGCACCTGAGAAAAATGTATACTCTGCAGTCATTGTAAGGAATTTTTTGAATATATTATGTCTAATTGTTCTACAGTATTCAAGTCCTCTGTTGATGTGATAGATTACAATCACTGACTTTATGTAGATCTGAGTGAGTGTTTCCTTCTCTCTAAAGAATCATTTAACATTTCTTCCAAGCTGGTGTACTTGTAACAAATTCTCTCAGTTTTTGTCTGAGAAAGTCTTTATTTCTCCTTCACTTTTGAAGAATTATTTTGCAGGGCACCGAATTCTTAATTTTTTTCCTTCGACCTTATTAAGATTTCACTCACTCCACTTTTCTTGCTTGCATGGTTTCTGAGGATAAATCAGATGTAATTTTTATCTTTGTTTCTTTATAGCTTAGTTTTTTTTTTAATTTTTTGTTTTTTGGTTTTTAATTCTGGCTTCTTTTAGGATTTTTTCTCTCATTTTTGATTCTTTGCTCTTTGAAGATGATATGCTTAGATGTAATTATTTTTTTGTTTATCCTACTTGGTATAATCTGAGCTTCCTTGATATGTAGTTTGGCGTCTGGCATTAATTTAGGAAAATTCTCCATCGTTATCATTTCAAATATTTCTTATGTTCCTATCTCTCCTTTTTCTCCTTCCAGCATTCCCATTACTCATATGTTCCACCTTTTGTAGTTGTCCCACCGTCCTTGAATATTGCTTTTTTTCTTTTCTTTTTTTTCAGTCTTATTTCTCTGTGCTTCTCAGTTTTGGAGGTTTCTATTGAGATATTCTCATGATGAGACATTTTTTCTTCAGCTATACCCAGTCTACTAATAATCCCATGAAAGCCTTTCCTCTTTTCTGTTACTGGTTTTGACCTTTAGCATTTCTTTTTGGTTCATTCCTAGGATTTCAATCTGTCTACTTACATTGCCCATTTGTTTTTGCATGTTGTGTGTTTTGTCCATTAAAGTTCTTCGTATATTAATAATAGTTTTTAAAATTCATGATCTGATAACTCCAACATCCCTGCCACATATCTATGTTTGGTTCTGAGTTTTGCTCTTTCTCTTCAAACTGTATTTTTTGCCTTTTTGTGTGTCTTGTAATTCCTTCTCGATAGCCAGACATGATGTCTTCAGTTAAAAAACTGCCAGAAACAGGTCTTAACTAATGTGACAGTAAAATGTAGGGTAAAGGGAAATTCTCTATTTTTCTATGATTAGGTCTCAGTCTTTTAGTGAATTTTACATCTTTTGCATCTGAACTATAAAGTCCTCGTATTATACTTTGTTTCTCCTTCATTCCCCTTAGGAGGGACCATGTGTCTGGGGTGGATTGAAGTTGGTTATTTCCCTTTCCCACATGGAAGGCTAGAGACAGCTAGGATTGAGTATTTCCCTTCTTCCAGGCCAGTTAGACTCTGATAAAATCCTAGCAGGTTAGGGTTTGGTTAACTAGTTTGTATTGTCTTATCTTGGCATTCCTTCTCATGGAGATTTCTGCTCTGCAAATTATAATTTTTCAGTCTCCATTTACTGGTTTCTCCAGTTTGGGGGGCAGAAGTTTGCCCTGTGACCTTACTTCTCTTATGAGTCTAAGAAGAGTTGCTGACTTCTCAGTTGGTTCAGCTTTTTACTTGTTGTTATGGTAGAGTGTGAACTTCCAGCTTCTAATATGCCAGGCTGGAAAACTGAAGTCTGAATCCTATTGTTTTTATCCATTCTACCACTCTTCATTTTGACTGGGGATTTTAAAACATTTACATTTAAAATAATGATTCATGGGAAGGATTTACTATTACCTTGTTGTTTGTTTTCTGTATGTCTTATAACTTTTTGGTCCCTCATTTCCTCTCTTATAGCCTGTCTTTGTGTTTGCTTAATTTTCGTAATGACACTCTTTTGATTCCTTGACATTTCCTTTTGTGTATATTTTACAAATATTTTCTTTGTGATTTTAAACTGATAACAACTAAACTTCAGTCAAGACAAAAGCTCCACTCCTTTCTTTAGAGCTCCACCACCCACATAATGACATTATGTTATTAATGTTACAAAGTACATCCTTATATATTGTGTACCCATTAACTTAGATTTATAATTGTGTTTGTGCTTTTGTCTTTCATATCCTGTGAAAGAATAAAAAATTGAGTTATGAACCAAAATTGTGATAATACTGGTTTTTATACTTGTGTGTGTGTTTATCTTTACTGAAGAACTTTATATTTTTGTATAGGTTTTAAGTTACTCTCTAGCTTCCTGTAATTTCAAAGGAAGGACCCTCTTTAGCATCCCTTGTATAGCAAGTCTAGAGATCTTGAACTTTCCCAGCTTTTGTGTGTCTGGGAATATCCTATTTTCTCCCTCATTTTTGAAGGGCAGTTTTGCTAGATAAGGAATTCTTGAATATTTTTCTAATATTTACATATCCCCCCCCAGCTCTGTTCTGGCCTGCAAAGTTTATGTCCCAAGTTGCAATAGAATGAAGTTGATGCGTTAAAGGAACAAAGAATGTGTTCTCTATCTTTTCAGTTCCCTTCAGGTCCTGTTAAGTGGTTGACAGATTACATCAAAATACTAAGAGATGGCTACATTTGCAACTGGAAACCTAAGGGAATGTACAGGTAAACTACTATTCTTGCAATTAGGAAGATTATCAAATCTTTACCAATGATACAAATACTCCCCCCTCTCCCAGTGATTCCATGAGGACCAGTTTGTGCCACTTGTTATTCTTACTTATCCTCTGAGATTACCATGTTGAAGCTGCTATACATAGAAACTATATGTTTAGGTTGCTTCTTTGTTCTGAGTCCGTTTCCTCATGAGATAATTAAGGTTATGAAACTAAAAAGGGATGGAGAGAAGGATAGTCTGGGCAATCTAAGGAACACTTCCAAGGACATGGGATTTTCTTAACATCTTTTTACTTTCCAGATGTCCTAGTTTCCAGAAAGAAGATATAATTCTTTGAAATAGAGGGAATACACATTTTTCATTCTTTATTGATGAAATGAAGAAAAAAATAGATTGTAGGAATAAAAGATCTTTTTTAAGAATCTCATAGAAGTGAAAGTTATCTCTCATTTTGACCATATTTCATATTGTGTGAATCTATTGAAGGAACAAAAATAAGGATACCTCATGACCTCCATACTCAACCTCAGGTTAGCAGATAATATCACAGAAATTATATCATATGTGTTTGTACCCAAGAAAAAGGTGTTTTAGAAACCACTGTGTGTATCTCTGAGTGTGTGTGCTTTCTAGTTCTGTTCTTACAATGATCTGCATTGTATCCGTAACTCCCAACAGTTACTAATGAGCACCTAACAGCCACTGCATTGGTCTAGATTATAAAATTTCCTGCTTGTTATGTGCTTGCAAATGAACATATAGGGACCTCTGCTTACCCATAGAATTTTATCTCACCTTAATCTCTTTGTAATCATTTAAAAAATTTTTAATGTTTATTTTTGAGAGAGAGTTAGAGACAGAGCCTGAATGGGGGAGGTGTAGAGAGAAAGGGAGATACAGAATTCAACACAGGCTCCGGCTCCAACCTGTCAGCACAGAGCATGACACAGGGCTTGAACCCACAAACCATGAGATCATGATCTGAACTGAACTGAAGTGGGATGCTTAACCAACTGAGCCACCCAGGTGCCCCGTCTCTTTGTAATCTCAACTACACTAGATTTAATTCATTACATCATGATTGTCCTTCCTGATGAAACTTTGTTTATACTCCTTTCCTTTCCTTTGTTTATGTGTGTGTGCATGTGGGTGAAGATAGATGGATATGTATTATCTTTATCTATACCTAAATATCTATATTCAGATTCCATGGGACAAAGTCATATAATCTTCACATTCCAGCCTAAGTTCCATTTACTCAAGAAACTTTTCTTGACTCACTAAGCTTAATTTGATCCCTTACTGTCATTTCTGTATAAATCCTTCCCTTAACTTTGGGATAATTTTTGCTCTATAACTTAGGTGCTTAAAGTTATACTACCATTACTTATTTAAAACTAAATCATAAAAAAGACATATTTGTGTTTTTCACTATAATAAAGCCAGGTTCTAGCACATGTAAAAGCCTAGGGAAAAAATTGGGTTAATAATATATGGGGGATATAATAAGTATTCTGGCATGATTCAGGAAAGCATACATATTGGTACATCTGTGATAAGTTCTTATTAGTATATATTATATTTATAAGGATTTGTTTGTGACAGAAAGAAACCAGATTCTCTTTAAAAACTGATGGCAGTTCTACATCTGTACTATGTACAGCCTTGATGGGAGCTAGGAGAAGCAGAAAACTAGTAACCAAGGGTTACTGTACAGCTGAAGCATTTGTGGTGACTTAAAAGTTAGTTCTCTTTAACCTTCTCAACTCCTGCCTCATGCTCACCTACTTTATCCCAGGACTTCTCTGCCATGGAGATTTGACTGTCACTCGGAATTATAGGAAGAAGTATAAAGAAATCTACTATAGTCAGTAACTGATATCTCAAGCGTCATCAGGTATAAATTTACCAATCCAATAAATAAACTGTTGTGCATGTTTGAGAATTTGGGTTTCTAGATCAGCAAATGAAGGAGCATAATTAGTATCCATCTGTACTGTGAAATAATCTAAATCTGAAAAATGAGAATAAAAGGGTAGTGAGTGGGGTTAATGTTAAGAAATATCTTATCCTTACCAATAGATAATCTGTTGGTTCAAAAGAACATAATATGTGCCTACTTAGACCATACATGGTATAAAGAAATAAACAATGGAAAACAAGTTGTAATCTTGCCAGATCAGTCACATATGTACAGTGGTAAATTAAAGACTAAAGATAGAAATTGAGTTGGTTCCACTTCAAAAGCTGTGTCAAAGACCTCAATATCATGTCCAGAGAAGGACAAAGATCATTTATTTCTATTCCCCATGTGAATGCCAGATTGGATTATAAGTGTCCTTTCAATATCTCCTTGGTATTTTCACAGTGCCTCTGCTTGATCACTCCCAGTTACGTAAAACCCATTGACATAAGGGAAATACTGAATGGGAACTCAAGGAAGAAACTCAGTAAATATTAGTTGAATTAAGTATAAGTATGACTACAGATGGAATATTTTATTGGAAATGAAGGGGCAAGGTGATTTATAGGTCCCTGGGATAATATGATATAAATATTATCTTTCTTTACTTCTAAACACAATCATTTGGTTCATTATTACTAATTTTGGTATTATGGTCCTAGTGAATATAAATACACCTGATTATGAATTTGAATTGTTTTTAGCAACAGATCATTAAGGGTCTTCCTGAACTGAATCTCCATGTTTTCAGCATCTGCTGGTGATCATCTCTCATAGCAACTTTAATTTTAGAAGTACTGATAAGCACAGGAAAAAAACGTCATGCCTCCTCTCAATACCTCTCGCCCCTCTCCTGTCACCTTTTTGCTGATGGGCATCCCAGGACTAGAGCACCTGCATGTCTGGATTGGGATTCCCTTCTGCTCCATGTATGTGGTGGCTGTGGTGGGGAATGTGACCATCCTGGCTGTAGTGAGGGCAGAGCGAAGTCTCCATGAGCCTATGTTCCTCTTTCTGTGCATGCTCTCCCTCACTGACCTGGTCCTCTCCACATCTACGCTGCCTCGCATGCTCTGTCTCTTCTGGCTCGGAGCCCGTGACATTGCTTTTGATGCCTGTCTAGCCCAAATGTTCTTCATTCATAGTTTTACTGCTATGGAATCAGGTTTTTTCCTGGCCATGGCCTTTGACCGTTACGTGGCCATTTGTCATCCACTGCACCATACTACCATTCTCACCCATGCTCGCATCACCATAATGGGTATTGTTGTGGTGATTCGAGGTGTAGCCTTCTTTTCTCCACATCCCATCCTGCTCAAACAACTGCCCTACTGCAGATCACGAATCATTGCCCACACCTATTGTGAGTTCATGGCCGTGGTGAAGCTGGCATGTATGGACATAGGGGCCACCAAGAGTTACAGCCTCAGTATGGCTTCTATCATTGGTTCATGTGATGCCATTCTCATTGCTGTATCCTATGCCTTCATCCTCCGCTCTGTATTCCGCCTGCCATCCCGAGAAGCTAGCTTTAAGGCTCTGGGC
The DNA here is from genome assembly GCA_028646485.1 of Cryptoprocta ferox. NCBI lineage: Eukaryota > Metazoa > Chordata > Mammalia > Carnivora > Eupleridae > Cryptoprocta > Cryptoprocta ferox. Next base: position 50,385,116 of record CM053575.1, read on the forward strand.
ACATGTGGATCACATGTCTGTGTTATTCTTGTCTTCTATTCCACAGCTGGTTTTTCCATTTTCACTCACCGTTTTGGGAAGAATGTGCCTGCACATGTCCATATTTTTATTGCAAATATGTACCTTTTGGTGCCCCCTTTTCTCAACCCTATTGTATATGGAGTAAGGACCAAGAAAATATGGGAATATGTTCTTAGGACATTAATGGTCAAAGTTGCTTGATTTTAGTTGAATTGATAAAATAAATGGAAATAAAAGAGGTGATATAAGTAAAATAACTAGCTGCTCTTACTCCCACAAGCTAAATTGCATTTACCACTTGAAAGTTCTTTTATTTACTCTATGTCTGAGAATTCCAAAAATTCTGATCCAAGTTATTTCAGCTTTCTTATTTATTAAATATTGGAGAACAAATTGTTAATCTCCTTCCAACTACATATCTTTTGGAGGATAATTACAAACAGAAAGTGAACAGTGGAAGGAGAAAAAGGATAAATAAACAATATAGAAAAAAAGAAAAGATTCCTCTTGAGAACTAAATGATGGACAGTTTCCCACTCTTATTTATGGAATAGCTCAGTGTGCAAAAGCAAGAAGCTTCTCTTGGTGTTTCTCTTTGTTAATATATATTTGTATGTTGGTAATAAAGAAAAGACCATGAAGACTGATGTTTCATCTATTCATGTATCCATGTATCCATGTATCTATGTATCTATTTATCTATCTATCTAATTTCACCACTCATGCTTTTTGCGTTGATAGAATGTAACTAATGGACATTTACTGGTGGCTTTCTTATTATGTGGGAAAATATACATAACATAATAGTTGTTATTTTAACCATTTTTAATTGTCCAGCTCAGTGTAATTCATGCATTCATATTGTTGTGCAATCATCACCACCATTCTTCTTCAGAGATTTTTACCTTTCCCATCTGAAACTCTATCCATTAACATTAACTCCCCATTCCCCACATTCCCTGACAACTACCATTATACTAAGTATCTTTGTGAATTTGGCTACTCTAGGTACTTCATATAAGTGGAATCATACAGTATTGGTCTTTTTGTGAGTGGCTTATTTCACTCAACATAATATCTTCAAGATTCATTCATGTTGTAGAATGCATGAACATTTCCTTCCTTTTTAATGTGGAATAATATTCCCATATTTATTATAGTGGACTATAGATACATAGATAAAACAGACATATATCTAGATATAGATTCCTATCTCTCTCTCTCTCTTTCATGTATTTATCTGGGGATGGACACTTGGGTTGCTTCCACCTTTTTGCTCCTATGAGTAATGCTTTTGTGAATGTAGTTATATAAATATCTGTTCAAGTCTCTGTTTTAATTTTTTCTGGATATATACCCAGAAGTGGAATAGTGAAAAGTGTTACAATTTTTTCATATCCACACCAATAGTTTTTCTTAATTTATTTTTAAATAATACCCATCCTAGTAAATGTGTGGTTTCTCATTTTGGTTTTGATTTGTATTTCCCTAAAAATTAGTGATGCTGAGCATGTTTTCATGTCTGTATTTGCCATTTGTACACATTCTCTGGAAAAATGTTTATTCAAGTCATTTGCTCATTTTTTAATCCATTGTGTTGTCATTGTCATTGCTGTTGAGTTTTAGAAATTCTTTATATATTCTGGCTATTAATTTCTTATCAGATATATGGTTTGCAAATATTTTCTCCCATTCTGTGGGTTGCCTTTTCACTCTGTTGACAGTGTTCTTTGGTATACGAAAGTATTTTTTTCCTGTTCATTTTTATTGAAGTATAATTAACATACAATGCTATATTAGCTTCAGGTGTGGAATATAATGATTCAACATTCTATATATTACTCCGTGCTCATCACAATAATTTGACTCTTAATCCCCTTAACCTATTTCACCCTCCCCCTCCGCCCCCCCCCAACCTCCCCTCTGGCACCAAGTAGTTTGTTCTCTGTATTTAAGCCCAAAAGTTTTAATTTTGGTGAAGTCTGGCTTATTTATTTTTGACGCCTACGTTTTGGTGTCTTATCCAAGAAATTGTCAAATACAATGTCATGAGGGCTTTCTCTTTCTTTTTTTTTCTAAGTATTTGATAGTTTTACCTCTCCTATTTGGGTTAAATCCATTTTCAGTATTTTTTTTTTTTTTTGTATGATAGGAGTCCAACTTCATTCTATTACATGTTAAGATCTAGTTTTTCCATTGCCATTTGTTGAAAAAAAAAAAAAACCTGTTCTTTCTGCATTGAATGATCTGGGCTCTCTTGTAGAAATTACCTCACCATATATGTGAGAGATTTTTTGGGAGCTCTCCTTCTATTGTATGGGTCTATATGTCTATCTTTAGGCCAGTGCCATACTGATTTGATTACTGTAGTAAGTTGTGAAATCAGGAAGTATGAGACCTCAACTTTGTTCTTACTTTCAAGATTTTTTGTGTGTGGCTATTTTGAGTTCCTTGAGATTTTGTGTGAGTTTTAGATTGGATTTTTCTGTTTCTACAAAAATGTCATTGGGACTTTGGTAGGGACTGCATTGAATCTATAGATCACTTTGGCTAGCTTTGGCATATTAACAATATTATGTCCTCCAATCCATGAGCATGGAATATCTTTCTATTTATTTCTGCCTTCATTAATATCTCCCAGCAATGTTTTTTAGTTTTTAGTGTACAAGTATTTGTCTCTTTGCTTAAATTTATTCCTATTTTATTTTTTTGGACTCTATTATAAATGGAATTATTTATGTAATTTCCTTTTCAGATTGCTCATTGTTAGTGTATAGAACTGCAATTTTTGGGTTTTGCATGTTGATTTTGAATACTGCAATTTTTCTAATTTATTTATTAGTTCTATTAAAGGTGTGTGTGTGTGCGTGCATGTGTGTGATCTTTATGATTTTCTTCTTATAAGATCAAATTATTTGCAAACATATAATTTTACATCTTCCTTCCCAACTTGGATGCCTTTTATTTCTTTTTCTTGTCTAATTGCTGTAGCTAAGACTTCCAGAACTGTGTTGCATACAAGCGATAGAAATGGGCATTTCTGTCTTGTTCCTGATCATTAAGAAAAAAGCTTTTAGTATTTCACCATTGAGTTCAATGTTAGTACAAGGGTTTATCATATATGGCCTTTATTATGTTGGAGTTGAGGTTGCTGGTCATTTTTTATTGTTCTCTTTCTAATATTTGATAAGAATTAACTAGGAAATATTGTCATTCTTTCAAATCACCCAATTACCAAAGCCCTATAGAATTATTAAGGTGTGTGTATTAGTCAGAATCTAACCAGGACACAAAAAGCATTTGAATATTTAGGACAGGACATCTTTAATGCTGATAATTATTTATGTAATTATATAGCTTCTGTGAAGTGAAATATTTAAAAATAAAGACTCCAAGAAATTAAAAACTATAGGAAGCCATACCAGCTCTAGGTCAGTGAAACAGAGAAGAACCAGTAGTTTAATCGTATCTCAAAGACATGAGTCTCCCAGTGGAAGCCGAAACCATGGAAGTCCCCTCTGGCAAGATCTGGAGCCCTAGAGTAGATGCAGTAGAAGAGAGTGAGAAATAGGCAGAAATAACCTGACTTTCCTTTCCTCTTCCCTAATATTTTCCTGCCAGTGGCTCCACAGAACAAACTGAGCATAAATACAGGTGATCTGTCATCTTGGGAAATATAGCCTGTAATGTTCAATGCTCCTTAAATACAGAAATAGGAAAAGAGGTTGAGGAAGGACAAGTTTATAAGGAAAACATATCCAATATTTGCATAACATTGCAACCAAAATGCACATAATGATTCCTTTGTATATAGGGATAACGAATATCCTGTACTTGATTAAACAAGTAAAATTCAAGGGGATTTAGGAATAGAAACATGACTAGAAAGTATCCTGGAGCTTTAGTTGTTTTTCAGAACTAAATAAGGTTCAAGTAAGCTACTTAATATCTGGAGACATATGGGGATGTTAATATGGATGCCCTAATTAATTCATAACCAGGTGCCTCTGATATTCTCCACTCTGTCTAGCTCTCATCACATATGTTGTAAGAAGGCATTAATTCACAGCACCTGCATGTGCTTAAGCCCAAGAATGTAATAAATCAAGTATCTCAAGAGACTTGGAATCCAGAGACCATCTCCTACTGGTTTCTAAGTTCAGAGCGTAGGTGGCAATGACACTACAATGTTGATTCCCTTCAAGAGACCAAACTGTGCCTGGAGAAACTGGGAGAGATTAATGAAATTGCTTGCAATCAGATAGCATTCTCATGAGAGGTGATAGGCAGGATATTCCTTGCAGGGCTCTGGTCCCCCAGGATAAGAGGTATAATGAAACTTGTTGTAGTCTAGCCAATATTAGGCTGACCTTCAGGGTGAGCAATGATACCATCTCATATAGAGGTAAGATAACCTGGTTATAGGCTGCAGAGTTGTAGTTGAGTTAGGATGGGAAAATTCAGTGTTTCCATAAGAAGTGAATGATGGAACCTAGGTCCAGTCTTATGTAGTGAAGAGAGCACTTGTGGCTCTCTGAAAGATGGTTAAACTTCTTGACAAAAAATAAAGTAGAAGAAGATGAACTCAATATTTAAGCTGAGATGTATGCTTTGTTCATAATTTTTGTTAATCTACTTCTAGGATTTAGTCCTGAACTACATTGGTCAAAAACATTTTTTTAAATCATGCTTAGTTTTATTCAGAGTGAGTGAAAGGATACCTCATGTTATAAAAGCTTGCCGTATACCAATATTTGAACCAAAATAATGATTTATCAATTCAAAATTTAGTATTGTTAGGATACCCTTCCAAAATAATTGTTCACAACTTCTAAAGCATGATTTCTGATAAGCTGATTTCTGGAAATCAAGAGTTGCATTTAAAAGTTTGCTTCAGGAATCAGCAAACAGCAAACTGATGTTTGCTAGAAGGAAGGAGGGTGGGAGATGGACAAAATGGGTAAAGAAGAGTGGAAGATAGAGGCTTCCAGTTATGGAATGAATAAGTTATAGGAATAAAAGGCACAACATTGGGTATATAGGGACAAAAAAAGTTTGCTTTGGAAACAAAAGTCAGTGTGAAGTGTATTTCATGATTGAAGAATGTATTATTCACTTTCTGGAAGAATTTGATCTTTTACAAAACAACACAAATATCTGGTGATGTGAATACCCATGTTTTCCAGACTTAGTCATCTTTTGTATTGGATAGTCCTTTGCTAAGTGATTTTCTTATTGTTTAGTTGAGCTGATTTTATGAAGATAAGAGTCCTTCATTTATTAGCTCAATGACTCACCTTTAAAATTAAGATTAGTTTGGTTCATATTTCTTAATTCTACTTTTTTTAGCTCATTTTCCCAATTGTTCTTTAGTATTTCCCAAGTCACCTTTTCATTATTTCCATAAGCCCTATAATTGGGAAGGGGGGGGGTAAGAGAGGTTAAATACCACAAATCACTCTCTCAATCATGATGGTTGGACTTACCCTTTTTTGCTTGTCTCAAATTGTAGAAAATTATATCTTCATACTCAGCATTATATCAACTCTTACCTCTGTAATACTATAATACTACTCAAATGCATCTGGCTAACTGAACAACACTTTCTGAAAAAAAAAAGGCAAGGAGATAGATAGATAGATAGATACTTTTCTACTAATTTTTCTTACACAAAAAAGCACAGTCTCGTGTATTTAATGCATTGCAAGATTATACTACTGAAGAAATAATTGAATAACTAACATCTCTCCAACCCATAGTAATGAAAAAAACATTGGTATTCATATATTTATAATCTTTGTGATTTTTAATTTGGACAGGGTCATGGAATATCTACTGTTTGCATAATGTTAAATTACAACAGGACCAATCTTCTCCCTACCACCTTCCTACTGCTTGGCATTCCAGGATTGGAGGCTGTCCACATATGGATTTCTATCCCTTTTTGTCTAGTCTACCTAGTGTCACTAATGGGAAATGTTGCCCTTCTATTCATTGTCAAGACAGACCACAAACTGCATGAACCTATGTACCTCTTTCTATGCATGCTTTCTGTGGCTGATTTGATTCTTACTTCGTCTACACTTCCCAAGATGCTTAGCGTCTTCTGGTTCAATGACAGAGAGATCTACTTTGAAGCCTGCCTCACTCAAATGTATCTTATTCATTCTCTGTCTACTATGGAATCTGGATTTATCTTGGCCATGGCTTTTGACCGCTATGTAGCCATCTGCCACCCACTAAGACATTCCACTATCCTGACACCTGCAGTGATTGTAGGCTTTGGTGTGGGCATCTTCTTTAGAGGAGCTGTACTCCTCAGTCCACATCCCTTTCTACTGAGGTGGCTTTCCTACTGCAGAACTAATGTCATCTCCCATACCTACTGTGAGTTTATGGCCCTGATAAAACTGGTTTGCACTGAAACCAAGATTCGTAGAGCCTACAGCCTGATTGTGGCATTCCTGACAGGGGGATTGGATTTCATATTGATCATCTGTTCTTATGTCCTTATTCTTTTCACTGTCTTTAATCTGCCTTCAAAAGCTGCCCGCCTCAAGACCTTAAGTACATGTGTCTCCCATGTATGGGTCATCTTAGTGTTTTATACACCAGCCTTCTTCTCTTTTCTCACTCATAGGTTTGGCCACCACATTGCTCCACATATCCATATCTTTATAGCCAATATATATCTTCTTATTCCGCCTATGATGAACCCTATTATTTATGGTGTAAAAACCAAGAGAATCAGGGAGGGACTCTTTAAGTTCTTAATAATCAAATGTGTTTGAAAGTATATCTTGCTGCTTTCAGGATCCTCCCTTTGTCTTTTTCTTTTAAACATTTGATACTTTAGATAAGGATATCTTGTTTTCATTCTACTTGTTTGTGAGGATTGAATTTGTTTTTTTTTAATCAATTTTTAAAAATTTCAGCCATTATTTCTTCAAATGTTATTTCTTTCTCTCCTGTCCTTCAAAGGTTTCCTTTATAGGCTTTCTTTTCTTTCTTTCTTTCTTTCTTTTTTTTTTTTTTTTTTTTTTTTGTACCCTGCAGGTCTTCTTTGAGACTTTCTTCACTTTTTTCTGCATTTTGTTTTGTTTTGTTTTGTTTACTTTTCAGGCTGGATCATCTCCATTGGCCTCTATTTAAGCTTGCTTATTCATTTTTTTCCTCTAAGTTCAAATATGCTTTTGAGCACCTATAGTAAATTTTACATTTATTAGTTATACATTTACATTATATTTGATTCTTTTTTTAAACTTCCTCTCTTTATTTTCTCTATTTGGAGACACATGATTCTCAAACTTTTTTTTTTCTTCTTTTGACTTGGTTTCTTTTTTTTATGCTTATTTTTATTATTGAGACAGAGAGAAACACAGCATGATTGGAGGAGGGGCAGAGAGAGAAGGAGACACAGAATCCAAAGCAGGATCCGGGCTCTGAGCTGTCAGCACAGAGCACTATATGGGGTTCAAACCTACAAATCTTGAGATCATGACCTGTGCCGAAGTTGAATGCTCAACCGACTGAGCTACCCAGGCACCCCTAGACTTGGTTTCTTTTAGTTTTTGGAACTTATTTATAATTGCTGATACCAAGTCTTTGATTAGTAATCGAGATTTTTACTTCGAGTGGGTTTTTCTGTTCGTTTGTTTTTTGAAATCTTGTACATACACTATGCACACAGGTATGTGGCCTTCTATATTCCTAAAAATACATTGGAACTTTTCAAATCCTCCTATGGATGTCTCATTCTCTGGTTTTATTTGTTTGTTTGTTGATTTGTTTTGAGTTTTATAGTCAGTCTTTTGTTATCCCAATCATTAAGTTTGCCTCAGGACACTTCAATGTTAAACAATTGCCACTACAAATGCCTTTTTCTCATAGGTTGATTTCTGAGTCATGTCAAATAAAAACAAACCTTTTGAACAGAGCATTTTGTGAACTTCCTGTTGTGTTAATGATGCTTCATTTTGATGGTGATTTTGGGACTGCCAATCCAATTTTGTCCCTTCTTTTGGATGCTAGGATACTGGTTTTCAAAGATATAGAATGCATTTATAAAAGCTTTAAATATCTATGTCGATTAATTCTAGCATCTGTGTCATTTCTGGGTCAGTTTCAATTGATTAATTTTTTTTACTTATTATGAATTTTGTTTTTCTACTTCTTTTCATGACTAATAGGTTGGAATGGATTATATATATATATATATATTTGATAATATATAAAAATATCGATGTAAAATATATAAAACAAATATAAACATATAAAATATTTTTTAAAACAATATGTATTTTACCTTGGGGGTGCCAAATTCTTTTCTGTATTTCTATATTTTCAGGCTTTGTTCTGGGACTTGATTAGATTGGAACCTGGCCAAGCTTATCAGGTTTTGTTTTTGGCTGTACGCTGTGAAACCAGAGCAATATTTCATCTAGTACTCATTTTGCCTCACTGTATGGATTCCCTCTGTCTTCCTATACCACAATAAATTATGAAAAATTCCTTGATAACTGCACACAAAGGGTTGGCTTCACATATTATACCAATTTTATGTGTGTGTGGTTTTGGGTAGATTGGTTCATACACGTTTTGGGTAGATTTGCTCAAACGAATCTGAACCAGCATGAACTAATCAGTATTGAAGTGATTTTTAAAGCAAAGGAGTTCTCTCTTTGCAGATTTCTTCTCTTTGGTACACTGATTTACTGTTTCTGTTTTATTCTACCAAGAATCCCAGATCCAGGGGCACTTGGGTGACTCATTCGAGTAAGCATTCAACTCTTGATTTCAGCTCTTGTCATGATCTCATGGGTTCATGAGTTCAAGCCCCACATTAGGCTCTGTGCTGACAGCAGGATTCTCTGTCTGTGTCTCTATCTCTCTCTCTGCCCCTTCCCCACTCACTCTTTCTCAAAAATAAACAAAAAAAAACCTTTTTTTCAATTTAAAAAATTGTTTAATGCTTATTTATTTTTGGGAGACAGAGAGACAGAGCATGAGCAGGGGAGGGGCAGAGAGGGAGACACACACAGAATCCAAAGCAGGCTCCAGGCTCTGAGCTGTCAGCACAGAGCCTGACTGGGGACTCAAACTCAATGAACTGAACCATGAGATCGTGACCTGAGCCGAACTTGGAAGTTGGACACTTAACCAACTGAGCCACCCAGGCACCCCAAACAAACAAACAAACAAACAAACAAAAATTTAAGGAGAAAGAGAAGGAGAAGAGAAAAAGGAGAAAGAAGGTGAAAGGAAAAAGAAAGGAGAAAGGAGAAAGGAGACAAAGGAAAAAGGAGAAAGGAGAAAGGAGAAGGATTCCAGTTCCAGATCCTAAATTTAGGAATCATGTTGTATTCTGCCTGGGCTCTACCTTTCTCTAATGTGTTTTGGCAACTTCCCTATGAATTAAGCTTGGGCAATTATAAGGATAGCCTCATTTGTTTCCTATCCCTAAGGTTCCATTGTCCTTCATTTTCTGATATCCAATATCTTGAGTGCCTTTACTTCATGTATTTTATGGTACTTTTGTTGTTTCATGCACATTCCTGTTACTGCAGTTTGTCCAGAAACAAATGTCCCCACATATTCCTTTAAGTTCAAATTTAAAAATCCTTAACTATCTAAATTCTTGTATCTGAATCTTCACTATACAAATTGCAAAAAAATTTCCCATACTATTCACTAATTGAGTAAACACACACAGACACACACATATGCACATACAAACACACACAATGTATCTGTATGGACTGACATAAAATACTTCAGTTGATAGGGTGCCTGGGTGGCTCAGTCGCTTGAGCATTCAGCTCTTTATTTCGGTTCAGATCATGATCTTGTGGTTTGTGAGTTTGAGCCCCAAGTCGGGCTCTGTGCGGAGAGTGGGAGCCTGCTTGGGATTTGCTCTTTTTCCCTCTCTCTCTGCCCCTCTTCTGCTTGTTCTCTCTCTCTCTCTCTCTCTCTCTCTCTCTCTCTCTCTCTCTCAATAAGCAGATAATAAAAATTATTAAAAATATTAAAAAGTAAAGCAAATACTTTGTTTTGGATATACCTTTATTAAAAGTAGAGCTGCTTTTGGCTCAAAGCCACAAACCAAGAGATCATGATCTGAGCTGAAGTTGGATGCTTAACCACTGAGCTACCCAGGGGCCCCTATTTATTTAAATCTTTAAAAAAAGAGAAGAAATAAGATATAGAATTCTTGATATTTAACACCTTTGTCTTAGGATTTGGCTATCTGTGGAATAGACTCCTGTTATTAATAAGACTATGCTTTCCCTGTACTTCACACATCAAATAAGGGCCTTTTACACTATACTGACTGAGAAAAAGGAAACAGGGAATTTTATCTTTAAGAAGGAAAACTCGGATCCTGGTATAAAATATGTTATACAGCACTGTAAATTTTTTCACCTTCCATTCAAGAGGACATATTAAATCCCCCAATTCTAAATGTGTTCTTTTGAGAAATCCTTACTTGATCTTTGTTTGATTTGGGCAAATCATTTATCCTATGAGCTTCAGTGAAGGCATCTCAATGGATAATGTAAACATCATATGCAAAATAAACGGTACAGTTGAAGGCAAGGGAAGTGTGCAAGTGCAGACTGGTCAGAGAAGACTAATGACAGGAGAAGTGGTAGAAAGGGGGACAAAATGACTCATTATGTTTTCTGTTTTGTCTCATGTCTGGTATATCTCCTCCATTGGTCATCAGTGTTTATTAGTTCTAATTTCACAGATTCTTTCCAATGCTAGCAATTAGAGAGCAACAGGGAATTTAATTATATGCTTGACATTGTTACTTAGTTCCTCACATCCATTTGGAAATGGAAATCCTAGGCTTACATTTGAAAGGCAAAATTAAAATAACAAAATAATAGTAAATATAAAATGACTTTTTATTTATCAAATAGTAAATGGGGAATTTTGTTGTATACATTATTAATTTTAATATTATATAACTCCTGAAAAGAAGATATTATTATCCTCCTTTTTAAGATAAGAAATTAACATCAGCTAAGCTGTTATAGCTTATCCAGTATCTGGGGAAATACGAAATTTTAGGGAATATCTGGGTAAATATGATCATTTCAGGTGATTCTGCGGCAGGCACTCCATGAGTAATACTTTATTAGCATTGCTTTAAACCATACTGACTTATAACTCTACTGTTCTAAAATGTGGGGCTATAGACAGTTTCATCAGCTTCATGCTGGGATGACCGATGTTTTCCCAATACAATCTGTAATGTTTAGTTCCACAAAAGTACAATTAAATAATCATCATTATTACCCTAATACCCACACACTCTTTTAATTATTGGTTCCTGAGGCCAGTCCTCTAGTGGGTTTCAGAAGGTTGTCATCTCTCTGGTCAGTGAGATTCTTCTAGAAGAACGAAGAGAGATGTCCTCATTCGTGATCATTGACAGCCATCCCCATGGGGCATTCATTTAGCATAACCTTCCTAAAACCTGTGGGCACCAGAGCAAGAGGCAGGAGGCAGCTGGTTTGTCTTATAGACATCTGCAAGATGAGTGCAACCCGGGCAAAACCCGGCCAGATGGAGAAATAGGACTATGTGAGACAGGCATTCTACTCAGGAGAAAAACAGAAGAGGAATTAAAAATATTTAATAGCTTATATGGAAGGATAGTGAGCAACAAATGGACTCTAGCCATGGGACAGAAGCAGGGTCAGGAAGGTCTCCTGCTGTGCCAGTCTCTACTTTCCTGGTGAAATTGTAGGGGCATCTATAGGGTTTCCCATAGAGGCTAAGGTGACTAAAAGAAAGGCAGCACTTAGGGAATTTAAAATGGAGACTATTAATCAACAAGAACAGAATTATTTAAACGTAATATTTTATGGGCTGACTGGTGCCTGCAGCTGAACAAAATGTTTTTGAGGTTTGAAAGATATTGAAGACCAAAAATAATGGTAAATGAAGTACTTAAACTCTGAAATAGTGCACTGGCTGCCACTGTGGCGTTGCATCTGAGAGGTATGGCTGGATGCTTTCTTTGAACTTTATAAAGTGAGAGTAACATAAAGATCAAGTAAAAGCATAAATCAAGATCTGTTTAAATGGTCCAAATATTCATATCTGTCTTTGCATATCAATCTGATCACATTCATAGAAATTGATTTATACTAGGTTCAGTAAGTGTTTTCAGTCTAAAATAGCAATGTGCTTTTATAGAGAGTTTCCAATTAAAAAGACAGTTTTCCAATGAAGACAAAAAATAAACCTCATAGGGGAAAAGATGTTTTGGAGACATAATCAGAAACTTTCTAGTTTTCACTTGAAAATCAGCCTCTTTTGTTCTTATTTATTTGTTTGGTGAAAATATAAGCAAAATAAGTCCATGCTGTTTCCACCAATTATGAGGCAGTGTTTATGAAGTGAAGATATGGAGCAAAATATCACAACTTTAGGTAGTGTGTTTTCTTTCCCTAGAGTAACATTTACTCTTTCTTTCACTTTTTGAATTTTAAGATTAAAACAAATAAACTGGCTAATTCCAAAATCCTCACCCTCCATACCTGAATCTGGCACAAAGTTTCCTTCCTTCTATAGATTATCATAAGATATGGATCACATATTTGAGGTACAAAGAGTGTTTTTTTAATGTTTATTTCTTTAGTTTTGAGAGAGAGGGAGCACAAGCAAGGGAGGGGGGCAGAGAGAGAGAGAGGGACACAAAGAATCTGAAGCAGGCTCCAGACTCTGAGTTGGCAGCACAGAGCCTGAAACCCAGGGCTCAACCCCACCAGCTGTGAGATCATGACCTGAGTTGAAGTCAGACGCTTAGCCGACTGAGCCACCCACGTGCCCCATGAAAAGTATTTTTTTAAGTTTTTTTTTTAATATTTATTTATTTTTGAGAGAGAGAGAGAGCATGAGCAGGGGAGGAACAGAGAGAGAGGGAGACACAGACTGAAACAAGCTCCAGGCTCTGAGCTGTCAGCACAAAGCCCGACACGGGGCTCAATCTCAGGAACCGCAAGATCATGACCTGAGCTGAAGTCAGCGGCTTAACCAACTGAGCCACCCAGACACCCCAACTATCTTTTTATTCTATCTGCTTTTAAGATCTCTATGAGTTCTGAAACTCTATTAATTTTCAAAAATTTATCTATATGGAGATGCAGTTGATTTATAACATTGTATAATTTAAGGTGCACAGTTGTTAATTTGGCACATTTATATATTGTATTATGATTATCACATAGCATTAGCTAACCCCTTTAATCATATCTATTTTATCATTTCTTATGTTTTTTCTTATTTTGTATATTTTTATTATCTTATTAGCATTTCTGTTTTGGAGGTAGGAAAATTAAAACCTAATCTCTTAGCTACTTTGAAGTTTATAATACAATATTTTTGTCTATAATCATTATGCAGTGCATAGATCTACAGGATATATTACTAATTGCAACTTTCCCCTGACTCTTTGGTAATTTTTTAAAGTTATTCCTGATTTTTAAAACTCATTCATTTTTTAAATTTTTTTTTCTTATGTCTTATTTATTTTTGAGAGAGAGAGAGAGAGAGAGCATGAGCAGGGGAGGGTCAGATAGACATGGAGATACAGAATCCGAAGGAGGCTCCAGGCTCTGAGCTAGGTGTCAGCACAGACACTCAACTGACTGAGCCACCCAGGTGCCCCTAAGATTCATTCTGAAGTCTCACTGGAATCAAATTTCATTTGATGTCAACTGACATCATGTGATAGAGTAACTGTGTACTCCCTCTGGCACCATTTATACTTCTCAGAATGTAAAGAAAGGTCAGGAAACATCTGTTGCAGTGTTTGAGCCCCTGGGACTCCCCTCCCCCCCCCAGTGGAGCTATAAAATCTGAAATTAGTCTTTCATGAGGGAATAATTCAAATCTCTGAGTACCTGGCTTTAATTCAACACAACACAATTAATCTGGAGGGATATAGACAACTTGTCCCTGTTTACTCAAATCTAAGACATGAGAGAGGCAGCAATGAGGGCACTGTAACATATTGGTGTGAGGAAGAGCTTTCTAGAGCTCAGGAATATTCAGAATTACTTTGGACTCTTGAGACTCAGCTATGCTGAAAATAAACTGAGAGCATGCAATAGAGGAAGACACAGTGGTCCCTCTGAAGATAAGTTGGAGACTTCTCTGGATTGCCTCATTGTTGACTAGCCACTAATAAGGTTAGATCAGGATGCTCTTGACATTTTCCCTATTCATCCTTTAGAAATTCAGGTCCACAAGACGCCTGGTACCAACTTTGGAAAAGGAAGTGTATGCAGGTATATTCTCTGGGCTTAAGAATAATTTAGTAAGAAATAACGTACTAACCATTGGGTTCACAGTGAACATCTGGCATCAACTGAGATGTTTATATAATAAATATATATACATATATATACATATGTATATAAGTACATGTATACATGTAAATGTACATGTATATATGTATACATACATACGTGTATGGATATGTATGAATATGTATGTATGTATGTATGAGTTATCATGAAAGTATGGGCAATCTGCCCAAGTAACATTTTTCCAGGGATCCTGAAAAATCCAGGGAGCATACTTTTTGGGTGTAAGGTCAATGACTTTGTTGCTTTCCTAAAGCTATTATGCATTTAGTGATCAAATGCTGGTTCTTTTATGGCCAAAAATTCACCAGGGCAGCAAACTTCAAAAGTATTGTCCTTCAAAGCATGGAATGCTTATTTTTCCTTCATGTCTTGTTTTCAAAAATCTCTATTTAGAATTTACCTCATGCAAAAAGTCTCCAAGACCATAATTATTTTGGAGGGCATGGTACTTCTCAGTGAGAGCATTGTTATAGGTTTCCATCCCCCATTGCTTTGTTAGAATGTGAGGAACCTGAGTTGTTTATCATAAATTTTTCAAAAAAAGAAAGGGGGGGAAGCAAAAGAAATGTTGCTTAGCCTAGCTATCAAAGACAGAGAAGACTTGGTGTTGGGCAGAATGCTGTGGAGTGTCTGAGCTTAAGGAGATAGGCTTTACTCCAGCTAGTCCTTAATGAGATTAATAGCCGACAGTGAATAATGCAATACATGTAATTTCAGAGAAGCTCACCAAGGAGGACTTAAAATAGAAATAAATTTGCTCAGTTGCATTTTTACCTAAGTAATTCTACTGTATATTTACCAGAGTATATGTGGTTTGACTGCTCCAGGGACAAAGGAGAGAAAGAAAGCAAGACTATATCTTCATGTAGCCAGAATCACCATGACGGACTTTAACTCCACTGCATTCACCAATCCTAGTACCTTCTTCCTTATGGGCATTCCTGGTCTAGAAGATTTGCATATTTGGATATCCATCCCTTTCTGCTCAATGTATATTATTGCACTCATGGGAAACATACTTATCCTTTTCATCATTAAAACTGAAACTGTTCTCCATGAACCCATGTTCTATTTTCTTTCCATGTTAGCCATCACAGATCTCATCTTGTCAACCTCCACTCTACCCAAGATGTTGGGTGTATTCTGGTTCAGTTATCATGAAATCAGCTTCCATGCCTGCCTCACTCAGATGTTTTTCATCCATGCTTTCTCTGGGGTAGAATCAGGGCTTCTTGTGGCCATGGCACTTGACCGGTATGTGGCAATCTGCAATCCACTGAGACACACATCCATTCTTACAAATTCTGTGGTGGCTCAAGTTGGTATAGTGGCACTTTTACGTGGGTTAGTACTAATGACACCGCATCCCTTTCTGGTAAGGAGATGGCCATATTGCCTGTCCAATGTAGTTCCCCACACGTACTGTGAGTACATGGCTGTGGTGAAATTGGCTTGTGCTGACATTTCCATCGATAGTCTTTATAGTTTGGCAGTCATTATCTTAATTGTTGGAACTGATGTGACATGTATCTCTCTGTCCTATATACAGATACTACGTACTGTATTTAATCTGCCTTCTAATGATGCCAGGCTGAAGACCCTCAGCACTTGCGGGTCCCATGTGTGTGTCATCCTCACCTTCTACATCCCTGCTCTTTTCTCCTTCCTCACCCACCGTTTTAGTAAGCATATACCATGCCACACCCACATCCTGCTGGCCAACATGTACTTGTTGGTACCACCTATGCTGAACCCTATCATCTATGGAGTAAGGACCAGACAGATCCGAGAATGTTTTCAACAATTATTCCTGACTAAAATCAACTGAGAATTCTGGGTCCTATTTTTCTACTTATTCCCATCCTCCTGTAATTCTTTGGTATACATTTCTTGGATTCTAGCTTCAGCAAGATCAAATATTAGAATCTTAATTCTTACTTACTATTTCCGTAAGTGGAACTTATATTTATCTAACAGGCATCTGTAAAAACAGATACAGTAATAACTATGTCATAAGTTAATGGTTACAAAGTGTTTAGTACTGTTTCTCGTATTTTTTAGCACTTAATAAAAAGATAATATTTCAGTGTGTGAAATAATTCTTGTGTGTTATGTGTTTGCTCAGTGTCTTTATGAAACATGTTATTAATTTATTTTATAAGATTAACCAAATAAGAACATCGATCTGACTGTGGCTATTTTTTTCTTTTTTTAATGGTGGAATTCTCAACCAGATGGCAATCTGAATTGGGTTGATTTGTACTCTCACTGTAACTGTAGGGAAAGCTGGGCAAGAGGTGGGCAGAAGAGAAAAATGTTGGGTAAGGCATAGAGTCTTCATCTTGCAACTTATGAGAAGGGTGCATGTTAGGAACTCCCTTAAGAATGAGTATGGATTATAAAGTGAGTCATTCCCATTGCTATTGCAAACATTGTATATCTTTCAAACTTGTGGAAAATTTCAAAGAATCAGAACTGTTATTCCTGAAATGAGTAAGTAAAATAAAATGATGACTGATTTTGCATTCATCTGTCCACTCAGTAACTATCTAGTCAGCATTTGTAATGTGCCCAACACTTACATGGGCATAGAACACATGACAGTAAACAAAAGAAGCAAAATTACTTCCTTAGTGAAGCTGATAGGCAATAAAAAATTATGGTAAATGAAACTAATTAATGTATACTGATTATCAGGGGGACTTTTCTAATAATATTTAATGCTATAAATTTTAGTCTAATCTACTTTTCAGTTGTCTCCCAAACCTTTTGATTGCTGATGGATACTGAAAGAGGAATCTTAAATTTTCCAAATACAATAGTGGATCTGACAATATTTTCTTTCACTTCATCAGTTTTTCTTCATGTAATTTGAAACTCTTTACCATTTTGGTATGTGTTTCCCATAAGCCTTATCTGTTTGTTGTTCTTCATCCCCTCCCCCCACTGCCTCCTTTTGGATTTGAACAGTTTTCATATTGAGTTTTAATTTATCTATTGACTTTTGGCTATAATCTCTTTTATTTTTTTAGGGATTGCTCTAGATCACAGTTTTCCAACTTTGGCACTGTTACTATTTTCAGCCAGATAAACTTTGATGGAAAGTTTGTCCTGTGCACTGCAGGATGTTTAGCACCTTCCCTGGTCTATGGCTGCTAGATGCCTGTAACATGTAATGGTATCTCTAGAAATGGGAGCAAATAGGACTGCGAACCACTAATCTATAGATGGCGATATACATACCTAACCTTTCACAATTGACTTAGAGTTAATATTTTACCACTTCCAAGTGAAATGTAAAAGAACCTTACCACTATGGGATCGTGTACTTCCCTACATGTAGCAGTTGTCAAATGTACATCTGCATGCATGGAAATCCCACAAAGGCTATTTAGAAGTGACTTTAAACAACAGGAGCAATGAGTTTCATATTTAAACATATAATTCTAATTTCTGTTGCTCTCCCTTTATTACTGATCTCCTAATTTTCTAAGTTGTATAACCTCTCTTCAACCATAATTCATTTTAGAATTTCATTTTGAGACTCTCTGCTGGTGATGGATTTTCTCAGATTTTCCTCAGCTGGTAAAGCCTTTATTTCATCTACATTCTTGAAATATATTTTCTCTGTGTATTGAATTTTGAGTTAACTGTTTTTTTATAAAAAATAAATTTTAGCATTTAAAAATATTGTTCCACTGTCTTCTGGACTTTAAGCTTCCTTATGAGAAATTACAGTCATTCAAATTGTTGTTTATATATAATGACATATATTTCTGACTCTTCGCCATAAATTTTCTTTATCTTTGATTTTTACCAATTCAATATGTTCTTTATATGTATATGTGGTGTTCTTTAAATTTACTTGTTTAGGGATCAAGGAGTTTTAAAAATCTGTAAATTTATATATTTTACCAAGTTTGAAAATAATTTCCCATTGTTTTGCTAAATATATTTCTCTGCCCAAAATTTTTCTTCTCCTTCTGGGACCCCAGTGACATGAATATTAGAGATTTTTTATATGTGTTCTACATCCTTGATGTTCTTTTCATGGTATTAATATTTTTTCTCTAGTCTCCAGAATGAATCATTTTTCTTAATCAAGATTACACTTTCCTCTTCATTCTGCTATTGAGCTCATCTGATGAATTTCAGAGTTAAGACTTTTACTTATAAAATTATGATATTGCTCTTTTTTTAATACTTTGTTATCTCTGTGTATGACCTCTCTTTCATATACTTCAACAGTGTTTACTTTTAAGTCATAAAGAATAATTGTAATAACTGCATTAGTGTTTTTGTATGACAATTCCAACATCTGAGTGATACTGGCATTGGAATCTGTGGATCATTCTTTCCCTTGACAGTCACCTGTTTTCTGGATTTTCATATGTTTAATAATTTTTTAAAGATTTTATCCTGGACATTTTGAATATGGGTCTTGTTCAAATCCTTTGTATAAGGTTGATTTTATATTACCAGGAAATCAACATGGTTATGTTCAGACTGCAAGTCCTATTTTGCTTCTTGTGATAGTTCTAGTGGATGCTTTTGTCACTCATCCTGAGATTTGGAGATGGTTTATATTGTACTTGAATTTTCAGTGCCTTTACTGTGTTTTGTTGGGTCTGTCCTATGCCTGTGCAGCTCAGGGGTAACTATGGTGTCTGTTCATATACAAATTTAAGGAGCCATTTATTCAACTCTCTCTTCTTCAGGATTATTTTCATATTCTGTAGTTGTCAGTAGTCACTTCTCACATCTCCATGATCAGAAAGATAGCATTTCTGGTAGAATTTAGTGGTATGTATCACCACATCATCAAAATGGCTACTGCCCTTGGGGAAGCAGGAAAAGAAGGAAGGAAAGGAGGAAAGGAGGGAAGGAAGGAAGGGGAAAAGAAAGAAAGGAAACAAAGGATAACTAAGAATTTCACATACATTGTCCAATATCAGCCTTCTCTTTTTTCTTCCCTTCCACCTTCCTTCCTCTCTTCCTTTCTTTCTTTCTTTCTTTCTTTCTTTCTTTCTTTCTTTCTTTCTTTCTTTTTCTTTCTTTCTTTTTTTCTCTCTTTCTCTCTTTCTCCCTTCCTTCCTTCCTTCCATTTTTCTACCATCCCTTCCTTCCTCTATCCCTCTTTCTTTTTTCTTTCTTTCCTTATTTCTCTTTTTTCCTTATTTCTCTTTCTTTCTTTCTTTCTGGCCAGATAGATAAACCTTCTCTTGTAGTTTCAGCTGTTTGTTTTTGTCTGTGACTGGGATATAACGCTCAGTCAGATCTAGTAGAAAAACAAATAAGAAAGAGGAAGATCTTTCTCTTTGTCTCCAGCTCACAGACACATTACTCCTGATTCTCTGTCTAGAAAACAATGAGGTATATCTTGCTTTTTGCTCCCTGTACAATCTACTGTCTCTCTGCTGGATACTTGCTTTCTAATCAACAGAAGGAAACAGAGGGGAAAAATTTTTCTTGAGAACCTACATGATACACATCACTTCTTCAAAATTTACTTCTTGTTTTGACTTGATTGATTTGCTAACTTTATAGAAATCTGTGGCAACTGTTCTGTATTTTGTCCAGTTTTTAGTTTTAATCTGATGGAGAAATTGGCGATAGTGAACTCATTGCATTTTGGCAAACTGGCCTATCTTATTAATACAAAGGTTTAAGCATAAATATAGTAAAACAGAGATAAATGCTATGGAAAAAAAATAAAGATAGCAGAATGAGAGGTTATTGTGTATGTAGTGGAAGGTATATTTCTATTTAGGGTTATCAGGAAAACTTCATTTAGTAGATGGTATGTGAGAAAGTATTTGAAGACAACAGAAGATTTAACATGGCAAACTCTGATAAGAGCAGTTTAGGCAGAGGAAATAGGAAGAAAAAAGCACTACATATGCTCTTGAAATCTGAAAGAAATGAGGAAGCCAATATAGTTTGAGAGTCATAAGGAGAATGCAAAGGAGAGAATAGTAGAGAAAAAGTTCAAAGATATTTCAACCCACATGTAGAACACCCAGGTAATGTTAATGTCTTTGATTTCTATTATGAGTAAAAATAAGCAGTCACTGAGGATAGTTTTTAAATGTTTTTACAAATTTATTCCTTTCTGACATAAAATAATGTGAATACTTTTAAAATATACAATTTAGTATATTTTTCATATATATTCAACTGTGAAATAATTGCCAAGATAATAAACATACCTTTTATTCCCTTAAATTTCTTCATATGCCTATGAAATACATACCTATTGTCTTTTCCTGAAATCCATCCTGCTTTCCCAAGCAATAACAGTTCATCTGTAGATTAGTTTGGGGTTTTGTGTTTTGTTTTGTTTTTGGTTGTGGTTATTGTTGTTTCTTTCAAATTTTATATAGATGTAATTATATGGTTTTTCTCTTTTATTCTGGCATATTCTTTGTTCACTAAGCATATTATTTTAAGATTTATCCACATGTGGTATGTATCCTCAGCTTATTCCTTTATAATTCTGAATGGTATTATATTATGTGAGTATACCTGAGTTTTTCCATCAAGTCATAAGTGATAAATATTTGAGTTGGTCCAGTTTTTGGAATAAAGCAGCTCTGAATATTAGTGTATAAAACTTCCTGTGAACATATGACTGCAATTATCATAGGCAAAATTACCTAGCAGTAATAAGCAAGGTTGCAGGATGTAAGGTTAATATACAAAAGTCAATTACTTTCCAGACTTCTTGGAAAGATAGCAGAGTAGGAGGACCCCAGGCTCACCTCATCCCGCAGATAGAACTAGATAACACTCACATAAGTGGTAATAACTAATAGACTTTTGGGACTGTCTATAGGAGGGAGGGATGCTGCAGGCACGTAGAGGGGAAAGGAGCAGACCCTCACACCAGGGAGCCCACATGAAGAAGACAAATCACCATAACATCACCTTAACACCAAGTTCTTACAACCAGTATGACTTCAAACCTGGAATTAAAAAAAAAATCAGTGTGTTTGCCTTTGGGAGAGCCTGGAGGGTGAGAGGACACTGAGTCCTCACACTTAAAGGGAAAGCACAACAAACAGTCCTCAGAGATTCAGCCTAGAAGCAGCAGTTTGAAAGGCACCTAAGGCATGTAGGAGTGAGTTATTTACTAATCTCAAAATGTGTCCTGGAGGGAACAGAAGTATCTGGGGAACTCCTCCAGGAAGACAACTGACAAACACCATTTCCCTTCCTCAGGGTAAACGCGGG
The DNA here is from genome assembly GCA_028646485.1 of Cryptoprocta ferox. Lineage (NCBI taxonomy): Eukaryota > Metazoa > Chordata > Mammalia > Carnivora > Eupleridae > Cryptoprocta > Cryptoprocta ferox. The sequence continues at coordinate 50,406,757 of CM053575.1, forward strand.
GCTTACTGTGGACTCTTACCTAACTTGCTAGCACTGCCTTGCCCTCCCCCTACACCCCACCCTTCCCCTCTACACCCCACCCTTCCCCTCTACACACACTGCTTCCACCATTCCACCCCTCTGGACAGCCTGCCTCAGTCTGGGTGATGTAGGTGCCCTCGTGCATGGCATCCTGCTGCTTTGTACTTCAGCAGATCTGCCTTCTCCAATGAGCTCTTGGCAAGAGCCCACATAAGGAGGTGCCATAGGCCAGGCAGTGTGTGAGCAGCATTACAGTGTCAAAACCATTCCTAAGTGAGGGCTGCCCTAGAGAAAAGGAAAGATAACTACATATACCAGTTAGACAGAGACCCAGCAGTGGGCTGGAAGCAGACAACTGGTCTGATTGCAGTCTCCACCCACCAAAAAAAGCTTCTCAGGACAACACAGGAAAAACACCCTGCAGTTTGGTGCTACTGCATCTCTGGAAAATCTGAGTCAACTCAAGCCCAAGGTATCCCTAGACTGGCCCACTAACACCACAGGGACCAAACACTGCTCACCAAATGCAAAGAGAGCCATTGCAGATAACTGGACTGAGGGAAAAAGTGGCTCAGCCACAACAGTAGGGCACACACATCACACGTAAAAGACACCCATGAAGTGCCAGTTTCCAGTGAACAAAGGACACTGCACAGCAGGGCATTACAGGACCTCGTCTTCATAAGACCATTACTTTCAAATGCAGGAGATGTAGCTATGTTTCCTAACACGCAGAAACAGACACAGAGTTAAACAAAATGAGGAGACAGAAGAGTATATATCAAAGAACAGAACAAAATCATAGCAAGAGACTTAAGCAAAATGGAGATACATAATATGCCTGATAGAGAATATAAAGTCATGATCATAGGGGCACCTGGCTGGCACAGTCAGTTAAGCGTCCAACTCTTGATCTCAGCTCAGGTCATGATATTGCAGTTCGTGAGTTTGAGCCCAGCCTCGGGCTGTGCACTGATGGCACAGAGCCTGCTTGGATTCTGTCTCTCCTTCTTTCTGCCCCTCCCTTGTGTGCTCTCTTTCTCTCTTGTGCGCGCGCGTGCACCCGCTCTCAAAATAAATAAATAAACTTAAAAACAAAGTCATGATTATAAAGATACCGGACTTGAGAAAAGAGTAGAAGACATCAGTGAGACCCTTAACAATGGGATAAGAAGAAAGAACCAGAGATGAAGAATACAATAAATGAAATTAAAAATACTCTAGATGGAATAAATAGTAAATTTGACAAACCAGAAAGAACAAATCAGCAACCTGGAGGACAGAGAAATGGAAAGTAATCAAGCAAAGCAAGTGAGAGGAAAAAATATAATGCAAAATGAGAATAGATTTAGAGAACTTGGTGACACATCAAGTATAATAATATTTGAATTATAGGAATCCTAGAAAGAGAAGAGAAGGAAAAGAGATCATAAAATTTGTTTGAAGAAGTAATAGCTGAAAACATCCTGAATCTGGGACAGAAACAGATCCAGGATGCAGAGGTCGCCAAACAAAATCAACCCAAAGAGGTCTATACCAAGACACATAACAATTAAGATGACAAAATGTAGCGATAGAGAATTTTAAAAACAGTAAGAGAAAAGAAAGCAGTTATATATAAGGGAAACCCCATAAGGCAGTCAGCTGCTTTTTCAGCAAACCTTTGCAAGCTAGAAGGGAGTAGCAAAATATATTCAAAATGCTGAAAAGAAAAAAAATCTACAGCCAATGGAACACCTAGGTGGCTCAGTCAGTTGAGTGTCCTAATTTTGATTTTGGCTTGGGTCATGATTCCAGGATCGTGGGATAAAGCCCTGCATTGAGCTCTGCACTAAGCATGGAGCCTGCTTAAGATTCTCTCTCTCTCTTCCTCTGCCCTTCTCCCCACTCTATCTCTCTCTGTAAAATAAATAAATAAATAAATAAATAAGAAAAAATATATACCCAAGAATACTCTATCCATCAAGGTTATCATTAAGGAGGCATAAAGAATTTCCCAGACCTCCCCTCACAAAAAAAATTTAAAGGAACTCATAACTCCTAAACCAGCCCTATAAGAAATGTTAAAGGAGACTCTTTGAGTGGAGAGAACATAAGCAAGAGTAAGAAAATCAGGAAGCACAAAAGCAGTAAAAATAAGTATATCTATAAAAATCAGTAAAGGACTCACAAAATAAAATGATGTAAAGTGTGACACTATGTGCCTAAAATGTGGGGAGGAGAGGAGTAAGAATGGGTTCAAACCTAACCTACCATCAACTTAAATATAGACTGCTATATACAAAAGATTTTTTTTAATTTATAGTTTATCATCAAGTTGGTTTCCATATAACACCCAGTGCTCTTCCCCACAACTGCCCTCCTCCATGTCCATCACCCCCCTTCCCTTCCCCCTTCCCCTTCCACCCTCAGTTTGTTCTCAGTATTCAAGAGGCTCTCATGATTTGCCTCCCTCCCTCTCTCTAACTCTTTTTCCTCCCTTCCTCTCCCCCTGGTTCTCTGTTACATTTCTCCTATTAGACTTATGAGTGAAAACATATGGTATCTGTCCTTCTCTGCCTGACTTATTTCGCTTAGCATGACACCCTCGAGGTCCATCCACGTTGCTACGAATGGCCAGATTTCATTATAGAAACTGCATGGTAACCACAAATCAAAAATCAATAATAGATATGCAAAAAATAAAGATGAAGGAATCCAAGTATATCACTAAAGAAAACCAACTTATTGTAGGAAAAGAGAGCAAGGGAAGAAAGTAACAGAAAAGAGCTACAAAAACAACCATAAAACAAGCAACAAAATGGCAATAAACACACACCTATTAATAACTGCTTTAATTGTAAATAGACTAAAAACATCAATTAAAAGACAAAGGGTGACAGAATGGATAAACAAGCAAACAAACAAACAAAAAACAAGACCCATCAATATGCTGCTACAAAAGATTCATTTCATACCTAAAGACACATGCAGATTGAAAGTGAGGGGATGGAAAAGCATTTATCATGCAAATGGATATGGAAAAAAAAGCCAATTCAGCAATACTTATCTCACACTAAATAAACTTATAACAAAAATTATAACAAGAGACAAAGAAGGACACTATACAATCATTTAGGGGGCAATCCAACAAGAAAATATAGCAATTATAAATATTGGGGTTCTTGGGTGTCTCAGGTGGTTAAGCATTTGACTCTTGATTTCAGCTCAGGTCATGATCTCACCATTGTGAGATGGACCCCTGCATCAGACTTGGTACTGGGTGTGTTGGAGCCTGCTTAAGATTCTCTCTCCTCTGCCCTTCCCATTCATGAGCTCTCTCTCTCTAAAATAAAAACAAAACAAAACAAAACACAATTGTAAATATTTATGCACCCAGCAGGGAAGCAAACATAGAGGGGCACCTGGGTGGCTCAGTCAGTTGAGCACCAGACTCTTGATTTTGTCTCAGGCCATGATCCAGCCCCATGTTGGGCTCTGTGCTGGGCATGGATCCTACTTGGGATTCACTTTCTCCCCCTTTCACTTTCCCTCTGCCCCTCTCCCCTGCTCACACAAGCAGTCTCTGTCTCTCTGTCTTTCTCTCTCAAATTTAAAAAAAATCAACAATAATAAAAAAAATTTTAATGAAGGAAATAACTTGTAGTAATACAATAACAGTAGGGGACTTTAACATCCCACATGTATGGATTGACCGATCATTCAAACAGAAAACCACAAGGAAACAGTGGCTTTGACTGTCACATTGGATCAGATGGATTTAACAGATATGCTCAAAATATTCCATCCCAAAACAGCAGAATACACATTCTTTTCAAGTGCACATGGAACCTTCTCCAGAATAGATCACATAGTAGGCCACAACACAAGCCTCAAAAAATTCAAGAATATCAAAGTCATACCTTTCGTCTTTTCTGACCACAATGTTAATGAAACTGAAAACAACCACCAGGAAAAATTTGGAAAGGCCAAAAATACATGGAAGTTAAACAATATGCTACTAAACAATGAATGAGTGAATGAATAAATCAAATAGGAAATAAGAAAAGTACATAGAAACAAAAAAAATGAAAATACAATGTTTCAAAATCTTTGGGATACAGCAAAAAAGTTCTAACAGGGTAGTTTAGAGAAATACAGGCATACATCAAGGAGCAGGAAAAATCTCAAACAAACAGCCTAACCTTACACCTAGAGGAGCTAGAAAAAGAAGAACAAACAAAACACAAACCCAGAAAACGAAGAAAATAATAAAGATTATAGCAGAAAATACTGACATAGAAACTAAAAAAACAATAGTTTCATTATTATTATTGAACTGTTGTTCAATGAAACCAAGAGTTGTTTCTTTGCAAAGATCAACAAAATCAATAAATCTCTAGCCAGACTCATAAAGAAATAAATAAAATCAACAAAATCACAAATTAAAGAGAAGAAATAACAACCAACACCACAGAAATACAAATGATTGTAAGAGAAATACACATGATTGTAAGAGAATATTATGACAAACTATATGCTAACAAATTAGAAAACTAAGACTAAATGGATAAATTCCTAGAAACATATATCCCACCAAAACTGAAGCAGCAAGAAATAAAAAATTTGAACAGACTGATTAACAGGAAGGGATTGAGTCAGAAAAAAACATTAACATTTTTTCCCAAAATTGTTCAGTTACTTTACATTTCTATATAGATTTTAGAATCAGCTTTTTCAATTTCTACCCAAAAAAGCATACTGGAAGTTAGATTGCAATGTGATTAAATCTGTATATCAACTTGGAGAAAATAGAAATATTCACAATATCAAGACTTGGATGCATGATAATTGTATATGTCTCCTTGTATACATGCCTTGATGAGTGTCTCTCAGCAATACTTTTTAATGATCTCTGTTCAGGTCTTACTTTTTTTAAATCTAAAAATGGTGTCCCTAAGTATATTTTTAGGCTATGGAAAACAATATTTTTATTTAACTTTCTAATAGAATGCTATTGGAATAAGAAATTAAACTGTTTGTATAGTAAACTTATATCCTCTAAAATCAATAAACTCACATATTAGTTCTAGTAGTTTTAGTATGTTACATAAGATTTTCCTATATAGAGAAACCAGATCATCAGGTAATTTCTTCCTAATATTAATGCTTTTTATTTCCTTTTACTTACCTTAATGCATTGGCTAGAATCCCCAGTACAAAAGCAAATAGACATTATAAGAACAGAGAGCCTTGTATTTTTTTATAACAGAGAAAATATTCAGTCTTTCTTCACTGTGATATAACCTATCAAATTTCACAGACTTCCTTTATCCTATTTGGGAGTTCCCTTCTCTTTTTAGTTTTCTGAAATTTTTATCAGGAATTCATGATGGATTTCGTCAAATATTTTTTCTGCGTTTGTTAACATTATATGTAGTTACTTTTTTCTGAAATTATGGGGAACACATTAATTGATTTTTAAATGCAAAGTTTCCCTTTCATTCGTAAGATAAGTGCTACTTGGTCATGATACAGGATCATGTTATAGCTCATTAAACTCAATTTGCATAATTTTTGTTAATACTTTTTACAGCTGCATTTATGAAGGAATTCGATAACTAATTTTATTTTCATGCATGCTTTCCTCTGCTTTTGGTATCATTATAGACATGGCAATATAGAGTGAGTTCGACTCTTTTAGAGACCGAATTGAGTGAGAACTAGCATGCACATTGCAATAACACTCTGAGTGAAATTAAGAAACAGCTCCGAGATGAAAGTAACATTGACAGACAAATAGATAGTTGAAGGACAGATTCTAAAATATTGATGCATGAATATTTCCAAAACCTGAAAAATTTTATGCCACCAGAATCTTTTCTTTTCTTTTCTTTTCTTTTTCTTTCTTTCTTTTTTTTTTTTTTTTACCAAATCTGTACATAAATTTTACTGCTGGCATGTCCACACACATTCAAGAATTGCATTACATCTTTTACAAGACCCCACAATTTTCTCTCACCTTTAGTGAGAAAAAGCAGTATATAAAATATTGAAAAAATGGAAATTACATAAAGGCACCACTGAATGTGAGTTTAGGAGACTATCATAAAGGCTGAAGTAAGGTCTGAGTGGCCTTTACATCATCTCAATTTGGGGCAGCCTGAGAGATGTACAAGCTGAAGATTAGCCTAGAAGAATTTATTAATTTTTGAATACATTTGGGTCATTCTTTATTTTCAAATATTTTCACAACTCGGTCCCGAATTTGTTTTGTCCTGATTCCATAAATGACTGGATTTAAACAAGGGGGAACAACCACATACAGATTGGCCAGGAGGATGTGAATGTAGCGAGGAATATTTCTACCAAATCGGTGAGTCATAAAAGAGAAAAAAGCTGGTGTGTAAAAGGCTAAAATGACACAGACATGAGAGCCACATGTGCTGAGTGCTTTGAGTCTGGCATCCCTGGAAGGAAGGTGGAAAACAGCTCGTAGGATCTGAACATAGGAGAGGGCAATAAGGATCAAGTCAAAAATCAGGGCAGCGATGGTAAATAAGCCATAGATGATGTTGACCCTTATGTTAGCACAGGCAAGACGTGCGATTCCCATGTGTTCACAATAGGTGTGAGGAATAATGTAGTGTCCACAAAAGGGCAATCGTTTGAGAAGAGGGCAGAAAGGGATGACAAGGAGGACTGGCCTCCCCACTACAACAGAGGCCATGATGGCTACCACTCTGTTGGTGAGAATAGTGGTATATCTCAGTGGATAACAGATGGCAACAAACCGGTCAATTGCCATGGCCAGCAGTACAACAGATTCCATGCCAGTGTAGGTATGGATAAAGAACATTTGGATGAGGCAGCCTTCAAATTTTATCTCCCTGATGTTGAACCAGAAGATAGAGAGCATCTTGGGAATGGTAGAAGTGGAGAGGCCTAGATCAATAAAAGAGAGAAGAGCCAAAAAATAGAACATGGGTTGATGAAGACTCTGCTCAGTCTTGATCACAACCAGGATTGTGACATTTCCCACAAGTGCTATCAGATAAACAACAAAGAAAGGGAAAGCAATCCATATATGGAAAGCTTCCAGACCAGGTATACCCAGAAGAAGGAAGGCAGAAGGATATGAGGCACTGTTGTTGACAGAGGACATCCTGCTGAGAACAGTTGGAAAATACTCTATGGTCTTCTTCAGTATATCTGGGGAGACATAAGGAAATATATGGTGGTTGGATATCACTATATATAATAGAATACCAATTAGACACTTAAGATCATAATAGAAAGGTGTTTGAGGACAACTGACTATTAAATTCAAATTATTGACTATCCCACTTAATATCCCATGGGGACTGTGGAAGTTAGAAACAGTCTTTACTGGTGGTAGTGTGGTGTACTGATCCATATCTTTAGCTCATTCTTTAATGAAATTCTCATCTATATTTAGTAGTATCAACTGAAAACGCTGCCGGTAAGCAAAACTTGTTTTACATTTTCAACTCATATTACCTTGGTTATTTAGTTGAGTGGATACATAAGAGAAAACTACAAAATGTGAAAAAAAAGTTTGAGGAATTGGAATGGGAAGAAATTTTGGATATGAGGATCAAGAATATGCCTACTTATAAGGCTTATTTGCCTGTCACAGTCCCTTCTTTGGTAAGTGTTGCTTTTCCCTTTATTTGCTTTAATAAGACTGTGTTTATACCCATCTTTTAATAATACTGTGCTTTTATGCTGTGGTTGATGAATTTTTTATTAGTATTTGGCTACTTTTTCAGTAAAAAAAAGTCCACCACATAAACGATGCAAAGAAAAAATAATTTTAATACAGGTAAAAAAGGTAGTCATTAAATTTAGCATCCATATATGATATTTTAAAAAAGAAACTTTTAGCAAACTAGGCCAAAAATAAAAGTGGTTCAATGTAGTGAAAGCTGTATGAAAAATCTACAGCTAATACCTTACTGAGTGGTGAAATACAGAAAGGTTTGTTTCTAAGATAGGGAATAAGATAAACATATCAACTGGCATCAATTATATTTAATATTTTACTGGAGGTTTCAACAAGGTCAATATATCAAGAAAAAATAAATAAAAAGTAAGATTGGAATGAAAGAAGTAAACTTTCCCATTCATAAGTCACATGAACACTGAAATAAAAATCAAAGAATTTAAAACTATTTAGCTTACCAATTAATCAGGTATAAGAATCAATACTTTTCTATATTCTGCTAGCAAACAATTAGAAATTAAAATTTTAAATTAAAATTCTGTGAAAATTCACACTACCACTTACAGTGGCATCAAAAACATGGAGTAGTTAGCCATAAGAACTTAAAATTATAAAACATGACAGAAACTAAAAAGAACTAAAAAAAATTTTAAAGTGGTTTGAAAGATTGAAATATGTTAAGATGTCAGTTCTTCCTAAGTTGGTCAATAACTTTAAAACAGCTTCAATCAATACCAAGAAATGTAAGCTTTTTCTAAAATAATTGTAGAAACACCCTAAATTCATTGGAAAAAGAATAACAAAACAGAGGAATTTAAAAGACTTCAAACTTTAAAAAGTATAGTAAGTCATTATGATAATGGGCAAATAATGAGGAGAGCTTAACAGAAAGAACACGATAGACATATTTTACATCCTCAGTCAAATGTTCTAAAGTGACCAATGTAGTAATCCGGTGAAGATAGCACAGTTGCTTCTACCAACAATTCTGGTGCAACTGAATATACTTATTAAAAAAAAACAAAGAACCTTGATTCCACTCTCACAACAAAATCAAATATTAATTACATTTCTAAAATAGAACTAGATATTCAAACAAAACAAAACAAACCTCCAATTATAACATGTATGAAATCAAAGGAAGGAGAGTATCTTTGCAACCCAGTGGGAAGTAATATTTTCTTAGGACACAAAAGCAATAACCATTAAAAAGTAGCCTTGTTGCATGTTATTAAATTTTAAAATTTACTGTTAAGAAAGTGGATTTAGAGGACTGGGAGAAAACATTCACAATCCCTTACTGCTGTAAAAGAATTTGTGCTAGGGGCGTACAGCAATGCTTACAGCTAACAAAATAAGAAAACAAGCAATGGGAAAAAGAGAGACCTACACTGACACTTCGCAGAGAAAAATATACAAATGACACTAAGTTTTTCAAAATCATTAGGCATCAGGAATTGTACACTAAAACTAACATGACATATTATTATATACCTACTAGAATCGCCAAAATTAAAAAGCACAACAACACCAAATTTTGGCAAGATTCTGGAGCAACAGATTCTCCTATTTACCTATAATGACTGAACTCCTAAGAGCTTACTCAAGATGAGTAAAAGCATATATCCACACAAAGACTTGTACAAGAATGTTTGTAGCAGCTTTATCCACAACTGCCCCAAGTGGAAACAACACAAATACTCATCAACAGTGAATAGACAGGTCAGTTTTGGAATGTTTACCCAATGAAATTCTACTCAGCAATAAAAATGGATTGACTATATATTCAACAACATCGATAAATCTATATCATTATATTAAGCTATTGACTGCTACTAGTTACTAAAGAGTATTAATTACATAATTTCATTTATAGGAGGATCTAGAGCGTACAAGAAAATGGGTAGTGGGGTGCCTGGTTGGCTCAGTCGGTAGACCCTACAACTCTTGATCTCTGGGTTGTGAGTTCAAGCCCCATGTTGGGTGCAGAGATTACTTAAAAATAAAATCTTAAAAAAATGGTACTGAAAATATCCATTCACTGGTTGCCTGGGGATTGAAATGGGTCACAGACAGATTGGAAAGGATCACAAGAGGATTTTTTGAGGTGATAGAAAAATATTGTATCTTTATAGCGGTGTCAGATATATAGATATATACATTTTTCAAAACTGTACAGACAAGACTTGTACATTTAAACGCATGCAAATTTTACTTTAAAAAATCAAATCCAAGCCTGGAAAGAATAGAATGTTTACAGTTATTGAGATTGGATGATGAGAGCATTGTGCATTTGTGTTCATCTGTAGATGTTTGAAATACTCCATAATTAAATGGTTTGATATATAAAACTAATCAAAATCAGGGCCATCTTTAATATTTTATAAAATACAGTATTTGCCTTAATAGAATATTCAGTTTGGGAGCTTATTTATTTTATTTATTTTATTTTTTAAGTTTGTTTATTTTGAGGGAGAGAGAAAGAATGAGAGGGGGAGGGACAGAGAGAAGGAGAGACAGAATCCCAAGCAGGCTCTATGCCATCAGCGTAGAGACCTATGTGGGGTTCTAACCCACAAACTGTGAGATCATGATCTGAGCAGAGATCAAGAGTCAGATGCTTAACTGACTGAGTCACCCAGACGCCAGTGGAGCTTATTTTTAAATATAGAATTATTTACCTCAATTAATACAGAGATAAACATCTTAAAATCCAACTAAAATATGTCACAGCCCGACTCAGGGAGCATAAAATAAAATAAATAACATGTTATATTTAAATATTCTGTACTGATTTTTGTTTGGAATAGGATTTAGCATTTATTCCTGAGATTTTCCTTTTTATTCATACTCATACATAAGCTTTTAAGTCAAATGCTATCCATAATATATTCTTTATGATTATTTGCAACAAGTTCACTGATTTTCAAAATTACCCTGAATAATGACATCTGATGGGAAGTACACAACCACACAACATACTAGCAGTATATCCAAGGATGTGACTTATTGTTCCCTCTGAGCTTTAATAAATGTATCATTTGTTTTGCAAGTAGTATGGTATTTTTGTGTCCTACTAAAATTTCTCAAACATCTTCCTCAACACACTCAACCAAATTTCATATTACTCTATTATTAAAATTCAAAACTTATTTTAGGAAGCCAGAGCCCTAATCAATTGGGAATGTACCCATTGAGATAGCCTTTGGGATGTATATTTTTCTCTGCTACAGATATGCACATAGCTATTATTCTGCTTTATTTGACTGACTTTATGCCAGCAAAAGGTCAATCAAAGAAAATAATATTTACCAAACACTGTACTCGATGCTTTATAAATATTCTCATTCAAATTTCAAAACAACTCTGTGAGGTAGATGCTGTTATATCAGACTTAAAGGTAAATAAAGCTAAGGTTAAGAGAGTCTAAGGCATTTAAGTTGTATGATTAGAAATTGAGTATGTGTCTATCTCCCTATTACTAAATTCCCCTTAGGCAATAGTGTTTTTGCTAAGGTAAATATAGAAGTATCTATAGAAGTAAAATTGTAAGTTACAAAGAAAAAAATCTTTATTTAAAATTGTACAGTTAGTTAAAGCCTGTAGACCCACAAAAATTGTGGGAATAATTTTATATAGTAAATTATTCATTTTTTCCTTCCTGTCTTAGTTTCTACAGTGTTTAACAGTCAGACACTAAAATAAAAAAGATAATGTGTGTTCTTCAAGATTAAGAAGAAAGAGGTTGACAATTTAGACCATAAATCATCTGATCTAGAATTAGTGGGGGTCTAGGGTGGTCCCAGGGCCAGAAAGAGGTAAGACTGGAAGGAAAGAAAAGCTTGAGGATTTCAGTGGACCTTGGCAACAAGAGCAACGGAAATATGCTGATTTTGGGGGGGAGGAGAAGGGTTACACAAAGCAAAGGCAAGTGAATTTCAGGGAGCTATTTTTGGCTAGGAAAAGGTGTTGGAATTAAAACATGGTAAATATGAGCTGTCATTCTCTAAGACAATATATCAACTCTATTTGTTGATGTGCTGATGGTACCATCTGGTAACAAGTACATCCATTTGAAACTGGAAATTTCAGTGGTTTAAAGTTTAATTAAAGAGAATCATAAATGTGAAGATCAGACTTGTGAGGCTACTTGGTGAAAGCCTCTTCTCTGTTAACATCCAGAGGGAAAGTCAGTCCTCTCCGTTGTGTCTATGGTTTTGCAACCATTAGGGAATAGTAACCTATTTCAATATTTTCGTTACGGTACCTCTAGTTCAGGGTTATAGATATTTGGCATATATACTAATGACAATACCTTCATCTAATGTTTAAAGCAGACAATAATAATACATCATTAGATTATTTTTTATTGAGCCTAAGTAGGTTCAGTGCCAAAATTTCTCCTACATTCACTGTGCATTTATAGATATTAGTCTTATAGATGAACCAGTGCCCCCCACCCACATACCCTTTCTCAAAAGCTGTAAAAGTGTTGATTTTTTAAAAGTCTCATGATTTACATAGTTTAAGATGTTGACTAACAGAGAGATTCTCTTACTAGACTGTTCTTGCCAACTGATGCCCACTCAGTGTCAAATTCACCAAAGGAATCTTTCTGTCCCTATCAAAACCCATCTTCCTATTGTGGCTGATTAAGAACCAGGTAGTTTGGTGTTCAGGGACCAACTCTCTCTCAACCCAGGCAAACATAGCTTTATGTCTTCCTTTACTCTCTCACTTACTAATGAGCTTAGGAAAAGTCATTCCTTGAGCCTTATTTTACTTATCTGTAAAGGTTGTGATAATCATAATATAAATTTCATATAGCTCTAGTGCTAATAAATAAGATGTTGCATATATGGTGCCTAACAAAATGTCTTGACACTTTATCCTTGGTAAAATTAGCTAGAATAATTTGTCATCATTGTTATCCACAGATGAGATTCTTGGTGTTAATGTTCGATTTTCTTAAAACCAAATAAAACAAAAGAAAAACTATTAGCTTACTAATACTATAAACATAGTCCATGGAAAGGACCGTGTAAACTGAGTTCTCACCTTTCAGTCTAAATTGAAGTTTAAAAAACTAATCTAATTAAATTTAGGAGCTGTGCTTTAAAGCATTTTCCTAATTTTCCAAGCAAACGTTGCACATTTAGGGAACAAATGGTAAAACTTAAGACTCCTTCACTGACACCCATTTATGAAAGGATTCCTTCCTGAGATAAATATACAAATTACTTGAGTTTCGTTCTGAAACACAGAATATGTAGGTTGGATTCGACTCTGAGCAAAATGGGACTCTGTAAATCATATTCTCACTTTTTTTTATCACTCAAACTGAAAAACACTCTCATCTTTACAAAATCTGAATACAAGTTAATGCATCAGAGAGCAAGTTTTGCGGCTCAGAGTGTAAAGTTCATCCCCAAGGCAACTAATAACTAATGAAATACAGCAATCATTTCAAAGAGGTCACTATACTGACTACCACTTGGATTTCCATGGTTCTGGATTCTGATCACTCACCAGGCTAACATCTGCAGTGAAAGTACACCATACACTGCCTGGGTGCTCGCTCTCTGTGCGGCAGCTGAAAACAATGGACCTTTTCATCTGTGATATATCTGTAAATGGTACTACCTGACGCAACTTTGCAACACTCTCCTCAGCATCCACTGTGCTGAGCTGCTCTGCCTGTCTCAACTTTTTCATGGAAGACCTTCCACACGTATAAAGATATAACTTGGACTACCTTCCCAAGGACAATGCTCTGCCTCCTCTTGCAGTATCAGGCTGGCCTTCCTGCCCAGGATCCCTCAAGAGGAAGACTATATTCAGAGGATGTAGCTCCCCTGAGAAGGACATGCTTGGTCGATCTCTTCAGGGACTGGATATCTGAGAGCTTGAGTCAAGCTTTTTGAAGCATCTTGGTTCAAACTTGCTTCCAGGGAGCTGGGCATCCTTCTCATATTTTGTCTCTTAGGCATGTCAGTTTTTTATGTGGTTTATTTTCATTGCCATCTTTCATATCCATTAATTTTCTCTAATTATTTAATCATAGTCTCTTCATATGTGAAATATATATATATGTGTGTGTGTGTGTGTGTGTGTGTGTGTACTGTCATCTCATTCACATTTTTGAATTAATATTTATGTTCATTGCATTATATAATTACATTTTAAGTTACATAATCACATGTTGACACTTAAATGTTTTCTTAGCCTTTGATCACCTGTTTCTATATTAAATAAAGCAGAGAGGTTAAGGAAACTGTCCTAAAACTAAATAACTCATTTAAAATTCTGTTACATAATAGTTGTGTGACTATGTGTAATTTACTTAACTTCTGAATCTCCACCAACTCTTTATAAAATGTGAACCATCTAAAGAACCAAGTGTAGTTCCTAGAACATTATAAGGGGTCAAGAAATGTTAGATGCCATTATTAGTAGAGTTTATATGATTCTTAAGTCATATGGGATTGTGGAGTGTTTCTTCCCAATGGCACCCTATATGAGTCCATTTTTCTTACTAGCAATGTCTTGTACCTATTTACATATAAAATTTATGTACTTATTTTTGTTCATTTTTTAATACACTCATGTTGTATGTTTAGTTTACTCAGCTGAGTCATAAGACAAATTCTATTTCAAATTTGAAAATGCTATATTCCCAATATAATGTTAATGTTAATATGTAATATTATCATTGCCTCAGCTTCCTCAGGTAGAGGAAGGAAAAAATAAGTACAAACTACTTACTATAGTTATAAAAATTTAGAAAATTAATACTTAGAAAGTTATGAAAATAGAGCCCAGCTCATAACATATGTCTATATTTTTTGTTATTTTTTTATTATGCTAGTCAATTTTTATCAACTTCAGGGGACTTTTTCATGTAAATGCTTTTTATTTATCACATAATTGCTGGCATTTGTGATATGTGGTTGGAACTATGCATATATTAAATATTATTGTTTCTTTGGGCTTACATTTTCTAAGATGAATGAAAGACTTCATAAATCGGCACATAGGATGCCGTCTTCCCCAGATTTTATAATGTGGAAATTGTGAGAGTAGAGGATAAAGTTCCATTTTCTCATACTCAAACCATTTAATCTCTGAAGACCAAATTTCATAATTTATATCTGAAAGTTCTAGTTACCTTTTATCTGCTTAGTTCTGACTCCATAAATTACAGGGTTGAGAGCAGGTGGGATGACAACATAAAAGTTGGCAAGAAGAATGTGGATGTATTGAGGGATATTTTGGCCAAATCTGTGGGTCATGAAAGAGAAAAACGCTGGAATGTAGAAGGCCAGCATGACACACAAATGGGAGCCACAAGTGCTGAGTGCCTTCATTCGGGCATCCCTGGAAGGGAGGCAGAAGACAGCATGGAAGATATATAGACATAGGACATGATAATGGCTATGATGTCGAACACCAAAATAGAGATGGCACATAAGCCATAGATGATGTTTACCTTTATTCTGGCACAGGACAGGTGGGAAATGCCCATGTGCTCACAGTATGTGTGGGAGATGATTTGGTGTGCACAAAAAGGTAACCTTAAAATGAGTAAAACAAAAAGGATTGCAATGGCTAAGGGTTTTGGGAGGATGATCAAAGCTATAGCTGATACCACCTTGTTTGTCAGTACCAATGTGTACTGAAGAGGGTTACAGATGGCCACCTAGCAATCATAGGCCATGGCCACAATCACAGCCGACTCCATGCCAGTGCAAAAGTGGATGAAGAACATCTGGATGAGGCAGCCTTCAAAAGTGAGTTCTCTCAGGTTGAACCAGAAGATGCCAAGCATCTTGGGGATGGTGGATGTGGACAGGCCCAGGTCAATAGATGACAGAATGGCCAGAAAGTAGAACATAGGATGATGGAGACTATGATCAGTCTGAATCACAAAAAGAACTGTAATGTTTCCCAATAGGGCGACCAAATATACAACACAAAATGGAAAACCAATCCACACATGCACATCTTTTAGCCCTGGAATTCCCAGCAGGAGAAAAAAGTTAGGATGGAACTGTGTGTTATTAGAAGAGACCATGCTTGGGGCGCCTGGGTGTCTCAGTCGGTTGAGGGTCCGGCTTTGGCTCAGGTCATGATCTCACGGTTCATGGGTTCAGCCCCGCATCGGGCTCTGTGCTGACCGCTAGCTCAGAGCCTGGAGCCTGCTTCAGATTCTGTGTCTCCCTCTCTCTCTGACCCTCCCCTGCTCACTCTCTGTCTCTGTCTCAAAAATAAATAAATGTAAAAAAATTAAAAAAAAAAAGAGACCATGTTTCTGTGGCACTTTTATAGCTTCATAGATCAGATGTCTCATTCACTGAGAGGCATCAGCTCTTCTTGTCCACTGTTACTGAATTCCTACAGAATTATACAAAAAAATGTTTGAGTTTTTCTAATCACCCCACCCACCATGACATAACTACATGATTTTTTCCTGAAAACTGAAGTACCTCCTGTTATTGTTTGATTTAAAACAAGCTATCAGATTTATTACATTTGTTTTCATTCATTTATATATCATAATTAAACTTTCATCAAGGACCAATAGAATATCATGCAAAAGGCTAGATATTTGATATACAGATCATATATTGGTACCCTTCATAAGGAAGTTCTATTCTAGCTTCGGAATTAAAATTACAATAAAGTATGGTTTCTTGGGGTTTTTAACAAGCACATTTCCCTTTTTGTTCCAGGCAACACCATCTCATAGTCCATACTATAACATGAGGAGGTAAAATTTACACAAACCCTTTGCAACACATGAAAAAAGAAATGTATGGAAAAAGCCACTAGATCAACTCCTATATTTCTTTCACCAGAAACGTAATTGCACTTAGGAAAGACTAATAATTGCAGGAAATCCAGACTCCGGGTGATAATTGATGCCGTTGAGATGGCTTGACCATTAGATTTTACAGTTGATTGTTGAAAACAGCAGAAGAGATAATGATGAAGTTGTAAGAGCAATTTGGTTCAAAGCAGCAGTGGCAATCAAAGGTTAACTTTGAGTTACCCTATTAAGAACTTAAATTTGAATATTTTATGTAGTGTGAACTTTGCTTATGAAGCTGTGATGGGAATTATTTTTAATACTTGTGTAGAAAGGTATGAAACAATAATAACACAATAGTGCCAAGGTGCATTAAGAAAAAGCAAATTTAGTATCTATACATCAATAGCATTGTTTCTATTTCATATCATATGATAAAAAGGTCTGACTTTAAATTTTTTGATTGGCTTCCGTGACTATTCATGGCCACTCATCTGCTATTTTTCCCACGGTTATGTCCCCAATCTACATGCATCTATATATAACTGCCCCAGCTTTGAAACTTTAAGTTGCAGTCAGACCACACCTCCCATTCCCCCCCAAAAGGATTTTTCCTGTCACCTCTGTGCCTAGGTCACATCAAGTGCTGTAGCCCATGGTTCATTCTCTTCCTTCACAATTACTTATTTCCTGACAGCTTTACAAACCAGATCCCTTCCCATCTCTCTGCACTTTTCTTTCCTTGATTCTGCTATCTCTTCATTCAACTGTCAATCCATGTGCCCAAAATTGGGCCCTGACCTCTGCAACCACTTCCTTTATAAGAGCTCTGACTGCCGGGCATTATTACAGATAATTTACAGGATTATGCCAATTACAGCCTCTGCAGATAGGCCACCAGGGCATGAAAATCCTCCCCGGGTTTTTTAGTTGGTTTCCCTTCTCGATTGCCACAGCAAATACACCATGCTTGTCCATTTCTCACACTGCATCTTACTTATCGATTTATTCCTTAACTCTCGGCCCTTTCTCTTGTCTCCCTAGAAAATGGAGATGGGCATGCAAGTGGCATTTTCATCCCTTCACTCTTCCCTTCCTTGGTTGTACAAGTGCTAGCCTCATGCCAGTATTTCCACCTCTGCTTTGGATCTCATCTTTCAAGTCCGCACATACCACCCTTTACCTCTCTCTCTACCCATCTCCATCTCATTCTTGTATTTTCAACTTCTCTACCTGTTCAGTATCTACCCACCTACTTTTGACCCAAGCTGAATCTAACTTGAAAAAAATAAATATGGCAAGGTTTTTGAAATAGTAAACATTATTTCCATTTTCTCTTATTTCATTTTCTTCTCAATGGGCTCTAAAGAGCATTAACTGACTTCTACCTAAAAATGGAGTTTCTCTCATGAAAAGTACCAAATTATGTCCCTATTTCCAAAGTCTGAATAAAATTTGCACTTATTTATATCCTACAGGGAATACACTACTATTGGTCATTTTTCTTTCCAATATTCTACCAATCCGTTAGTCATTTAACAGACCTGTATGATTACAGTAATTTCTTGAGTGTATGAAATTTTTTAAAATACGTATTTATTTTGTGTGTGTAGAGAGGTAGAGAAGGACAGAGAGAAAGAGAAAGAGAGAGAGAGAGAGAGAGAGAGAGCAGGGGGATGTCCCAGGCAGGCTCCATGCTGTTAGCACAAAGCCCGAAGTGAGTATCAGTGAGATCATGACCTGATCCAAAATCTGAAGTTGGATGCTCAATGGATTGAGCTACCCAGGTGCCCCGAAATTATTTTTTAATAAAAATTGAACCAATCTCATTTTTTGTTTACTGCCCTAACATTTGTTTAGATCATTCTTTCTTTCTTGTTTATATTTTCAGCTATTGCTGACGCCACCTCCTCTCTTTGCTCTATGTTAAAAGAGCCCTAAAGAATGTTGTAAAATGAATGCCATAGAACAGCATGTGTCTATGTGAAGTCAGTATGTTTCATGTCCCTGCTTTGCTCCAAAATATGTTTTCTAGTAGCTACATCAAGTTGGAAACTTCTGCAGAGGTCTTTTTATTCTTCCTCTTAGATATCTACGATGTACATCAGCATTATAAGATTCTTTCCTAAAGCAACTTTTTAAATATTATTATTTAAATTCAAGTTAGTTAACATACAGTGTAGTCTTCATTTCAGGAGCAGAACCCAGTGGCTCATCACTTACATGTAACACCCAGTGCTCATCCCAAAAAAGGCCTTCCTTTTTTTTACGTTTATTTATTTTGAGAGAGAGAGAGAAAGAGAGAGCACAAATGGGGGAGGGGCAGAGAGAAGGAGAGACAGAATCCCAAGCAGGCTTCACGCCATCAGCACAGAGCCTGATGTGGGGCTAGAATTCACAAACCATGAGATCATGACCTGAGCTGAGATCAAGAGTCGGACGCTTAACCAGCTGCGCCACCCAGGCACCCCAAAAGGGCCCTCCTTAATGCCCATCACCAATTTAACCTATCCTCTTACCCATCCCTTCTCCAGCAACCCTCAGTTTGTTCTCTGTATTTAAGAATATCTTGTGGTTTGCCTCTCTCTCTGTTTTTATCTTATTTAACTGGTGATTTAACAAATGTATTTGACCAGCAAAAGCCCTTAATAAAATACCTATAAAAACACTGGGTGATAATATTTCAAGTTCTCAAGTTATGAAAGTAATATTGTGGTTTGTTAAATTAAAAGAAAATCTTTCTGTGGGGTCTTGAAGTGAGCATCAATTGTTTTCTTCATCCCAATTGTTTTGCTTTGACAAACTATATGTCAAACAGACATTTTTCTAGGAATAAAAGGAACAAAGGGCACTCTAGACCTTGTTCTCGGCACACTGTCTAATGAATTTTTATAGTGTATTCACTTTTCTAGACCTTTGCCAGCATGTGTTGAACACAGATTTGTGCCAATTTGTATACATTATTTAACAATCCCTAAAGATAGTAATTATTGACACAATTATAATAAAGAGGAAAGAAAGGCTCAGATGAATCACACAAGCACTTAGTAACCCACTTAAAAAACATCAAAATGAGGATTTTGGATTCAAAGACCATGCTTGTGACAATATGTCATGCTGCTTTCTAAGTAGTTAACAAACTTAGTCAAAGAGATATTTAAGAAAGAATCATGAAAATGTCCTCAGAGTAGAGTATATGAACTTAAGTTGGGGAGAGTCAATATGATAGAACTTTGAATACAGGAGAGGGAAGGTCTAGATATTAGAGGCTCATGGCTGAGACGAGCACACTAACTGAATTGTCTGAATCACATGACTGTATGGTGACCTTTCACTATATTCTTTATCATTTTTCTTCCTTTTTCATGCCCACACTCCACCTCCTTTCTCTGTGTCAGATTCTAACCACCTTTCAGAAAGATCTGTTCCATTCCATTCATTATAATATTATCCTTTTCCTTATATTCTCTAGCAAATATTTACTTGGCACCATCCTTAGATATTGAAAGAAGAGACTTCACAGATTTATGAGCACCTCATGTTTGGCTTCACTCTGCCAGGCAATTATATGTATGACAATTGAACTGCTCTTCAAAGCTATCACAAGTCAAGAAGTAATCTGTAAGTTTCCACGAGCTCCTATAAATACACACTGAAAGAGAGTTTGCACAGGAGTGATTTTTAATCCTGACTTTTCATAATAGCCTGTGGAGTATTAGATAAAAATACAGATTCTAAGTCCTAACACTGAAAATTCTGAATCATTAGGATGGAATAACACCTGATGATTTCTAGAAAGCTACCCAAGTTAATCTTATCTAACTTAATTTGACATTTGGGAACTGCTGAAGGATAAGATAATGTATACTATATAAGCAATTATGAATTGAAATGTGTTTAAAAATATGAGTGAATTTAATAAAGCTGGATAATTCATTATATCATAATCCTGACTTTACATGCCCTTTTCTCTTCTTTGAACCTTAAAAACAGAACATGGGCACTGATTCCATTCTGTACTATGATATTCTCAGGTCTTGTGGTGCTTTTTTGATACTTCCTCAGCTGGAGTTTCATTGGAGAGAACGTTTTTGCTTTACAGAAATTGTAACTTCCAAGCACTTTAAAAAAATATATATCAGTAACTGTCAAAAGAAATATGTCAAGATAAAATGACGAGTATGTGGTGAATATAATAATAATAACAACAACAATAACAATAATAATATAATAACAATAGTCAGCTAATAAGGGTTTTCACAGGATTTTCCTGAGCTGATGTTCCCCTGTTTAGAGAGGAAAAGAGAAGACAGCATAAATAGAATTGACCTAAACAAGACATTTTCGGTCTTTTGGAGGCTCTAGAAGTTCAGAGACTCTTAGAACCTTACTTATTCTCCAACTCTTATTCAGAAGATTTCCAGAAATCTCACAATTATTGTGCGAAACTACCAGCTGCCTTGGAAAAGAAGATTTTATTTATGTGACCCTATTCATAGGAAGAATAGTACATTAGGTGGTCAAAAAATTTTTGTTTAATTTTTTATGTTTGTTTATTTTTGAGAGAGAGAGAGAGAGAGAGCGAGAGAGCGCCAGCTCTGGAGGGGCAGAGAGACAAAGACACAGAATCGGAAGGAGGCTTCAGGCTCTGAGCTGTCAGCACAGAGGCCTATGTGGGTCCCGAGCTCACAAACTGTGAGATCATGACCTGAGCCGAAGTTGCACGCTTAACCGACTGAGCCACCCAGGAGCCCCAAGGTGGTCAAAATTTTTTTATAGTTAACTAGATTGTGATTATTTTGGTGACAAGGAGAAAAAAGAACAAATTTGCAAAGAAGGGACAGTGATTCATAGTGGAGGTATACACTCAAGGGCAATCATTTGGAGGCAGAAATACATAAAGGGCATTATGTGACTGTGATTTGGGCCCAAGTAGCCAAAACTAACTTTGTGAAAGAGTCCAGGATTTGAAGCTAAAAATATTTTTTTAAATAATACTTCTGTTTCTTTCAAGCTATGTAGCAATATTCTACATACGTTATTTCTTTAAAAAACATAGTCTTCACATATAACATTGAAATAATACATATCTTGCAACTTTAATTCATGAATTATAAACAAACATGATATTAATTAGGAGGCTAACATACATTAGGAAATTTTAGTAATATAAGTGCTAAATTATCTGAGTTTCTCTACTTGGTATGTATTGCTGTTGTCATATTTGTGTTATCTTCCAATTAGGAACAAATTTAAGGCAATTTATAGAAAAAAATTTAGGCAGACTTTTACTTAAAGATCCTGGTATATATGGATCTAGACATGTTTGGAAGGGCTTCTGGGTGGCCATTCGGTTAAGCATCCAACTTCAGCTCAGGTCATGATCTCATGGTTCCTGGGTTCGAGCCCCAGGTCAGACTCTATGCTGACAGCCCAGAGCCTGGAGCCTACTTGGAATTCTGTGTCTCCCTCTGTCTCTGCCCCTACCCTGCTGGTGTTCTGTCTCTCTCTGTCTCTCAAAAATAAATAAATGTTAAAAAAAATAAAAGGAGTATTTAGAAAACTTTGGAATTGGTTTTATAAATGATGAGTCAAGCCTTTAAATTTTTTTTTATAATAGCTTTGGAAATGTAAGGATTCTTGATCCAGTATTTTTAACCACCAGTTACATGAAAGCATGAAATATTTATCTTGTGAAATATTTACCTTGAGACATGAATGGAGGACAGAGGGGTATACAAAGTTAGGTAAAGTTCTACACCATAGATATAGAACAGTGACAGCTAAGAGAAGGCAAGAGAGACAAGATTGAAGGTTATGGTTCAACCATAAAAGGCAAAGGAAAAAGTGATTTGAATGACATAAAGACTTAAAGAAAGACACAGAAAGCAAGTTTAAAAGGTATTTGCATAAGCACACATGTATACATGCACACTGCTTATCCAAAAATTTAAGAAAGAGATTTATGAAGTCTATATCATAATTTACACCTGAGTCTATGTAAATTATTATCTTGTTATACTCTGGGCTCACTGATAGCTTCCATATTCAGTTAGCTTTCCTTTTTTCTCCTTTCCTGTCATCTATTTTATCTCTTCCACCTACATCTCAATGAAATGGCCACAGTAAAATGGCTTCTGCCTTTTTGTTTGTTTGGGGGAAAAGAAAAGTTCCTGTCTTAGTGGATTCTTTCTGGACCCAAGATGACACTTACAAGCATAGCTTCTAGCTTTCTTAATAAGCTAGTATACCCACCTGCTTCAGAATGTTTCCATTTTCACCCACTCTGAGATGGAAGACTTATACCATAAACACTGCCTTAAAGTGAAGTGTCTCCAAACACTGGTGCTCTCTGGAGAAAACAGATTTGTCCAGGGGCACTGAGCTAGATACTTCGTAAATATGAAGCCTAGGATCATTGGTGATTAAAAAAAAAAAAAAAACAAACTCATGATCCTGGATGCTGTTTCCCAAGTTTGGGATGGCTTGGAATGACTTGTGATGAATTGGCTTATCTCTAAGCAGGAGAGGCTATGAGGAGGGAGGGCTTACCTCCCATTCTTTCTCTTCAAGATTCCTCTAGTTCTAGATTCCCTCTCATGGGCCCTTCTTCTCTAGGTCACAGAAAATCTGGGGTGATTTTATGTAATGGTTGGCAAGTTATTCAGGCTTTCTTTTTTCATTACCATGTTGTTTACCTCACTCTTACCTGGTCAATTTCTCAAAAACTTACATACCTCCTCCCTCCCACAGCCATAATTCAAACTTAAATGCTGTCATGAAAAACTAAAGCCCAGCCAGTATCCATCATTTCATGGAGTGGAGTATTCATTAGAACTTCGGTGGGAGAGAGAATATAATAAAGCAAAGACCAGTTGTTTTGAACACAAGTTCTCTTTCTTCCTTATTCTTATTAACAGTAAAATAAGAAAGGATTTAATTTGCTGGTAAAAGAGGTCTCAGGAAAGGAATGTGAGATACCAAAAATTGGATAAATGGATGGACTTTGAGACAGACTTTTTGGGTTTGAATCTTATCTTCCCTATTTAATGGATATGTGAGTTTAGGCAAGAAATTTAAACTCTGTGTCTCCATTTCTTCCTCTATAATGAGCAGGATAGTATCTAGTACAAACCATTGTTGTGAAGATTTAAAAAGCTAATACTTGTATAACACTTTTTTAACATTTAAAACATTTTCTGATATATAGTATGAAATTTGTAATGGTTTGTTAATAATAATCTAAATTGCTTAACTAACATTCAATATTCCCAGGCTAGGAAATTTTGTGGAAGTTCATACTGATGGGAGTTGCAATGGAGATGTCTCCTAGATTCACTTTTGGAGTTATAGGGTAGTTGACAAATGTGACATCATCTTCCTTCCTAGATTTATTTCCAATAAAGAACAAAGCATATGAGTAAAACAAATGGCTTTTAGAACATCCACATTATTACTGAGTAAAAGCTGTGTAGTGTTTCTTGGCTTAGTTGTGCATCCAAACTGGAAAGTTGGGCTTTCTAACAATCTTTACCCTCTCAAACCCCCAGATTGAACTTCCCTCAAAACCTCAGGTTTTTGGTTGCAGGGGCAGAGCTTTGTCAGTAAACTTAGGGAAAGTCCTGGGTTTTGGAGAGCAACACTGGGATCTGCAGTTGTCAGCACTCTCATATGACCATGAAATCCATGTGTTTCTAGATTCTCTATTCAGTATATTCACCTTTTTTGTTTATTCCTTTGTCAGTTGTCTTTCATAATTTCAACAGTATATTAAAATTATTGATATTTCATAGAACATCCTGTTTATCTTTCCTAGATCTGTAAGGTAATTTCTGGCTAATTGATTTTCTATACACTTTTTTAAAAGTTATTTATAACACTTGCAGATTACAGAAAAATGCAGAGTTCTCATATCAATGCATAAACAATTTCCCTATCAGTAAAATTATATATTAGTATGGGCATTTGTTATAATTAATGAACCAATATTAACTAAAGTTCATATTTTACTAAAGTTCATATGTTACTCAGATTCCCTTAGTTACACCTGATGTTCTTCTTCTCTTGTGGAATCCCATCCAGGATACCAAATTACATTTACTAGTGATATCTAGTTAATTCTCTTAGGTTCTCTTGACCATGACAGATACTACTCAGGCTTTTATTAGTTTTGATGACTTCACAGTTTTTAGAAGTATTAGTTAGTTTTTTTTTTAAATATCCCCTAATTGACATTAATATGATTATTTCCCCCATGATTAGACTAGAGTTATATTATTGGGGAAGAAGATCAATGAGGTAGAATAGCACTTGTGTCAAAACATATCAAGGATATGTACTATCAACATAGTTTATCACTATTGATATTATGTTTCATCCTCTGGCCGAGGTTGTGTTTTTCAGGATTCTCTTTCTCCCCCATTTCCAAGTTTACTCTTTGGCAGTAAGTTACAACGTGTAGCCCACAAATTAAACAGTGATTAGTTATGCTCCATCTCCTTTGGAATGGACCATCCTTGTATATTGTTTGGAAATATTTTTGCATGAGAGATAATCTAGTCCCTTATTTGTTTATGTATTCAGTCATTTATTTTTATCAGTATGGGCTCAAATATTTATTTTATACTTTAGACTGTAACCCAATACTGCTTTATTTTTTTCATACTGACCAGCTTTGGCTATTAGGAACTCTCTCAGTTGGCTCCTGTGTCCCTTCGACTTAACCCCACAATCGTGTGGAGGTTTTTTTTGGGGGGACGGGGGGAGTCACTTCCTTACTTGTGGGACCACAAATTGCTACAGGCATATCCTATATATTACCTGCCCCAACCTTAAACTATGATATTTCTCCTAGGATTACTGCCTCCTTTAGTTGGATAATGGTATTAGAAACAAAGTTTTGGGTGCTGGGTGTGCTTTGCTACTAGAGTGTCATTGGTTTAAGACCCTCTCAGCTGGCAGAGCAACGGCTAACCTGCATGTATGTATACATACAAATAAATGTCCATCATCTATTTATCTATCATCTTTCTGTCATCTGTCATCTATCTAATACTAAACATAGTGATGTCTCTAATGCTAATCTGTTACCACAAGAATTATTCTAGTATCCTCTCATGTTTCTCTGTAAACTGTTGTTCCAAAAATGAGAAACCTGGTCCCCACTATATGCCATACAGTTACATAATTGTTCAATAACACTATGTATATGTAGCTGTATTAGAATTGTTAAACTATATCCCCATGGGGGAAAAATTATCCACTAGGGTACAATGCTTTATGTATAAGTCTTTTGCCTTTAGTCTGACAGATGCCACTCATTTCCCGAGTTACTTAGGATAAAACATTTTCCCCATTCACTTTAGTGAGATTTTTCCCTACATTTTTAATACACAGTGTTTCTCATATTTTGTATTTCATCATGGAATCCCCTGAACTCCTCAATGATTTTTTAAAACTTGCATACATTAAAATCATCTTTTGTGTTGTAAAATTCTAAGTGTTTCGCCAATTGCATATCATACATCCACCATTACAGTATCATATAGAACCTGAAAATTTCCATGTGCTTCACATATTCGACATCTCCCCACTCTTGCTCCCCCTGGCAAGCATAGATATGTTTGTGGTCTGAATAGTTTTGCTTTTCCATAATATAATTTCACTAGAGTCCCCCAATGTAAAGCCCTTTTAGATTTGCTTCATTTACTTCAGAATATGCATTTAAGATTCATTTGTGTCTGTTCATGGTTTTGTATCTTATTAATGCTGGATATATCCATTGCAGGATATACTACAGTTTGGATATTCATTTACCTATTGAAGGACATCTTGGTTGCTTCTAGTTCTTTATGAATAAAGTTGCTGTAAGCATCCATGTGCAAGTTTATGTATGGACGTAGTTTCCAAACCCATTGGGTAAATTCTTTGGAATGTAATAGTGAAACATATGGTAAGACTATATTCAGCCTTGTAAGAGACTCCCTTATGTTCTTCTTTTTTTTTAAATAAATTTTTAATGTTTATTTTTATTTTTGAGAGAGAGAGAGAGAGAGAGAGAGAGAGAGAGAGAGACAGAGAGCCAGAGTGCTAGTAAGGGAGGGGCAGAGAGAGAGAGAAGGAGACATAGAATCTAAGCAGGCTCCAGGCTCTGAGCTGTCAGCACAGAGCACAGTGCAGGCCTCAAACTCATGAACTGAGAGATCACGACCTGAGCTGAAGTCGGACACTTAACCGACTGAGCCACCCAGACGCCCTTCCATATGTTTTTCTAAAGTGACTGTACCAGCTTGTATTTCCACCAAAAATGAATGAAAAGTTGTATTGCTTTCTTTGCACCCTTACCTACCTTTGGTATTGCTTATTTATTTTTAATTTTATCCATTGTTAGAGGGGTGAAGTGGAATCTTACTGTTTTTTAGTTCATAATTCCTTAATGGAAAAATATGCTGAGCATCTTTTCATGTGCTTATTTCCAATCTATATATTCTCTTTGTGGGGTGTCTGGACAAATCTTTACTTAAGATTTAACTGGGTTATTATTACTTTAAAAATTTTTTTACATTTATTTAGTTTTAAGAGACAGAGAGAGACAGAGAGTAAACAGGGGAGGGGCAGAGAGAGAAAGAGACACTGACTCTGAAGCAGGCTCCAGGCTCTGAGCTAGCGGTTAGCACAGAGCCCAACACGGGGCTCAAACCCACAAACTGTGAGATCATGACCTGAGCAGAAGTCAGACGCTCAACCGAGTGAGCCAACCAGGTGCCCCTATTATTACTTTTTAAATTTACAGATGTTTTAGTTGTAGGTTTTGATTTTTTTAATCAAATTGAGGGAATTCTCCTTTATTCCTTGTTTACTTCATATTTTTATTATAAATATGTGCTGTTGCCATTTAAAAACATATTTTCCTTTAACCATCTATATGATCTATATGATTTTTCTTCTTTAGGCTGATGTTCTTTAGGCTATGTTAATTGACTTTATAATATCAGTAAGTCTTCAAGTCAATAGTGGGCTATTAGTAGTTAAGTTTTGGGGGAGTCAAAAGTTATAAGTGGATTTTTAACTGCATGGGTGTGGGGGGTACAGTGCTTAAGCCCCAACAACACAGGGGTTAGGGGAACTGATTCTATATATAGGATTTAAATATATTTTCAGTGCTGTTGCCACCAAATACTGCTTGGCTTTTAGTTGTAGTGCATGGAATTTACATAAAGGAAAGTTAGGGGATGGTTTGAGACAATGAACGTTATGACTATAAAAGGCACAGTTAGGACATGAATGTAAAGAAGCCATTAAAATTTTAATAGAGAACATCACTACTTACAGATTAGCGTATCTGAATCCTATTAATCAGACCAACTAGAAATGTGTATGAACTTTCCCTCTAAAGGTAGGACACTGAATTTAGTTTCTTTGAGGAAATCATGATGGTAATCTTGTGTGGTTTTGGAGGGAGGGGGGCACACATTGGATGGAGATTTAAAATCAACTTATAAAAATAAGTAGTTTATAAATGTAAAGAAATAAATCTTTATTTTATGTTTTGTTTGTTGTTGTTTGTTTGTTGTTTGTTTGTTTGTTGCTTGTTTTAAGTAGGTTCCATGCTCAGCATGGAGCCCAGTGCAGGGCTTGAACTCACGACCCTGAGATCAAGACCTGAACTGAGATCAAGAGTTGGACCCTTAACCAACTGAGCCACTCAGGTGCCCCTGTATTTTATTCTTAAATTTGATTTGTACTTAAAATGAGACACAACATCCAAATAAAGAAAGCACAGGAAAGAATGCTGTTTGGTTCACTTTTGACACAACAGGACATCAAAAACTCAGACTGTGCATCTTTCTATACCTAAAAGAAAAGAGCATTTAATGTGCTCAATGTGCTCACAGGAAATAAATTCTCCAGATAATCATATTTAGATATCCCTGTGTCACTGTCCATTAACTCCTTTCAGAAAGTTTTTACTGCACTCCATGTTCCTTGCTGAAAGATAATCTTTCATACTTCCAAATCCTGAAGGTACATATTCTGGCTCAGTCACGTTGCAAAGTTGTACAATCATTTTCATACCATCAGATGGTAAACATGCCATCATAAAATTAGTTTCTAGGCTCCTGAGCTGTCACTTTTATGTTCTATTTCATTATTTTTATGTGAACATCAGTTTCTGCTCACAGCAAATTCAGGAAGAATAATAAAAAGATCTTTGATCCTCAGGAATCATAGAGGAGATATGTCCCTATACAATTATACAAAATACTTGTAAATATATCCAGAAAATTCTTGTAAAAGTAGGTGACTGAAAATTTAATCTCTACCTGAACTTGTGTAAGATTCATCTACTTTTGTAAAGCATTAAATCCCAAAGGATGCATGTATGTAGCATTCCACAGATAAAGAGGGATTTGGAGAGGATGAAGTGGTCCAATAGATAAAAGACTGCCTCAATACACTTCACACACACACACACACACACACACACACCACTCCCAAGGGAAACATCTAATCAAACATGACTCAAAACCACTGTTAGAATTTTATACATTCAAGAGTTTCATCCTTTAACACAAGTGTTGTTTTCAGGTACTTTCACTTCATGATTCTCCATAAAAGGAGGAGCTGGCACACTGAGGGCACATAGTGCCTACGGGTTTTCATGACAAATAAGGAAAAGGGTGCTCAAATGAAAGGTGAAAACCCGAGACATTTTTTTTAACTGCACAAAGTATCCCAGTATTTTCCTCATAGAAATCAGATATATTTAAGTTTTTAACTGAGAAATCTATGAAGGTCTTTCTTATTTGACATTCAAATTTAGTTTTTTGGGTTTTTTTTTTTTTTTTTTCAGACAAAGCAAGGCAGTTGACATAAACTGATTGTGCCCAGCTGGAATACGATCTTATTTTCAAATACAGAGATATGGAGGTTCACTAAATATCCCTACTTAAAAGGGAAGGGGCTTTGAGTGTGATGTTTGCCTTACTGTAATGGAACCCTGTGGTCAGAAGAATAAGCATTCAACACCCAATATGGAGAAGAAGTATTAATATTTAAGAACAGAAAGCATTCTCCTAAGTTTGTTCCTTTAGGATCTGCAGGATCTTTTGATACAAGAAGAATTTAAAAAATAATCAACCTAGACTAGGGTAAAATTAACCTCCTTTAGTTATATCCATACCCTCAAGAACTAAGGAAACAAGAGCCTCTACTTGGGAGTGAGAGCATGGATCACATGCTCACGAATCTGCTTTGTCCTCACACCATAGATAATAGGATTGAGGGCAGGTGGGAAGACCACATAGAGATTGGCAACAAGGATGTGAACATAATGGGGAATTTTCTTGCCAAATCGGTGGGTGAGGAAAGAGAAGAGACAGGGTGTATAGAAAACACACATGACCCCAACATGTGACCCACATGTGCTCAGAGCTTTGTGACGAGCATCTCGAGATGGGAGGAGGAAAACTGCACGGAGGATGTAGGCATAAGAGATTCCAATGAGTGCCAGGTCCAAAATAAGAAAAGAAGCCACGAAAAGCCCATAAATGGCATTAACTCGAATGCTGACGCAGGCCAACTTGGCAATGCCCATGTGCTCACAGTAGGAATGTGCAATAATTCGAGTCTCACAGAAGGGAAGACGATGGATTAGGTAGAGAATGGGCAACATGAGCATGACAGGACGCATTATAATAGCCACACCAATGCCTGCTAGCACCCGGGGTGTCAGGGTGGTTGTGTAGCGGAGTGGTACACAGATAGCCACATAGCGGTCAAAAGCCATGGCCAACAGAACAGTGGACTCCATTCCTGTAAAGGTGTGTATCAGGAACATCTGAGCCACACAGGCTCCAAAACCAATTTCATGTGCATCAAACCAGAAGATACCCAGCATTCGGGGCACTGAGGATGTGGAGAGGGCCAGGTCTATGGCTGATAAGATGGCTAGAAAGTAGAACATAGGATCCCGCAGAGTATGGTCAGACCAGATGATCAGCAAAATTGTAACACTGCCCAACAGAGCCATCAAGTAAATGGAGCAAAAAGGCAGGGAGATCCAGCCATGGGAACCCTCAAGTCCTGGGATGCCTGTGAGAAAAAAGGTGTCTGGGTGGAAAGTGGAAGTGTTTGTGTGGAACATCTTGCCACTGGTGAGAAGAGAAGTAGTTGACTACCTTTAGAAGGAAAAAACAAGAGCTATAAATGAATTTCTCAAAACTCTCCAATAAGATTGATTTTTATCTATAGCTTTCTGACTGATCACTCTACAAATGGAAGAAACATTAACTTTATGAGAGGTATACCTCTCAATTTTTGGACAGTAATATCATATCCATTTGTTGAAACCCCATATAAAAACCTGGAATGAATTTAGAAAACATGAAAGGGCTTATATTCATATTGAGGTATCAATCGTCTTTGAAGACAAAATATACTTTACCTAAACATATCAACACAAAACAACAGAATGACAGATAAGACACCTGCACACAGAACATGAAGATAGATTTAAGAATCTAAAGTACCTAGACCTGTAGAATGATAGGAAATAGAGCAAGACTTCTTAAATCAGTTTGTTCAGTATCAGTTGTGACATTGATATATATTGAGAAAATCAGATCCAAAATGAAGAACTGCATTTCATTAATTCATCCCTCCATATTGACTCATATTGTCCTACAGACATGCTGTACTGTATCTCAGATATAGAAAGAGTTGCACAAAGATAGACAGACACTGTAGTGTTCCTCAGATATGAAACCAGCTGCACAAAGATAAGAAAGCGCTGCAGCTGGAAATCACCTCTCAGACAGAAACGCATCTCTTTGTTATAGTATTTCGATGAGAATTAAATTAATGAAGAAGCCTGAAGTTTCTGTTTGGTTGCCAAATTCTCAAGAATGTCCCAAGATATCCAACAATTCTACCCATCCTTGCATGTGTGTGGCGGAGAGTTAAGGGGGAGGGGGATAGCGAAAAAACATACTGAAAGGAGAAGCTTTGAGAGAAGTAAAGATGTTTCCAATGACAGTGATGGTGGTCAACATCAGGCTTAAGAAATCCATGCTTCTGATTTACCACACTCTAGTTATGATCTCTCTCTCTCTCTCTCCATTTCTTCTTCCCTCCCTCCTTCTTTTCCTTCCTTCCTTCGTTCTCTCATTCCTTCCTTCTTTCCTTCCTTCCTATAGAAAAAACAAATATAAGAAAGCACTAGAGAAAAAATAAGGAAGAGATAGAGAAATAAAGGAAGAGATGGGAGAAAAGGTGAAAAAGGAATAAAGGAAAGCAAAACAGAAGGAAACATAAAGGAAGGGAGGTAGGAAGGAAGTTCATCTCAGCTCCAGTTGACTCCTGCGCAGAGTGACAGAGAAAAGTCCAAATTTGGGGAAATATTTTATTAATGACATTTAAAAAATAGAGACTCTCCAGCAAGTAATGCAAGACTATAAATGTTCATCTCTAGGCTATTTATTTATCTGCTTCCCTCTTTGTAATCAATTTTAAAACCTGCACTTAACTCTGGGCTCCTGATGAGCATATTTTAAAATTATTATTATTATAGAAGACCATACCCTAAATACATAGTTACCATTGAGAATTGAGGTCATTTATAGCACAACTATAAGTTCCCTCTGTAGATGGTTATTTTAAAAATCAAAGTTGTCTTGGAGTGCCTGGATGGCTCAGTCAGTTAAGCCTCCAATTTTGGCTCTGGTCATGATCTCACAGTTCATGGATTTGAGCTCCACATTGGGTGTTGTGTTGCCAGCTCAGAGCCTGGAGCCTGCTTTGGATTCTGCGTCTCCCTCTCTCTCTGCCCCTCCCCTACTCATGCTTTCTCTCTCCCTCTCACTAAGAAATAAATAAAACATTAAAAATTTAAGAAAAAAAAATCTAAGTTGTTGTAGAATAATCCAATAAAGACCTCTTTCTGTCAGGAAATCTTTCTCTGGTAGTGAGATAGAATATAGTAGCCTAATAAATTCAACTGTAACCTTAATTGTTAGACAAGAGTCTCTGATCACTATTCATCTCCATCACACATTTAATAAGAAACTCACCTGCAGCAGGACTAGGGCTAGAGAACTCTGTATATCTACTAATGGGAATAAGGTTTTATACTACCCATATTTAGGGTCCTTGGGGGCCTGTCTGAAAACAAAGCTGACTCAAATCCCCTGAACGAACCATAGCTAATACCACCGATTGTCCTGAGAAAGATTCCATTATCTGCACTTAGGATAAAGGGACTGATGGAGAGGCAAACATCTCCCCCACACCCCCTACTCCTCTTGTCAATAGGAAGTCAGAGATGCAAAACTAATGCTGCCAAAAGCGTTCATATCAAATATGAAGTGAACAGAATCTTTTATTGGGTAAATTTTGCATCTTGATATTATTAGATATCATAGCAATACACGTTTAGAACATAATTTAGCAATACATATATCTCCCCTTCCCACATCCATGTCTTAGTATTCGTCAATAATTTATTATTGTATCATAGCTATCAAATAAGACAAAATTTCTTATTTCTTTTCTATGTAGTGGTAGTCTTACTGGCTTTATTTATTTTTTTTAAGATCATTTTGATCTCCTTTTTTTCATTTTTATCTATTTTTGAGAGAGAGAGAGACAGAGAGAGAGAGAAAGCACAAGCATAGGAGGGGGCAGAGGGAGGGAGACACAGAATCTGAAGGAGGCTCCAAGCTCTGAGACGTGGGGCTCCAACTTACCAACCACAAGACCATGGCCTGAGCCAAAGTCGGTGCTCAGCTGACTGAGCCACCCAGGTGCCTGAAATAGAAGTTAATAAAAATTCATTTAACATAAAAATGAAAGAACATGAAATGTATTTATTTATTTTAAATGTTTTCTTATTTATTTTGAGAGAAAGAGAGAACAGGAGCACGAGTGGGGGAGGGGCAGAAAGAGGGGGAGAGAGAGAATCCCAAGCAGTTTCTGCACTGCCAGCATAGAGCCTGATGTGGGCTCGATCTCACAGTGAGATCATGACCTGAGCCAAAACAAAAAGTATGACACTTAACCTACTGAGCCACCCAGGCTTCTCACATGAAATGTATTTAGAGACATGAAATAGATGGAAACCAAAGAAAAAGATGCATTACCCTAATATTACAAAATAAATCAAAATGTATTTTTCAATGCAATGAATAAAAATAAAAGTGAAATTACATTACTTAATCATAGAAAAATATAAGGGGCACCTGGGTGGCTCAATCAGTTAAGCATCGACTCTTGATTTTGGTTCAGGTCATGATCTCAGGATTCCTGAGTTCAAACCCCATGTGGGGCTCTGCGCTGACAGCATGGAGCCTGCTTGGGATTCTTCTCCCTCTCCCTCTGCCCCTTCCCCCTCCCATGCACGCACATGCTCTCTCAAAAAACAAATTAATTAAAAAAAAAAAAAAGAAAAATATAAGAACACCACTTACCAAAGTTCCTATTAGGATGGTGACACAGTAGGACAATCACTGAGTGGGAGGTGATATTCCCATTATATATATCAGTTAAAGCAATTATATTAGTAACACATTAAAATAATGAATTGAAATTATTATAAATCTATAAAGAAATGACAAATCAATGTAAAATATAAGAGCAAAAACTTATTCTGACACTTTAAAGGAAAGAATATCCAATGAGTATTAAAAAATGTTTTCATCACTGTTACCCATCAGGAAAATGCAAATTCAAAGCACCGTGTAACACCTATAACCTTTCCAGTATGGCTGAAATTAAGACTGCTAATTCCAAATATTCATAAAGATTGGAGCATCCGCTGACCACTTTGGAAACTGGAAGTGTCTGTTAACTCTAAATATTCCCAGCAATTATGTAAATGTCCAAAGGAAATGAGTGATTATGTTCACCAAAATACATACACAAAAATGTTCATAGGGATTTATTCATAATAGTGAAAAAAATCCAACAATTCAAATGATTCAACAACAGTAGAATATATAATTTAATTGGGTTTATTCTTTAAAGAAAATACTATCTATGAAGAATTAAAACAATACAATAAAACAATAAGAAGTACACACACAAAAAGAAAACACAAATGAATTACTGTTACATACAAAATGGATTGATCTGACAGAAATCTTGTAAAGCAAAAAATAGACACCTCAAATTGTGTTAAGATTATGACACTTGATTGTTTTTATGTGAAACTTTGGGGACAAGAAAAAAGACAAAAAAACCCACTATGCTATATCTGCATGAAGTAGAGGATGAAAAATAAGAAGAGATGAAGTGTTAAGCCAAGGAATGAGTAAAAATTGGAAATATGGAGACAATCATAATGGCTTAAGAGGTAACAGGACTATCGGGGCACCTGGGTGGCTCAGTCAGTTGAGCGTCCGACTTCGGCTCAGGTCATGATCTCATGGTTCGTGGCTTTGAGCCCCGCATCGGGCTTTGTGCTGACAGCCCAAAGCCCGGAGCCTGCTTCAGATTCTGTGTCTCTCTCTTTCTCTGCCCCTTCCCTGTTCATGCTCTGTCTCTGTCTCGTAAACATTAAAAAAAAATTTTTTTTTAAAGAGGTAACAGGACTATCAAGAAAGAATTACTGCTGCACAGCTGCCAGATTGTAGTGAGGATGCACTACATGCATTAGGATGCACATGGTAAATGCACTGAAATAAGCAAAATCAAAAATACAATGCTCATAATGTTTGCTTTTTATTTTCCTCGAATGCACCAATTATTTTATGTCCAGAGAAATCAACTTACCGTTCCAAACAGCTTGACCATGCCCTCTTTCCTGATTGATCATCACCCCCCTCATCTCTCTCCCTGCCTCCCTTTCATTATATACACAGAGCACTCATTGTTTTCATTTGGAACATCATATAATATATGCTGATATGCCTCATCTACTAGGGAGCAAAATCCTGAAATTATCATGTGCATCCTTCTGCATACCCCAGCGGCTCACACAATATACTGAGTAATGTTTCTTATTAAATTTTGTTGAAAGAATGACTAAGTTATTGACCTGAACAACAAAAGTCATTTAAAATAAAAAAGGTAGTATTATGGAAGATAAAGGCTAACTACATGAGATTATGGTATTTCATTTCAATTTTATATTCCTCAATGAGGAAACATTTTTATATGATGATCATTTAGGCATATTGATCAAATGGGTATGGCCCTAACTGTGCAAGAGAAAACAAAAGTCTGTCATCAGTGTTTCTACTGGAGGAAAGCGCAAGGACATTTGGCTGTTAACTCAGGAAGTAAAAATAGTGAAATAGTGTGCTAAGGCCACATTAGAAAGGCTTTCAAGATGAAGGAATTTTAAATCAAGTTTTTAAATCACTGGTAATGTGAAAATGGCCGTATTAGGAGAATTACCATAACAGAATGGTTTCCATTTTGTAAATTCTCTCAACATTGTATGTATGTGTGTGTAAATGTATCTTTCTGTGTACATATACATATATACATGTGTGTGCAAGCACATGTTTAGAGGTGTGTGCATGTGTATGTGTGTGTTTAAGAAAGAATGGCACAAAGAAATAAAAATATGTGTATTCCATTTTGCATTAATAAATCAGTTGAGTTGGAAAGATGTGCTGTACTCACTATTTTAGAATTATATCATTTAGTCACCACTTTCTGATATAGTATAATATCCTGTTATAATCTGTTTCTGTACATTTTTTTAAAATTTTGGCAGTGGTTGTTTATACCACTGCACACACTTAATGTCAACTTTCTTGTATTATACCATGACTAATAGTAAGCTCACGGGTTTTTTATTCTTTCTTAGATTGATTCATTCAGCATACATTTATTGAGTAGGTGTGTGTCACACTATAGGTAACTAAGTGGATAGATAGTGTAATATCAAATTTCTTATCACCCAGGAGGAGAGAGGATTAAATGCACACATTGCAAGTTATTATAATATTAGAGCAAGAGAACAGAGCATAAGTGCACAGCAGGCAAAGAAAAGTGAGTATTGCTCTGTCTTCAATGGTGTGAGGGAAGTTACCCTAAAATGTGCAGACATGTAGAAATTCACTCCCATGTGAACCAATGTTTTTCTTTTTCTGAAATAAGTTTTTATTTGAATAGTAGACTTTGAAAATTAAAATGCAAATACCAGAAATTTGGTGTGCCATTACTATTTAGCGAACGGGGGAGAGAAAGGCAACAGGTCCTAGAAAGTAGGTATATTTGGACTATAGAAGAGTTTATGAAGGAATAAGCATATCTCTATAAAGCAAAAACCAAGGATGTTAATTGTGATAGGAAACCTGAAGTTAGGCGGATGTTTGGCATGGGCAATGTAGCAAAGGTCCTAACGTCACATGCTGGTCACTAGGAATACTAAATAAGATGGTATCATTGGAGACAGAAAACAAAATACCTGAGAGATATTTATGAAATAAAATCAGCTAGTATGGAAGACTAGAAGTGGCTGATGATAGAGGTACTTCAAAGATAGAGTGATCACATAGTAGATACAAAAGATCAGGCTACAGAAAGTTAGATAAAGGAACATATAAGTGAGATCAAGAGAATATGAGCCAAAATAACAAGATTGTGTAGATAATGGAGATAACTTGCCTCATGTTACACAATGAGGAAGAGAAGGATAAATGATGGAAACAATTATTTGCAAATTAAAAATTCCTGTTTTAAAGACTAAAGGGTAATGCTAAATATATATATATGAAAAATATAAATGTCATTTGTGATGGACTTAGGAAAAATGAGCATTTTTTAAATTTCCCTTAAGTAAGAACTTTAAGACAATCAAGTTTTTAAAAAATACCAACAAATTAGTTGTGCACTAGTATCTAGTGTGTATGTATATTATATATATGTAATATATATATTATATTTGATACTTATTGTCCTTTGTGTCACTTCAGCTTCAGGTTATTTTATGTGAGGATGGTATTAAAATAAAACCCATAAACACCTCTAATAGAAACACTGTTGTCAAGGATGAGATTAGTAAACAAAACATAGTAATACAAATAATGATGATAATACTAACGGCTAACAATTATTTTGTATTTACTGTAAACAACGTACGGGGCACCATGCTGATGACTTTAGAAGCATTATAGAATTAAGTCTCCATGCTTATTCTCTGAAAAAGAACTATGACTATATTTAGAAAGTAAGGAAATTGAGGATCACTGAAACTTACACATCAAAGATAGAACTAGGAGTAGAATCAAGTTCTGTTTAACTGTTGAAATCATATATGCAAATACGGGACAAAGGAAACAACTACAAAATGAGTCTCAAAGTAAGTGAGAAAACCAACAGAACTGAGGAGGTGACAGTAAGCAGCCTCTCCGGGCTGCAAGTGGTTTCTTCCTTTAAGATTACATCAGAGTTGGGTCTATGAAAACCTAAGTATTATTTGTGACAAACTCCACACAAAAATTTAGGAGGAAGCTTTTTGTAGCCCCATGTATTTCCTCACTTCCTTTCCAAGTACAAAATCAGGACTTAATCTATGATATGATTCTGGATCTTTACAGTATTTTTGATGAAATCACAGGATATCATAATATAGTTTTTTGTAATGGAATGAAAATGACTAATTTCTGAAGAGAGAAAAAAGAAAAAGAAGGACAGAAAAGAGGGGGATGCAAAATAAAGAGAGAGAAACAGATACAGATACAGGAAACAGATATAGGAAAAAGCATCATCAAAAAAAGAGCCATATGAATGATCTAGGGTAACTAGTACATGTCCAAAAAATTACAGCACACCCTATAAATTCTACTTTAAATCTACTGACACCAATTATTAAAAATCACATATAAAAGTCTGATACACTATCACTTACCATATAAACTGGATAGCTAAGCTTAAGCTTTCAATCTCTTAATTCATTGAAATACTTAACAGAATGGAGCCCCCCCCAAAATAAACACTGTCAAGCACATTTAAATTTACTAAATTTAATATAACAAGGCATTTCTCTGCTCAGAAGTTGCATCTCATACACATATTCCTTTTTAATTCTTTATTTTTTCAATATTATTTTCTTCACACGGTCATAAATCTGTTTGGTTCTGACTCCATATATGACGGGGTTGAGAATTGGTGGCACTACGACATAAAGATTGGCCAGGAGTATGTGGATATAGCGGGGGACGTTATGACCAAAGCGATGTGTCATAAAGGAAAAGAGGGCTGGTGTATAGAAGGCAAGAATTACACAAACATAAGAACCACATGTGCTGAGGGACTTGAGTCGGGCTTCGCGGGAAGGAAGACGGAAAACGGCACGGAGTATCTGAACATAAGAAAGGGCAATGGCTAGGATGTCAAATACTAGGATTGAAATAGCACCCAGGCCATAGATGATATTGACCTTGACGCTGGCACAAGACAGACCAGCCAGACCCATGTGTTCATGATTCCCACAGAAGGGCAGTCGCAAAATAAGAAACACAAATGGTTTAACAGAAACAAACGACCTCACCAACACACCAACACCAATCACAGAAACAACCTTTTTGGTGAGGATGGTGCTATATCGAAGTGGGTTGCAGATGGCCACATAGCGGTCATAAGCCATTGCCAACAGGACTGCTGATTCCATACCAGTGAAGTTGTGGATAAAAAACATCTGGGTGAGACAAGCATTGAAAATTATCTCCCTGAGACTAAACCAGAAGATACCGAGCATCTTGGGAATGGTAGCTGTGGACAGACCCAAATCAATGGTAGCCAACACGGCCAGGAAGTAGAACATAGGCTGGTGTAGGCTACTTTCAACCTGGATCACAAACAGAATAGTGAGGTTTCCTATGAGTGCAATCATGTACACAGCACAAAAGGGAAAGCCCATCCACATGTGAATTGCTTCCAGTCCTGGGATCCCCAGCAGCAAGAAGGAAGAGGGATGAAACTGGGTGTCATTGGGAAGGGACATCTTGATAGGTAATGCATAAGCCCATGTTCTTGCAGATATATGCTCGTTAATCCGCAGGGCACAGGGTAAAACTCTGCAACGTTTTAAACCTAAAGAAAAATAAGAAGACCATAAAATTGTGTACATTCTCTTCTTCAGTTAATTGACACAATTAAAAATGTACAATGAGAAATCCATCTCGAGCAATGTGAAGAAGTGAATTCTCAGTGAAAAGCTTTGGAAGCAGTTTTGCAGTAGATTGTAATAAGACGTTTTACATAATACATTCATCTTCGTTAGCAACTTTTTTTTTAATTTTCAATGGTCTCACCACTGGTATTATGCTAATATCAGTATTATTAGTATAGTATTATTGCCTTAATACCCACTTCATTAATTATCTGCTGTCATCACCAACATAATTTACTTTCAATTTTGGCATAGATAGAGCTGTGCTACCTCTGTAAATAGTTATTTTCATTGGTTCCATTTGGTTAGGTGGTAACACATAGGTGTTGACATACAAGATGGGTAACAAGTGTTAATGAACACAGATTCATTAAAATGTAGTCTAGACTATTAAAAATAAGTCTTTGGGATTAAAATCCATCCATGTGTTAATATTTATTCATTGTTATTACAAAATAAGAAGTAAATGTGGTCAAAAGAAGCAACTACCATTTATGAAGGTACTGCCTATTACTTTCTACGTTGTCAGCAGCCGTGCAAGTATCAGCTCTAATCTTTATAAACACATACAGGAAAACATAGTTAATCATATTTTTACAATGGATCTGAACCTAAAATAGTTTAAAACACTTGTCAAATGCTTGAAGTGCTTGTAGTTACAGAGCTGCAGAAAAAAGGTAGAGAGGAAATCATTAAATGGAAATGGAGTGAGAATGGAAATAAGGAAAAGCTGACTCATGCATCAGTCATGTCAGATACACACAGCTTCCCTTTGTCCACACACATTCACAAAAACACATGATCTCTTTTAAACTCACATCCCTCTGAATAAGAGACAGCAGTGTCTTCATTATAAATCTGAGGCAGTCATAATTTTAAGAGTTTAGATACGTGACAAATATGTTGAAGAAAAGACCAGGTGGCATATTCTGAACAAGCTGAATCTATCATTTCCAAAGCTACCCAAGCTGTTCTATATTTTCATGTACCTTATGGCATTTGTTAGAGTATTTTCAAAGCACTCCATCTTTCATTACATGTAATTGTTTTGTAGTAAAAAGAGTCTTTTCATGATTTTGTTTTATCATTGGAGGATTCCAGGGGAGCAGTAGTAATTATGATCACAGTTTCAGTAAGACAATCAGAGTATTAGGCAGACATTGTTGTATGAGAAGCAGAGGCAAGAAGAGTGTCATGTCCATGATAAACAAGTAATAGGAGTAGTACCATATGGGTGAGGAAAGCTGGAACTCCTAGGAAGAAATAGTAGATATTTGGAAAGAAAGGAAGCTAAAAACAATAGATATTATTTGTTTTTTTTAAGTTTCTTTATTTATTTTGAGAGAGAGAGAGAGAGAGAGCATGAGCATGGGAGGAGCAAAGAGACAGGGAGAAAGAGAATCCCAAGCAGACTCCATGCTGTCAGTGCAGAGCCCGAAGAAGGGCTAGATATAATGAACTGTGAGACCATGATCTGAGCTGAAAACAAGACTCCGCAACTTAGCCGACTGAGCCACCCAGGTGCCCTTAGATGTTATTTTTAGGGGACACTCTATGAAATGACTATAAAAATAAGTATTTCTTCTGTAATCCACTGGCCTTGTAATGGAATGCTGAATAAAAAGGTGTGATGTGAACAACACAAGGATAGCAAGTAGGATTCCATTACGGGGGCTAAATTTTCTGTGATTTATCAATGTAAGTAAAGTGCCGATGGCAGATTCTTTTAGTAAACAATTTTTTTATATTCCTCAATAACATCTCAGAAGGTCAGGAATGTAGGCACTAGTCTCAGAAAGCTACAAAAGCAATGCTTTCCTTTTTTCTCTCATACCCATCCATATACAACAGACTCTCCGTAACTAAAAGCATTACATTAGCAGATAGAGACAGAGTTCATCATTATAGGAGAAAAACAAGCTACAATTTTGTTTTGTCGTTGTTGATAGAGGGATAGATGGTACTATGGTCTTTGTTTAAAAATAAAATAGTGGGGAAAAATAGTGTGTTTCTCAACTGAGATAATTATATCCTAAAATGGGACCTCACTAGCTGGTTAAATAGCAAGGCAGTGATATGAATAACCAAATAGAAATACTTGGAAGACTTATAGAGAACAATGAAATTGTACAGTTTCTCTTCCTTACATCATTACCATTCAGTGAACTGGCCAAATCAAAACTCTGATTAACTTTTGAGGGTGATGGATATTAACCAGACTTACTGAGATTATTTAGCAATTATGCATTATGTTGTACACCTGAAACTAATGTAATGCTGTATTTCAATTATATCTAAAATTAAATACATTTTTTAAAAAGAAGAGGGGCGCCTAGGTGGCTCAGTTGATTAAGCATCCAACTCTTGATTTTGGCTCAGTCATGGTCTCATGGGCTCATGCGTTCTAGCCCCACATCCAGCTCCACACTGACCATGTGGAGCCTGCTTGGGATTCTCTCTCTCTCTCTCTCTCTCTCTCTCTCTCTCTCTCTTTCTCCCCCTCCCCTGTTTTCTCTCTCTCAGTCTCTCTCTCTCTCTCAAAATAAAATTAAAAATTAAAAAAAGAAGAAAAAATCTGAAGGCATCCTCTTCCACTTTTACACACTAAAAAACACAATAAAAACCTGATGCTACATTTCCAGAGCCTTTAAAATCAGTACATTTATCTCTGTCTTAATGGGATCATTTTGGGGGTTTATTACAACACAGCA